>JAJMFZ010000020.1:0-195421 GCA_030568455.1 Teunomyces tritomae
TGTCGTTAAAAGAAGGAACGAAGGAACTGTGGTTGGTGGGAGGAGGGATTCTAAAAAAAAAGCGCCAAAGGAGGATTGGAAAATGCCGGGAAATGGGCGAGATGAAATTTAATAAATGGGAGAGCCGAACGAGAGTTGGAGAAAAAATTCCACTATTGTGCAACCTTTTGTGTTAGACGAGATAGCAAGATAAAAAGTATACAGTCTGAACGGTAAATCCGAACAACAAGAACAAAAAAAAATAATAATAAAAATAAAAGTGTAAAGACAAACAGTGTACTTTTTGTGTGTGTTTTTAATGGCCCACATTGACATTGTATCTAAAGGGAGGGAGATAGAGGAGGGGAGGAGAGTTACGTGTGAGGGGGGAGACTAATGAGTGACGGTGTGAGGTCGAAAATGGTGGTTGGCCGGGAGATCGAGGAGAGAAAAATAAATAAATCAAATCATGGAGAGATAGACAAAAACTTCTTCCGTTTGACGTCAAAGATTCTGATACCCCTAATAGTTTAGAAACCTCACCACTATATAACCATCAGAAACTATAAGCCACAAACGATTTGGATCTTCTGTTTCCCAATCCCATTATTGTAAATGTATAGTCCATTCCGGTTTCCACAAAACCTAGCGCAGCTTCGACTGCACCTGCGCGTGAGGGCCAGACAAAGTATTGTCAGATCAGAAAACGCGTGTAATTAACATGCGAGTAATTTGATTTCCTAAATAGGAAGAATTCCCAAACATCACTCGACAACACCGTTTTAGCTTCGGCCACATACACAGATACAAAACACCGTTGCACTGTGCAACAACGCCAATTTCCACATATATAAACTTTGCTGGCTATTTATACCCTTGTGCAGCTTATATGACTTTAAAAAAAAAGAAAGAATTGTATTAACGGAAATCACCACGTTCTGCCGAACCCAGCTGGAACAGCAGCAGCTCCTAAAATTTAAAACTTAGTCACAACCTGGGCTTTGCTGAGATCGGACGGAGTTAATGCTATCAACCTAAATCCACAATTACACCAGAACAATGTAGCAAGGTACTGTTGCTGACACGTGAAAAGTATCCCCCGCTAAATGGTTCCAACAGCCTCGGGCTGCCATGTAATTAAAAAGAAAAATATACTAGGCTTCTGGAGATTTCCCCCCAGCACAAAAAATGTTTCACGGTAGAATCTTAATTGGGTTCCCTTCTATATCATCAGCACACAGAATTCGTATTTGATCCCGGCTCATTCCTGTACCTCTAAGCGACCCATTTGTCATTGTATCAGATTCCAGATTTCTCTACCTCGCTTAGGTACTTTTATCGGGATTCTGGATTCTCTATGTTGTAAATTATTGTTTTTCTCAGAATTTTTTACAAAATTGTACATTCTCACAAACCTTTAAACCTTATGATCTGACGGACTTTTGATAAATTTTAAACTATTTTCAAAAAAATTTTTCTATTCATATTTTTAATCAACTTTTTAAATCCATTTCTTTACTTCATTTTCTTGAAGAATTCTTGACCATTCTTTTTGGTGTACCTTTTATATTTATAAATATATCTACGAAATTTCATTTGATTTTCTCATTCTCGTTTTCGTTTTCGTTTTCGTTCTTGTTGTCGTTCTCGTTCTCGTTCTCGTTCTCGTTCTCGTTCTCGTTCTCGTTCCTCGTTCCGCGCACATTTATAAATCATAAACAGATGCTTTTCTAAACGTCATGTCTTCTCTTAATCCTCACACCACTCATCGTGAGTTCAGTGGTCTTCCTGGTGCCATTGGCATCACGATTGGTCTTCCTCTTCTTTTGGCCCTTTTTGCATACCTCGCTAACGAAACCTACTCGCTCCAGGGCACCGCGCTTGATGTTAACGCCATCACAGCACAATTCCCAGGTTCATGGACAGAATTGTGGGCTATCGCGTTCGACTCAAAGGTTTGGCTGGTTTACCTTCTCTGGTTCTTTGGTTTGGTGGCACTCGACTTTGTTTTGCCCGGAAAACACATGAAAGGTATCGCGCTTAGAGACGGTACTAAGTTGGACTACAAAATCAACGGCTTGGCAATGTCATCGACCCTCGTGGCCGTGTTGCTTGCACGTCTCTGGATTTCTCCTGACCGTCATTTGCCTGAACTCCAGTTCATCTACGACCACCAGTTGCAGTTGGTATGGACAACGACGTTATCATCGTTTTTCCTCGCAGTATTTGTCTACATTGTATCGTTTGTCCCATTAACCAAGACCAATGGCAAGGGAACTAAGGAAAGAATCTTGTCGGTGAATGGAAACACCGGAAACGTGATTTATGACTGGTTTATTGGCCGTGAACTCAATCCACGGATCGGTTCATGGGACATCAAGTTATTTTGTGAGTTGCGTCCAGGTATGTTGTTATGGCTCTTCATCAACTTATCGTGTGCCCATCAACAGTATCATACTTTGGGCCATGTCACAGACTCTTTAGTGCTTATGAATGTACTTCAAGCATTTTATATCTTTGACGGAGTGCTAAATGAAGAAGGTTTATTGAGTATGATGGATATTACCACCGATGGTTTTGGGTTTATGTTGAGTTTTGGTGATTTGGCATGGGTTCCATGGTCATACTCGCTCCAGTGTCGTTACCTTGCTCTTCCTGAAAACACGTTGGAATTGGGAACCGTGAATGTTGTGCTTATTGTCGTGCTTATGTTGTTTGGCTACTGGATCTTTAACTCGTCCAATACCCAAAAGTCCGAGTTCAGACAAGGTAAATTGGACCATCTCAAGAGTATCAAGACCAACACTGGATCCCGTTTGCTCTGTGACGGCTGGTGGGGCATGTCTCAACACATCAATTACTTAGGTGACTGGCTTATTGGTGTTTCATGGTGTCTTCCTACTGGGTTCCAGACTCCATTGACATACTTTTATGCAATTTACTTTGGTGTATTGTTGCTCCACCGTCAAACCAGAGACGAAGCCAAGTGTAGAGCCAAGTATGGTAAGCACTGGGACGAATATGAGAAGTTGGTGCCGTACAAAATCGTGCCATACGTCTACTAAAAACAACAAAATTAAATAGATGAAAAAAATTTATAAAAGTTTTGATTATTCTGTCTTCTTTTCATAGTCGATTTGCTTATCGAACGAACTGTACGTGATTTCAATGGAAGCGACCCATGAAATAGCCACATACAAAATCGAGAGCAAGAACGTCGATACAAGAATTGCCAGCCAGATTCCTGGAGTAAAGTACTGGTACTTTTCAAAAAGGTTACCATTGTTAGTGGTGACTTTGCCTGAAGCAGCTGTCTTTTCATTCACAGTCACGGTCTCGTCGCCTTCTTCAACAATGAACTGTTCTGCTTTTCTGAAATCCTGTTCGATATCCTCCAATAAATTCAATTCGTCTATATCTTCTTCTTCTTCTTCTACGTTGGTATCACGTTTCCAGTTGGTGTGGGCGTTGGACTTGAGATTATCAATGACTTCTTCCTTGATGTAATCCATAATACCACGGAAATGAGGTTTCTGCTGAACAATGAATGGGCCCGAAGGGAACTGGAGTTTGTGGGAGTCTTCTACGTCGATAATGGTGACGAGAGGATCGTTGTTGGTGGAGCAGGCAGGATCGAGAGCGAAATCGAGGTCACTGGGCGAAGAATAGTGGACATGTTTGAGATGTGTGCCTTCCTGAGGCAATGCGACATTGTCCAAGCTATCGACACGGTAGATGACGAGCGGGGTGCCGGCGTTGCAGAGGGCGTGGGACCAGTGTTTGACGGCATGCGATACCGCAGCGGCCGGCGCTATGTAGTTGAAATCACCGGACAACAGTTCCAGTGAATAGAATGCACCAGTGTCAGCAAACGCAGCAACGGTGGCGGCAAGCGCAAGTACGGAAACAGGTTTCATTGCTTTGGTAATGGAGGGAGAACAAGCGGCGTCAACGATTTATTTGGTGAGGGAAAAAAAAACAGTGTCGTTGCACTACCCAAACCATGGCAGCAGATATTCCAAGGTAAGTAAAGAGAAGAAAAGAGAAGAAAAGAGAAGAAAAGAGAAGAAAAGAGAAGAAAAGAAGTTTAAGAGAAGTTTTAGTACTAACGGTAGCTCTGTGGTGCAGAAGTTGGTGTTTTTCACGGCGGCAATGATTACGTTGCCGATTGTGACGTTCTTTATGTGCCAATATTTGTTCAGTAACAATGCAATTGTGAGCGGTGGATTGGCAGCATTGATGGCCAATGTGGTGTTGATTGGTTTCATTGTGGTTGCGTTTACAGAAGACACTTCTATTAGTGAAAAGAAAGAACAATAGTATATGTAATACAAGAATAATGAAAGATATTGTAGAGCAGTAAAGAAAAGAAGAAACAAAGAATCAATGAATCAACAGAAGAAGAATCATCAAAAAGAATCATCAAAAGAATCATCAAAAGAATCAACAAAATAGATTTAATAGTTTTTATAATTCACACCAAGTTGAAATTTAGAAAATATAAAGTTACCAACCAACAAATAACATGGTGCACCAGCTTTCACTTGTATCGTCTATACCTCATTCAAAGTATATCCAGACGATCTCTACCCTTCAAGCACTCACTGGTCTTACATCGCCACAACCAATCGCTACATATACGCTTATAACACGGCCACATCATGTTTTCCGTCCCAAACTCGAACCAGGAAAAGTCAACCAAATCGAACAATATTACATGAAATGCATCACAACATGGACAGAAAGTTCCAGTGACTCCATCGATATCACCAAACCCATCAAACATGACGATACCACCGCGGTAGACCGTCTTTTCTCCGGTGAAGATACTTCTCGCAACTGGACACTTCAAATCTCAGACATTCCCATTGCTGGCAAAAACCAGGCCTGTTCAGCACAAACCATCTACGAAAGTACCTTGGTCCACACCCATACAATTGTAAAAGATACTTCGGATGACGATATGGTGGTGGTGGATGAAGATGAATCGCGTAAAGACTCATTTCTCCAGTTCATCGAAGAACTCGGCTACGAAGTCGTGAACCAATACTGGCTCAAGGGAATTCGATTCTTCCACGGAGATATTGTCATTGAGATCTTCAAGTTGTTTATTCGAGACGATACGGCTCCTAGTCCTGCTGATGGAAAGATTGGTATCAAACTCTTGGACGAAACCAATACCTTTCAAATCCGGGCCTATATCAATATCGCAAAGGCCACTGACGTCGATCTCATTACACAAGGAACCAAGGACTTGGTTCGACTCCAGGAATTCTTAAAGAACTTATTTACTCTAGAGATTCCCGACAGAATGTTCATGGATTCACGGGTCACCGCCCGCTAAAATGCTGTTTTAACTATGTATACTAAAATATGTCTTGTGTCGTGGATGCAATTCACCGATATCAAAGCCGTTGGTCTCGCCCTTGGCAGGATCGATTTCTGTAGCCAACTCGTCGATTTGCTGCTGCAATGCCTCGAGTGTAAGTGATTGGTTCGCATGATGGAGATGGTCCAGAGCCACCAAGCGGAAATACGTCTCGTTGCTCGAATCTTTACCAGTAAAGCCTTGAGTATCGTTGTCGTTATAAAGATGTTTGATGAACGCCATCTGTTCCTTAAGTGATTGCACCAATACCGCTTCATCGTCCGGCCCAATGTCGCTCCGAAGCCCCGAAAGCTTGAGCATCTTTCGTATGGTTGCTGCATCAATATCTATCGTTTTGGCATCCTGTTTCGTGTTTTTGATAAGATCCGTCACACGCCACGTGGAATTCCGAATAAGATCCGCTGCTTCGACTTTGGTAAGTCGTTTTCCGACATGTACAAATCGCCGAAGCATAATCTCACTTCCATTTCTTTTTTTTTTGTAATCTGAAAAATTTCAACCTTACTTTGATTATCTTAAATTTATTTATTTATCTAACGCTTATATTCTACTTTAACTTATCCAATTGAGCCTTGGTCTTTTCTATCTTTCTTCTCTTCTTGGTCAACTCTTCTTGTCTGGTTTCCTTCTTTTCAATGCCGTATTGCATCTTCTTGTACAACTTACGTTGCTTGTTGGTCATCATGATCTTCTTCAACTCCTTTTCTTCGTCCTCAGCAGGTCTCTTGGCACTCTTCTTCTTCTTATTGCTTTCACCAGCCTTAGATGCTTCAGAATACTTGATACCAGCAGCTTCCATCTCCAACTCCTTCTGTTCCTTAAGATCTTCGTCCTCCTCCTCTTCTTCTTCTTCTTCCTGGTCTTCATCACCTTCTTCAACCTCTACTTCTTCTTCATCTTCTTCATCTTCATCTTCAACAGGTGCAAGTTCAGCATTAGGATCGTAAGTTCCAGCATCTCCCCATGGCGATAAATGTGGTGGTAAGATTTCACCAGGAGCATATTTGTTCACAGGTAAAAGTTCACTCTTGTTAAGAGAATCGAAAACCCATTGTGGCTGGATATACGTCCGTCCCGCGACCTTTTCGTTCAACTTGGGTCTGTCGACAATCTGATGCGTGATGTTGGACAACTCCAATCTCTTGAATGCTTCGGGGTCGTTGATCTTCAAGTTATCCAACGCAATCTCGGATACAATCTGTCCACCACAGGTCAAGATACAGAACTCCAAGATATCCAATGGCACTTCACGGCCAATGTAGAATATAAAGTTCGAAAACAAGGTCGATGTAGGCGAAGCAAACTTTGATGGTTGAGATAATAAGTCACCTGTTGTCTTGTTGGAAGCTTCAAACTCGTCCAACTCGATATTTTCCACGTCTTCGTTGGTTTCGGCTTCTTCTTCTTCTTGCTGGTCAGCAGCCAACGCCTTGGAAAGCTCAGCAGCATCCAATTCCTTTCCTTCAACTTCGGTGGTGTCTTCATGTTTCTTTTCTGCTGGTAACAAGGCCTGTACACCTTGTTCCTTCGACTGCAAAACGTAACTGGACAATCCGCCGATACCCTTCAATTTTTCGATATCGATGGTTGGTGGATAGATCAAGTTGGCGTCGTTATACAAACGGTACAACACAAAGTGAAGTAAGGTCGAGTAGAACTCCAAGAACGTCAACATGATTCTGAAATCGACGTCACTTGGAATGTTGGTAGGGAACTTGTAAGGCACTAACCATCTAATTTCCTGGCCCTTAACGTTGGCCTGGTAGTAGACACCTTTGATGGAAACAAAGACCTTCTTGACAAGTCTTTCCTTTGCAACGTATGCCAACCATTGGTTGCACAAACGTTCGGCTTCCTTGGTGACACGGTGCGAAACCTTGTCGGTGGCAGGCATGTTAGCAAAAAGAAACAACATGTTCAATGGATCGTCCAAGTCTCTCAAAGCATCCAAAAAGGTTGGGTATCGTTCCTTGATGACGTGTTCCAAGGTGTACTTGGGTCTGTTGATCTCCAACTTTTGGGCATCACTGACCTCACCACGGCCGAGTGCACGCTGCAACTTCTTAGCAAAGGTCTTGTGTTCTCTGAACTTGGCCAAAACAGGTTCATGGAGCAAGTACTGTATATCTTTGTAGTAGTAGAAGGTGACAGGGGCGGTCGATCCCTTGTTGGCCTTTTTTTTGTTTCTGGGTTCTCTTGGATATATCCCCTTGAAGATACAGAGACGACGGAAGTCTGCCAACGAAACCTGCAACTTCTTAACCGCTTGGGTTCTCGTGATAAAGTTCTTTGCGTTTCCGGAGACGCCTCTCTTCTTAATCTTAGCCATGGTGGTTTGAAGGAAGTAAAGAGATGAGATGAAAAATTTCGATGTTAGTTGAATACAGAAAAATTAATTATGTACAGGCGATGCGATGAGCACTTTTTGTTAAGCGCAGTTAACATTACGTTGTGGAAGAAGAAGACGAAGAAGAAAATGATAATTTCTTGAGAATTGCGGCAAGGATCCACATTTGATGGAACTTTTCAGCATAAGTTATAAGTTCCACTTGTTCTGACTCTGTTTCCAGAATGTGGACGGTTTTGATGTGTTTTATCGGTACAAAAAACATGCCGCTGTAGCGATGCGCGATCTCATAACATGCTTCACGGAGATTAGTGAGCGGATACTCGGCGAGATTGCGTGCCGATGTCTTGGAATAGATATCATGTAGCAAATGATGTAGTGATTGTTCCAATGCCTGATAGACACGCATATGGTTGGGGTTTATGGGGTCCAAGCCCAAGATACGGATGGCTTGTTGCGTAGTGATGGTGCGCGACAGACGTAGCATCAAGTAGAGAAGATGGGTGGGAATTGGGCCAGGAACAAAGTTGATGGAATTCTGGTGAAACTGTTGATACTTTGTAAGCACGGCTGTTTGACAAGCGGTGTACTTGGCGAGAAATGGATCCATTGATTTTTGAGGTAACTGAAGTTGCTGCTGCAAAAAAGAGACCAAGCGTTTTCGGGTTTTTCGCAGCCACAAATGCAACTGCTTAAACGTTACGTACCGTCAATCGACTATCGTAGCCATTATCGCGTGGCCACAGCCGCCGAGCTTGATTCGTTGATGTTTTGTCTCAACTTTAATCGGCTCTTTGTTCCCGGCACGTATGTTCACGAGACGGCGCTCACGGTGGTGCCACTGGTGGCTGCGCTTCTGCGCTATAATGGCGAAGATATAGAGTACAAAATGGCACTCAAACAGTTGTGTGTGGCCAACAACGTTTCCTACGATGAGTACCGTGTTCTGAAAATCCACGATTGTGAATGGATAGTGCCGCCAGTAATCCACCAGTTGGACTTTGCCGACTTTCTGCTGGAGATTTTGAGTCACGACTACACGCACTTTGGAATCGAGCACGAACCGCCGCTTGCCAAGTATGCCGAAGAGTTTGAAAAGATCTGGAGCCTGTTTCTACAGCAGGTTGATAACGGAGACGAAGTCGATGTTCGCTGGTTGATTGACAGAGAACAGTGATTTGAATTTACAGGATTCCATGAAAAATGACAAGCCAAATAAACCAAAAAAAAAAAAATTTGCCATTGATTGATTGAATTGCTATTGATTAATTCATTACCAGATTAATTTATTTTCCATTTATTAATTCTTTGCCAATTGCATTGCAATTAATTATCAACTCTATAAGTATTCACTATGTTAATTTTCCAACTCTTTCCATTTTTTCCTTTTATTTTCTCTACTAATTATTTCATTCACTAATCTTTATTCTTTTTCATTCATGGAGATTTTTTTTTGAGTGATCAAATGCTTTTTTGCACGTTTCTCACGATCAAATCATCTCATGTCTTTTGAGGACGTGCTTAGCAGAGGCGAAGACTTTCTTCGTGAGTATCCACGGACATCGCCATGGTGGAACTATGCCTCGCACGCTACGTGTATGGCAATGATTCTTCATTCAAAGTTCGTGATGAATACTTTCTACAATCCCAAACTATCAAACGTCCATAAACTCGACGCCGCTTTAGAGAAAGCAAGACAAGAAAATCGTTCTCTCCTCACCGTTATGAATCACATGTCAGTGGTGGATGACCCTGCTTTCTACGCTGCGTTGCCATGGCGTTACCATTTCGATATCGACACTATCCGCTGGGGTTTTGGTGCCGATAACGTCTGTTTCTCAAACAAGACACTTTCATGGTTCTTTAACTTGGGAAAAATCTTGGGAACCAAAAGATTTGGTCTGGGCCCGTTCCAAGGATCAGTAGATGCAGCAATCCGGATCCTTTCTCCGGATGATACGCTTGATCTCGAGTATCTGCCAGGCGTAAAAGACATCCAAAAGCCTACATTGCTTCAGGAACTCGCCCAGGGCACCAATAAGGCACTTGTATCGCATGTGAAGCCGTCACCGGAATCCACCGGCGTGCTTATGTCGAAATCGCCATTTGTACGCAGCAAAACCAGCTGGTTCCATGTATTCCCCGAGGGATTCGTGCTCCAGCTCCAGGAACCACACCAGAACTCGATGCGGTACTTTAAATGGGGGGTTTCTCGGTTAATTTTGGAAAGTACACGGGCTCCAGTGGTGGTTCCGATCTTTGCCTACGGATTTGAGAAGGTAGCACCGGAAGATGCCGCTGAAAAGGGGTTCAAGCGGTACTTACCGGCCAACATGGGCTCGGAAATTCATATTACGATTGGCGATGCGTTTCTGGACGCCCGGATCGAGGAGTACCGCCAGAAATGGCGCCAGTTGTGTCAGAAATTCATTGATCCGGCGAAACCCAGCGACTTGTCATCGGAATTGATGAACGGAGCCGAAGCACAGGATCTCCGGTCGCGGTTGGCAGCCGAGTTGCGGCAGGCGGTGCTTAGTATCCGTGAGTCGCTCGGGATTTTTAACCCGGAAGACGTGCGGTTCAAGAGCCCGGAGTTCTGGAAACAGTACACGTATACAGAAGGAGAAAGCGACCTCGATGTCAAGTTTGTTGGCAACAATTGGGCCATCAAACGGTTACAGAAACATTTGCCAGAGTATGATCCTAGAGAATAAAAAGTAAGCGCAAAAAAAAGAAAAATTGTATATATATATATATTTATATTTTAGAATAAATTTGGCGATGCGAAAAATCCAATCCATTCATCCAAGAGATAAATGTTCCGAGTAGTGGCAGCCAGACACGTTCAGGTGCGATTTCGGTCGTGGACGAATCCGTTGAGTGTTTTCCAGCGTAATCCCGCACCACAACAAAAACCCAGTGCGATTATTGTGGAAGATGCAGGCGAAACCAACGACTTATCGCGGACCATCAAGCACTATGTGAGGACCACCGAGATGCCAGCACGTCTTCGGACATCGATGCTTGAAACAAAGCTTGGAGAACTAATTAATAATACCAACACATACAATAATCGGACTATTGAGGCGTTGAACGCCGGGTTCATGGAATTGTATCGTCTCCATCACAACTCTACTACGTTCCTTCCTCCTCCAGTCCTTCTCCGCTTGTTTGATACCACTGCCACTGCTCTTGCTCGTCACAAGAAACCACGTATCCCCAAGTACATGGCAGTGTTGGCACCGGTGCTCTTGGAACAAGAAATCCCCACAAAATCCATGATCCATCTCATCGACTTGGCCCAGGGACTCGCAAGTGCCGATCACGCTGACCAGGTGCTCCCAAGTCTCTTACTCAACCATAGCCAGCACCTCACGGCAAAGTTTACTGATGAGTTGCTCCAGCATCACCAGAAACGCGGTACATTATGTCTTCAACTCTTCCAACAGCTCGCAGAGAGCCCAGCCGCATCCTCCATCATCGACTCGAGTTTCTATACCCACTACATTGCATACATTGAATCGCTCTACAACGACAAACTTCCACAAGTCCACGAATTCAAAGACTTGGAACGCAACATCGACCATATCCAGTACACCACCAGCATACTATTGAGCCACGCCAACCACCATGAAATCGATACTGGCGTGTTACTTCATTTGGCCAAACTCGCGGCCGAACTCAGCTCTGTTTCACAGAACGCTAAACTCGTGCAGCAGGCAGCACAGATCCTCGCGTTCATGGAACGGGAACCACACGAACTTCGCTTCAACAAGATCAGAACCGAAATCTTTCGCCAGGACTTGGAAAACGAATCGCTCATCGAGTACTTGTTGCCAGCAGCATGGGAATACGCTCCCAAATTGGGCCACATGTTGGCAGAGTTCGTGGTGGCTGACGATATCAAGTTCTCGCCGGCAATTAGAGCCCAGGCTGCCGTCTTAAAGAAATTCGACGGGTCTCTGGAGGCAGAAGTTGCCCAAAATGTGTTGGAATGTATCAAACCGTTTGAAGTTGATGCTGGCGAATTGTACACGCGAATAATTCAGGCAGCAATGGTGGCTGGAGTGCTGCCACGCGGCCACTTTACTCAAACTGTCACCAACCACTTCAAGACAATCCATCCGTCGGTACATTCGTACAAGTATCGCATCGATCGGGCGATTGCCAACAATGATCATGTTCAGGCTATCAATATCTTTGACGATAGTCTCCAGGCATTGGCACAGTGGTCAAGCGAACTTGATCCTTCCGTTGGTGCAACCCTCAACGACCTTATTGTTGTATTGTGCCGCAACATGGACGACATCACGAGCATATTCCCGATTTTCACCAAAATCAAGCAGCAGATGGTTGGCTCACAGTGCAATGCAGTGGCAGTCAAGGCTCTTGCTGCCCGGATGTTGCAAGCAGAATGTGTTGGCGATACCATCGAGATGTTGAAGCGAGAATTGCCGCAAATAGACGCAGATTCGCTTGTCAAGCTTCCTCTCGAGACACCATGGAGTTCCAAGTATCGTGAGCTCTTTGACTTGTTGCACGGGTTTGTCACCAGTTACAACGGCGAAACGACTCACGAAACGAACTGGGTATTGTACGGCGAGCTCCACAAGTACTTCCACGTTCCTTATGAATCTTACTTGCCAGCAATCAAGTTCTTTTGCGAAAAGGACCGGCACCATGCAGCATTATTGATCTTTCGCCAGATCCGCAAGAAGAACGAGATGCACGGCAACCACCGTTTTTTGCCTCCTCTGAGGGACATGTACATGTACTTGTTCCAGGAGTTTGGCGATAAGTTGTACGAGGAAGGGGTGATTGAAGTCCATGAACATATCAAGATGGACCTCAGCTTGCCAGCACAAGATATCCAGTTGCAAAACTGTATTTTGAATGCATACTCGAATCTACAGGACGTGCCTCGAACCCGTGACTTGTTCCTTGCGATGTCGGCAAACCCGAAACAGCTTGGTGGAGTCAATGAGGAATCGATCCAGATTATGATCAAAACGTATACTTATAATGATATGGCATACGTCCAGAAGTTCTGGAACAACTTGTCACAGTTCCAGATCGTACCAAACTACGCCATATATCGACAATACTTGATTGCCCATGTCTACCATGGCTTGGTTGATGAGGCACTTGCATTAACCGAAGGAATGGATGACTACGAGTTGGACATTTCTTCTGATACGCTTCTTGCACTCCACAACTTCTGCTTGGAGGAACGCGATCAGCAAAAAGTCGCTGATTGGGCCGAAACAAACCACCACGACTTGTGGCAGGACGTAAAGCTGTCAGGGTTATTGGTGGGTGCAACAAACTACGCTCCTTCCACCAACCTTATCGCTGAGGCATCAACCTCCAAAACATCTCTGTAAATATTATAATTACATTTAATTGTACATTACTTCAACTTAGTCGTATTCACCTTCGTCGCAAACCGGAGCGAGTTCACACTCTCATTAAAGTTGCGTAACAACGGTGAGATATTGACAAACATCAACGTCTTGGAATTCCCACCTAAACTGTGTTTCAAAAGGTACGTGAGCTTCGAGTTCCGGAACGGCACATGCTGTTTCTGCTGGTTGCGGAGCGCATAGATCACATCTCCCAATGCCGAAAGCGATTTGTTGATTGCCTGTGTTTCCTTCAAACGATCACCACGAGCCTGTGACGTCGAAAGTCGCTCAGAACCCGCCAAATCTATCAAATTCAATGATCCTTGGCTTCTGGCACCAGTACGCGAATTATGGCCCGATAACCGGAGAATAAAGATCAGATGCGAACGAGATGAGCGTACGTTCGATTTAGTGGCAGCAGTTTTCCGTTGACGGTTTGCCAGTTCCAATACTTTAAACGCCTGTTGCTTCGACTCAATCGACACAGTCGTAATATTAGTGATGGTAGTGGTACGTTCTGCGTCGTTGTGTTTGATTTCGTACTTAATTTTGGGATTTATCGATAATAAATCGATTATGCTTTCATTGTAGATTTCGAGAAACTGTCCTTCAACCGTGTATTGCCACCCTTGGGACTCCAACTCGTGTATATCGTCAAAGATTTTGTTGATGGATAACGCAATCATTCCGTCTTCGTTATGAGACATTGTAAATGTCTTCCCTGATCCGGTTTGTCCATAAGCAAACACACATACGTTGAATCCGTCCAAAGATGACTGGATAAGCTGTGATAACTCTTCAAAGATGTCACGGTTGGTACTTAACGTCAGAAAAATGCGGTCAAACAGAAAACGGTACGAACTGATGCCGTTTCCATTAAGTTTGATGGAAGAATCGTTCGATTCCTTCGATATCACCAACTCCTGGTTGGCCTCATCATTAAGTTCGTCATCTGGAGTCTCGATCGATGCAAGTTCATCGTCTTCTGCCAGCGGTGGCCTTATTCGACAAAACACTCGAATATTTCCTTTAAGTTCCTGAAGAAGATTATGCAAGCGGCGTCTTTCGTCCTCACGGTCCACCAAGTATGCCTTAATGTCGTCTATCTTTTGTACCATTTCCTGAGTTTCTTGGGTGTGGGTTTTGGTGGTTTGGGCAATTTCTTGAATCTGTTGTTGCTTCATCTCGATTGTTTTCCTTAGTATGTCAATTTCAGCAACTTTATCGCGGTTCTTTTCCCTGAGCTGGTCATATATTGTTGAGTAGCGTTCCAAAGTGGACTTTAATGTCGCCAAGTCTTGCTGAAGAGCATCAACTGCTACCTGCTTTTCGTGTTTGCTAGAGTCCATTTGTCGGACTTCTTGCTTCAAGTTGTCGATAGTTTCGTCCATGGTATTGTTGAGCTGAATCAATTTCTTATTGTGGTCTTCCTTGAGCCGGATAAGCTTGCGATTGAGGTCCAGGTCCAGCAGTTTCAACTGTTTGACGAGATCGTCGCGTTCAGCCACAAGTTGCGTCTTAAGCTGTTGATTTTTGCGTACTTCGCCGCCAATAATCTGTTCCACAACCAAACTAGTCTCTTCTTTAAGGTGGTTCACTTGAGTATCGTGGGATAATCGTAAGTTCTTGCTGTGCAACTCGTACTTGGTATCGAGGGCTTGAAGCTGTGCCAACTTAGTTTCATCCAGTTCTCGCTTTGTTTCCTCTAAACTTGACAAAAGCTGTGCTGACAGAGCATAACTATCCTCAAGAAGTTGGCAGTTGAATTCCTGGTGTCCAAGTTCTGTTTTAACCACCAGGATCTGGCTTCTGGTCTCTGAAATCTTGCTGGTGAGACGTTGAATATCGTGACGGAGCGCTTCAAGAGGCTGTGTATTAAGTTCCACAACCATTCCGTCCTCTGTTCGTCTCCTTTTGGATACTGGCAGGGCCAGCGACAGTGATTTCATCAAGTGTGTCGCCATGTTTCACTGGGGTAAGACAATTGTTTATAGGTTTGATTTTGTGTCGCGAAAGTTCACAACAAACAAGTCAAAAATCAGAAACGGGAAAATGATGAGTAAAATGACCAATAAGATAACAAAACGAAAAGTCTTTAAGTTCAAAACTGATTATTTTAATCATCTGATTGTGTTAATCATTAAGTTTTGCTGAACATTATCAATTCCTTTTAAGTATGTTCTTTTATTTTTGCTAGTACTTTGCTTGTTGGGTGCAAAATACAAAATACAATTCAAAAATATCTCTTAAAATTCTTTTCAATCAACTTGATACAATCACTTAAAGAATCCCCAAAACTCTTTGTTTCTAACTTCAAATCGGCGTTCCATTTCTTGAAAGTAATCTTCATTTACTTTCCTTTTATCATGGCGGGGTCGTGTACCTTTCCAATCTATATATCTATATGAATTTTCTGGCTGCGATGAGCCATCACCAAAAAGCGATGGGGTCTGCATTAAAGAAACAAAAAGTCAGCAAACAGAAGTCTGCAAAGGTGACCAAAAGAGAAGAAAAGATTGAAGAACCTTCTGAACCTTCTGAATCTGAAGTTTCACAGGATGAAGAAGAATCTGAGCTCGAACAATTGGATGACCTTGAGCTCGATGACGAAGTGGATGTAGACGATGTATCGTCTGGATCAGAGTCGGAAAGTGAAACTGGCGAAGAATCTGAAGAAGATGAAAGCTTACCTAAATTAAAAAAGAAAAAGAACCTTGACGATGGTTCTGAATCGTTTGCTACTGCAGTCAGTGCCATTATTGGCTCCAAATTAAAGGCCTACGATAGAGAGGATCCTATTTTGGCGAGAAACAAAGTTACATTGAAAAAGTTGGAATCTGACAAGCTCGAGGCCAAGGCAAAGAGAGCTCTTTCTTCCGAAAAGAAGTCATTGCTCGATAAGCACAGAATTACTCAACTTCTTCCATCATCAAGTGAGCCAGAAAAAGTCAGACAAATCATTGATCATGAAAGAAAATTAAAGAAAGTCGCCCAGAAGGGTGTTGTCAGATTATTCAATGCGGTTTTGTCGACTCAAATTAAGACTAACCAGGAAATTAGTAAGGAAAGAGTTGGCCAATCAAAGAAGGAAGAGTTAATGAACGAAATTTCCAAGGAAAAATTCTTAGACTTGGTTCAGGCTGCTGGCCAATCTTAAACTCCTACTTGTTTAAGAATCATTCCACCCCTCTTTCTTTCTCTCTCTCTCCGCCGCCTGCATTCTTCCTTCCTTCTTTAATGATGTATAGTGTACAGTAATAAACCCGCGTATTTTTCCGAGCTGTCAGTAAATTAGGATCTACTTCCCAATATAGAAAGGTAACCTCGTGTCCCCACCCCACTCCACTCCACCCACGTTTTTTTATTTTAATTTTTCAGGTTTTAGTTTCTGATCCCAATATTTATTTATTATTCTTCTCCCAAAAGAGATTAGTCCTCGTGTGGACGAAGAGAGGAATGTCTCATCCACAGGTAAACACGATCCACCAATTGAGACCTCAAGTGGTCTCTCAGGAATCGTACTGCGAACAATCATCGTCGCCCGAGGTCAGCACATCAATTAATGAGGAACCCGGTTCTTCCCCGGCTTCGCCGCACTATGAAAAACATATCATGACTCCCAGTAACCCACCACGGAACTTATGGCGAATCATTGCTCAGGTCCTTTGGTCTTTTAACAACGGGTTCAGTGATGCAGCTCCCGGTGCACTTTTACCCAAAATTGAAGCGTATTATGGAACAAATTATTCAGTAACATCGTTGATCTGGATCAGTAATGCCTTGGGATTCATTATCGTAGCCTGTTTTTCACACATGATCCTGCCATGGCTCGGAAAACGTTATTCCTTGCTTTTGGGAACAGTCTGCAGCACGATTTTTTATAGTATTGTGTCAAGTGGAACAGATTTTGCGATCATTGTCGTGGGGTTTTTCTTTGGTGGAGCTGGTGCTGCAATTATTCTTTCTCAGGGGAATATCTTTTTGTCCCGGTTGGAAACTCCCACCAAGTACCTTTCTTTTTACCATGCTGCCTATGGGATCGGTGCCACGATCTCACCATTGATTGCAACATCCATGGTCAATGCCGGAATAAAATGGCACTTTTTTTACTTGGTGTTGCTTGGAATGGTACTCTTTAATTTATGCAACTTGTTTATGGCATTCAAAGGTGCTGATGAAGATTTGAAACCATGGGACGAAGACGAATATACTCCAGGAGACCAACAGACAATTGAAATGGAACAAATCAACCCCGATCGGGCACGGATTATCGCCCAGACCGCTGAATCACCAAACAGCGCTATGTCACTGGCATTAAAATATCATGTCACCTGGCTTATGTCGTTCTTTGTGTTATTCTACCAAGGGTCCGAGGTTGCATTGGCCGGCTGGATTGTGACCTTCTTTCTCGATTACCGTCATGGCAACCCCAAAAATGTTGGTTATGTCGCCTCAGGTCTCTGGGGTGGTTTGACTATTGGTCGGTTGTTCTTGACTAGACCAGTGCACAAGATATTTGGTCCTAGAAGAGGCGTCATTTTGATCTCGGTGGTGTCGGTATTGTTGGTGATTCTTACATGGGTGATTCCACATGTCATTGCTGAAGCAGTGTTGGTTTCGATTGCCGGTATATTTATTGGTCCAAATTACCCGCTTATGATTGGATACAGCGCTCAAGGTCTTTTCCCTCGGAAAATTCAGGTGGTTTCACTTACGATTATGAGTGCATTTGGCTCGCTGGGCGGAGCGTTATTTCCCTTTTTAGTGGGATTGATTTCCCAGAATTCGGGTACTTATGTCGTGTTGCCAATATTTATAGCATTGTACTCAACAATGATTTTGATTTGGATTGCCGTCCCCAATTTGGAACGCAGAAACTTGCCAGGAGCCAAGTTAAAATGGTGGGAATTGATCTGGTAAGATGCAAAAAAACCAAAAAAAATGAAGTGATTCTATTTTTTTTTTGCAGCAACACCTGTATATAGTAATAGACAATTTCTGATTCCGATTTCCCAAGAAACGCCAACCACGTAACTCACTCCTCCATAGAAAATGGCCATAGAACAACTTATAAAGAAGGGTGATGGGTGTCTTGATTCCAAAGATTACCTTGGAGCCATCAGTGCGTTTTCCAGTGCCATTAGTGAGAATCCACGGGCGTTTTTGCCACACATAAACCGCGCAGTGGCGTACCAGAAGATGAACAATCTTGATGACGCCAAAAAAGATATCTCGATAGCATTCACGATAGCTGAGGAAAGAGGAAACCGTGGAGAAATAGCGTTGTGTTACTTTCGTCTTGGTTTGGTGTATTATGCTGAAAAGAACCGCGCGTTGGCGTTACAACACTTTAAAAAGGCAGTTGATTTAGGATGCAAGGAGTCCACCCTTGAAATGTGGAAGAATAAGTGTGAGTACGAGTTGAAGAAGAATCCCGAAGATTTCAAAGAAGTAACACTGAAACCAACACCAGCACTGAAACCAGCTGAATCTGATAATAAGTCGACAAGTATCGAAGTCATTAACCAGCAAGCTCCCATCAAAATCAAGATCAGAGACGATTGGTACCAATCAAATGATTCTGTCACCATTACAATCTATGCCAAGAATGTCAATAAAGACAAGGTGAATATAGTATTCCAGGAAAAAGCGGTAAGTGTTTCATTTCCTAGTTCACTGGCTTCAGAGTACAGTTACAACTTGGATCCGTTATATGCTGCAATTGATACTACTCAATCAGATTACAAAGTGTATGGGACCAAGATCGAAATCTATTTGGTCAAGAAAGAGGAAGTCAAGTGGCCAAGTCTTGAAGCTTCAGCGACCGAACCGGAGCCAAACAGTAATGGCAGTCTTGCATACCCTACATCATCTAAAAAGGCCATAAATTGGGCCAATTTTACTGTGGAGGATGAAAAGGAAGAAGCAGGTGGTGATGAGAACGAATTCTTTTCGAAATTGTACCGCGATGTCGATGACGATACCAGACGTGCTATGATGAAGTCATATATCCAATCCAATGGAACAGTTCTTACCACTGACTGGAAAGAAGCCCAGAACAAGGAATATGAAACCCGTCCACCAGAAGGCATGGAAGCCCGGAAATGGTAATAAATCCTGTATTTAGTAAAAAAAAAGATCCATTCTGGTGCCAATTTCCGTTGCTGTTGCGGTTGGCGGTTGGCGGCGAGCGGTTGGCGTGGCGCGCGAGATTTCGACCAGTGATGAATAATCAGACACTTTTGATTGAATGGGATTCCAATTGTTAAGAAAAAGTCTACAGTTTGTACGTAAAATGCATGTTGAAGCCATTCCCATGAGATGGGGTTCTGGAGACAATTACTCTTATCTTGTTATCGATACTCCCTCACGTCATGCGTGGATTATCGACCCAGCACAACCTGATGAAGTTGCGGAGTACTTGGAAAAGAACAAGCCTGAATTCAACCTCAAAGCAATTGTCAACACTCATCATCACTATGACCATTCTGATGGTAACAAGACCATGCTTTCAAAGTATCCTTCCCTTCCAGTGATTGCTGGAAGAGACTCCCCATTGGTGAGTTATACTCCTTCCGATCGCGAGGTGATCCAATTGGGAAACAATTTATCAATCACCGCATTGTACACCCCTTGTCACACCCAGGACTCGATTTGTTACTTTGTTGAGGATACCGAGACCAACGAAAGAGCCGTTTTCACCGGTGATACGTTGTTCACGAGTGGTTGTGGCCGGTTTTTCGAGGGAACAGGAGCAGAAATGGATCGTGCCCTTAACGGAACCTTGGCCAAGTTGCCATTGGATACCAAGGTTTATCCAGGACATGAGTACACCAAGTCTAATGTCAAGTTTTCTCGTACAGTATTGCAGAACGAGGCAATAGATAAGTTGGAAAAGTACGTCCAGAACCATGAGTTTACCACGGGGATCTTTACTATTGGTGATGAATTGGAGTTCAATCCATTCATGAGACTCACAGATCCTCAGGTCCAGACCAAGACTGGAGCCTCAAGTCCTGGAGATGTTATGGCACGGTTGAGAGAATTAAAGAACCAGTTTTAAATATAAATATGAATATCAAAATAAAAAATGACTAAAATCTTGTGTATGCTAAGTAATGTTTTATATTCTGACAAAGTCAGGCTTGCAGCTATCATCAACACAAAGTTCGGGCTGCCAGACTTCAATGTATTCCAAATCAAACTCGGATTTGCCCATGGCAAACATCTCGTATTCCTCAAAAATACCACTGAGACACCATCCTTGGAGCAATTTTCGTAAAAGTCCTACCAATAGCCCGGTTCGGTGTTTTCCCTTGTTTGAGTGTATGAGTATGGGGAAGTTTTCTTTGTTTAACATGAGTTGAAGTGCAATGGTGAGCGATTTCTGGGCCTGTTTGTGGATCTCTGGTGAGTTAAAAGGTTCCTGTGACAGTTCCATTAACAAGTTATGAAACTGTATATTTGTGGTAGCTATCCATTCCTGATAATTCTTCATGATCTCCATAGTACCGTGTTTGTCCTTGTTTTCCTTCTTGTCTTTCTTCTCTTTCTTGTCTTTCTTCTTTTCTCGTCCCAAATCTCCAAGATATATAATCGTTTTAAGTCCCAACTGCTTTAGAAATGGATAGTTTATCGGCATCGGAAACCCCGACCTATATATTCCATCTTCCACCAATGAGAAGTTCAATGGAGGCACGTACTGGAGCCGTGGTTCGTGGGTTGGTGGTGGTATTTGGACAATTTCAACCGTATCATTTAAATGCTTTACCACAGACAGTTTTTCTGATGTTTCATGATCAGCAAGATTTATCGCATCTTGTGACATGTCCAGGGGAAATTTATGGGGAGGTTCTTCGTGGGCTCACCTGTGAAAAGTCGTCCAGATAACTCCACTGGTTATGTACAGGAAACTTGCAACCTTTACTTTTACTACAAAGAGTAACTCAAGAACAATTGAACAATTAAGAGAGTTATAAAAAGGTGCTAAATCACAAGTGAAGTGTCTATCTCGTGTCAATTTCTTAGTTTCCAAATCAAAGTTCTTCTCTCCTTTTCATGTACATATGGCACATATATCAACGGTGGAAATAATGCGACATATTTGTATTGGTTTGTGCCCAAGGCAATACAGGTTTGTGGGGGATTTGGACCCGATCTTCTACTTTGCCGTGAGCCATTGAGATGTCACGAAAGTGCTGCAATGCAAGAAGTTGCTGGTCATAAGGAGGAGACTACTTTATCGGTACTTTTATGAGTCGAAGTGCCACAAGATACATATTGAATTGGTCGTCAATCGTACTTTTGTAGTTCTATTTAAAAAGATAAAAGAAAAGAAGTAATTGAAGAAGAAAAAAAAAAGATGGTGATGAAACAGAGTATTTACTCTCAGAATCCTTATATTCATCACTAATTGTCCAGAACAACTCCGTTAGCGTAACATCTTGAACAAATTCTGATTAGAATGGTACGGTTCGTTTCCGGGTAACTATTTACTAAATGATGGCGCCTCTGGACTCTAAACAGTAAATACAAAATATTGCAGATTACTCTCTCGCAGGAATCTCGAAAATTTTTCGAATCTTTTTGCCATACATTCAGGCCCCAGTCAGGTTTTTGGAACATAGCGGACGCTAGCTTTATAGAATACAGACATCTTAATCGATAGTTAACCTGGGTTGAATACTTTTCCGAAAATTAATTTTTCCATAAATTTGCCTCCCCCAAACATACACAGAAATCCATCCCATCATATAAATGTCGTGGTTATTTGGCAGTAAACCTACTGAAGAGTCAAAAGACTTGAAAAACTCGTTGGGATTCGATCCAGCACAAGTCACTGATGTGTCGAGCATTTTGAGCACACCAGGTGTGTTTGATTCCTCCAGATTGCATCCATTGGCCGGTTTGGAGAAAGGTATCGAATACTTGGACTTGGAAGAAGAACAGTTGAACACGGTGGAGGGATCCCAAGGTGGTTTGATTCCTTCTAGAAGTTGGACCGATGACTTATGTTACGGTACCGGTGCCGTCTACTTATTGGGATTGGGTGTCGGTGGTGCCTATGGGTTCCAAGAAGGTGTGAAGAACTTACCTGCTGGTGCCACGCCTAAGTTGCAGTTGAACACCATTTTGAACCACATCACCAAGAGAGGTCCATATTTGGGTAACTCTGCCGGTGTTTTGGCCTTGACTTACAACTTAATCGATGCTTCCTTGGACTCTTTCAGAGGCAAGCATGACGATATCAACTCCGTGGTATCTGGTGCCATTGCCGGTGCACTCTTCAGAAGCAGCGCTGGTTGGAAACCAATGGGTTACTCCAGTGCTTTGGTGGCCGGCACTGCTGGTGCCTGGTGTGCAGTTAAACACTTGTTGAACTAAACATAAACTACAGTCATCACCGACCCGTTTTCCTAAATAATTGATCTTGTTATCACATTGTATATATCTATTACGACCCTGCAGAAATATTTAAAAAAAGGACCATTATTTCCTGCTCTATGTACTAATTTTGACCCTTTTTTCAACCGGCTGTTGTTGTTCTGCCGGTCTCTTTTTCGCCTCTGGCTCATAAACAATCTCATCGCTGACATTGGCAAGCGCCTCTTTCATAGTATCACGACGTTGACCAATATACTCCTTATATTCGTCAAAAGTAAGCGATTTCTGTTTCTGACAATCCTTAGTATAAATCCGATTCATCCACTTATCGTCCTTGATATCCCCAATCTCCTTTACTACCAAATCAAAATCATCAAAGGTTTTCGATTGGGCAATTTTCTTGTAATAGGACGATTTACCAGGAATCTGGTTTAACATCATGAACTTTGTGTTGGAATAGTTATCATAGTTATATTTGCGAGCAATTTCATAGAATTGTGGAATCAATTCGGCAGGAGTAAGTGGAGTTTCAGCAAATACCAGCGGATTGGATTCTGCACATTCAGCAATCATACCCCCGATCTTGGTATCATTGAATGCCTGTTGCAAGTTCAATATATCAGAACGCAGCTGTAAGTTACCATTAATGATCACATTGACGTTCTTTGACTGTATAAACGGGATAAGCCTCGATAAGTAGCCCCATTGCGGATGGTTACGGTTTCTCATGTCTCTGGTACGACAATGAATGGTTAAATTTGCAATTCCAGTATTGCAAATCTGTTCAATAAGACTGTGCGTTGCTTTATAGTCACTCAAGAGACGGATCTTACAACTGATAGTCTTGTTATTTGGTTTACCGATCTTTTCCACGAGATTGGTGAGAATCGAACACAATAAGTCAGGAGTTGAGAGTAACGCGGCTCCCATTCCCGAATGAGTGGAAAACAGTTTGGGACATCCACAATTGAGATCAATTCCATCGACATCGCCAATAACTTTTGCTGCTGCTTCCACAGCGAGTGTGGGATCGGCTGTTCCGAGCTGAAAAATGAGTTTTCCTGATTCCAAACGAGGCACTGTCCGGAAAACCACGGTTGGAGGTGCTGGACCAGAACCACCTTTCTTTTTGGAACTGTTATGGGAGTTTTCCACGATGTAGTCGATCGAGTCGATTGATTCATTGACCACACGGGTGGTCTGGATGATTTTTTTGTCAACGTATTCTGGGGTCCAGACCAAATCTGCGCCATGTTTGAGGGCAAGGAGACGGTTAGGCAATTCACCGGAACGCACCATCGGTGCTAGACATAATTTTCCAGCAAATGAAACCATTCAATGCTTGATAAAATAAGTTTATTGCAGATTAAAATGCAATGAAAGGAGGTTAGTTTTAGTTTAGCGAGATGAGTTTTTGTCAACGATTAATCATATTACCGTATCTAAATTATATAATTTTTTGTTTATTTCCGAGCAAAAAAGAAATAGAGAAACATATTACGTAAGAAATACATGTCGGAAATGGTAATGCTTAGTCACGGATATTTTAATCAGAATCAGTAGGGTTATTGTGGCAAACGCGATTTCTTATTGGTTATAACTCGATTCCGGATATCCGTGCCAAACAAACCGTGAATATGACCGTGGTCATTGCCATTTTGCCATTGTCACTTTCTCTCTTATTTTAGTTTTTTTTTTTTTCTTCCCCCTAAAGATCTTCTCCACTCGCAAGATAGTAATTGATAAGCCGCGGGTGACCAGGCCGTTTCAGGTGATACGTCAACGCATGTAAGTTGTTGTAAATTGAGAGGGGGCAACCCCGTGATATAATAGCGTGATTGGGAGCGTGGGTTTGTTGTACATGACGTTATTGATATTTCGATAAGGATCGGCTATCATAATCCACGTTGAAATGAGGCTTCTTTGTGTACGGCTGATGACGATGAATTTTTATGATCTTTGAACCTTACCTAACCAGATTTTGGATTGTTGTAATTTGCTTGTTTTCATTTCTATTTTGCGTAAGTTTTTTTTTTTTCTGTTATGTTTAGGCGGCGTTTCGGAGGTGCCATTTTTTTCCTTGTTCTGGTGCGAGGATTTGCCTCTTATGATTTCCTAATGCAATGTAGGGTTTCTTTTTTTTATTTTCTGGACCTGCTGCGGGTGATTTTTTTTTTTTATGATTGATTTCTTTTGAAACGGTCGTGTGCATGGGTAGGTAACAGATCCCATAATCACACACCACCCGGTCACTCATTCCACATTAAACGTAGCAATGATACACCGAAAAGATAGATAAAGATAAAAACACTCAGATTAATGACCCTCTCACTTCAATTCAACACTAAACTATCAACTAGGCCATGTTTCCTTCTTGCAATTGCACTTACCGGCTGACTACTTCACCCCCCAATTACCCGTTATTATACAAAATTCCTGAATTTCTTTTTTTTTTCTATTTCCTATGTTTTTTTTTCTGCTGCCTCCCATGATTTCTTTTTTTTTTTTCTTTTTTTTTTTTTTTACTTATGGCATCTCTAATCAAACTTTAATGGGGTACAAGATAGTGATGATATATATAGATTAAAAAAGTAAACAAGTAAAATCCATTGAAAACAACTTCTATTCCGTTCCTTTTCAAAACTCAATTAATATTGTTATTACACTGAATCCAATGTCGTACTATCGATATCAATCAGGGGGGTTTTTAACCCCCAATCAAGACGATCACTTCACCAAATCAGGCACCAAACATTCGGTATCCAGCAACTCAATTCTTTCCCCTCCCTTGAGCCCATATCACCGTAATGCCACCATAGTAGTCCATAATCCTGCCAACGACAAGTCATTTATCATCTCCTCCAAACCATACAAGATTGAAAACTTTAAGGATTACAAATTGACCATCAATCCATGGAACAACTTGTCTAACTATAAGGATTCCCATCTCAACTTCATCAACCAATATCATACTATGATGACCTCTGAAAAGAGATCAAATGCTGCCTCGACTGCAAAACGCACCCTTAAACGCAAATTAGTGGCTCCTTCGGATATCTCCGATGAACTGGATATTGATAACCGCACCAGAACCAGAAGAGTAGTAAAGCTGCGCGACTTGGAATCGGATTTTGACGAGTATGCGTCTCCTGTACCCAAGAAGAAGAGCAAACCAAGACGTGAGGCTCCTGCACACTCCAACCAATCACCAATTGCTTTGCAACAACAGCTGTTGATTGACGAATCGATTCCTGACTATTCTCCTGATGCTGCAGCCACTTTACCGGCCAACAACGCCAAGTGCTTACGTATTGAATGGAAAGGGCAGCCAATGGACTTATCGCAGGATCCTAACCTCGATAAGTTGCATCCGGCGGAAGTTTTACTTGCTTCAATCTTGCGTTTGCCTGTTCTTGTTTACTTGGACTCAAAGAGACGTTTGTTCTACGAAAAGGTACAGCGTGTCAAGGCAGACAAACAATTTAGAAGAACAGATGCTCAGAAAGCGTGTCGCATCGATGTCAATAAGGCTTCACGTCTTTTTGCTGCGTTTGAAAAGGTGGGCTGGTTGGATGATGAGCACTTTATAAAGTACGTCTGAAATCAGAAGGACGTTGTGAGGGAAACAAAGGTTTGGTTTTAATTCGTTACTAATTGTTAATCGTGGGTATTTTTTTTTTGTTGTTGTTATTGTTGTTGTTGTTGTTGTTTTAATTGTGAAACTACTCTTTACACTTATCATCATTAGTGGTTTAGGTTATGGTAGCATTCATAGATCTTAGATGCTAGACTGGAATGTATGTGAATTATAAAAAGAAAAATGTATAGTATAGTATAATAATATTTATTCTAAATGCTCGACAGCGTGCAAGTTATCGTCCTTATACATGTAAAACTGAAGGAAAATAAAACTGTCTTCCAAAATCGTTCCTAACGATCCCAATAACCAGCTCAAGTTCAACAAAACGTACTTGGAGTCGCTCCGGTAAAACAAAATCTGACCGGCATAAGTGACGTTTCCTAAAGTTGAAAACAAAAAGAACAAAAGACTAAGGCCATGAACCGATTTCCGCTTATGGTTCTGAATAATCTGGGGGATCCGTGCCCCAATGTACAACACTGCCAGAATGTATCCCATCAATTGTGGACCCACATCGATCACTGGATCAACAGGGTTTTCAACAGGTTGCTTGGTTCCTGACAAAACGTAGCCAAGAGACCCTGCTCCTATCACAAACAATAAGGGAAGAATGTAGCGAGTAAACACCGAATGATATTCGGGTTCCAACGCGATATCAGTCAAGGTCAGCGATCTTCTTCTCAATAAAGGTTCATCTTCTGTACCTGGATTGTTCAGACTGCTGCTGTGGTTGTGGTGGCTATTGGCCCGGCTCTTGTGGTGGTGTTTAGGATACATGTAGGTATAGTATATGTACAGCGCGATCATCATGAAATCAGCAATACAGAACCACACAGCAAGGAAAATGACTTCTGGAAGAAGACCTGCCCATATAGAACCAATCAAATTAAATACATCACCAGCAAACCAAATACTGATAAAGCCAATGGCGATACCTTCGGCACTCTTTAACCGCCATTGTTCAACAAGTTGCGGCATCAACAACACGATCCAGCACGCAAGACTAAAAGGGTTAGAAAAATTCAAACAATACCAAAAGAAAACTTACCTTGTGGATCCCATGACCCCCGAGATCTGGACGCGTAATGGAACCTGGTCCAAAATCATGGAAAACATGTTTGAGTATTTGGTTTTTTTTTACTTGAGCCGTGCGACTTTTCTTTTAGTTCTTTGAATTTGAGATAATGGAACCGCGACATTTCTCTTCGATTCTATTCGGTGATGTCGGCCGACATTTCTTCCGACAGTATGTCATCAAGTCCAAGTCCTTCTAGAACACGGTTGGTTTTGCTGTCAAGATAACGATCACGGAGACTTGGCACAAACTCGAATGCCAGACGAGGACTGATTTTCGTATGGATTTTGCGTGTCTGTTTAATCAAATCATCGACTTGTCCCAAGAGAAAGTAAAGGGTTTCTTCGATTGGCGAGAGCAGTTTAAGGGCCTCGCGAGTCTGGGATGGAAGTAGAGTATCAGCTGAAAGAAACTGGAGACTTTGCTGGAACAAACGTAACGTTTTAATGATTTTATGGGCCCGAGCGATCTGGAGCTTGAGCATTCGCCGAAGTTCCAATTCGTACCGGATCTTGATTTGAAGTTGGCGGATTTCCTCGTCGACCTGCGACTTTTTCAGAGCGTCTACCTCAAAATCCACGCCTTCGTGGTGTTTAAGTCTCACCCAGCCTTCATCCAAAAGGTCTTGAGGGAGCGTAAAGATGTTTCGTATGGTGTAGAGCTCAAATTTATCAAAGTTAACATCAACTTGGCTCTCAAGTAAAGTCTCTAACTTACCAGTACCAATCAGAATCTCGTCAGGATCGCCTTTCGATATGTATCCAAGCTCGCCGGTAGCTTCTTTTTCGCGGAGAAACTCTTCCATCGCACGCGTGCATTGGTAAAGAATATCATTGACTGCATTGATTACATCGTCAATGACACTGATTGGCAGATACCCAAAGTGTTCAGTAAGAATCGTCTTAGTACGATCATCCATCCCACGATGTTCCATCGACATTTTTTTTTAGTTTTTTTAGTATATGTTGTTTGTTATTTCTTCCTCAGTGTGGTGGTTTGAGATTCCTGCATTTTGAAAAAAACAAACAAGCGTTGATTTCAATTTTTTTTTTGGGTGGAATTTTCGGTCATGTGACATTGTTCCTGCACATATCTCTCCATAATCTTTTCCTGTATTTTATCAATTCATCCAATAAAAAACTGGTCAAACATCATCGTTCAACGCAAGCAATGGCCGGAACATTAAGACCAGACGTGGAGTTTCAAAGATTCAATACGGCCAAGGAGAAGTTGGGCCACTACTTTAGATTTAAACCCAAGTCGGCCGCTTTCAACGTCGTTTTCATGGGCCTCATTCCCGCAGCCTTGACATACTACGCCTACTCCTCCGAAGGACAATTACCCTTCAACAGACAATTCAGAACCGCCCCAGTTATTAGCGGTGAAGAGTACGTTCCTAGAGAAAAAGACTTGTAATGGTGTCGGTGTCGTGTTTATAACTTTAATATACATATTTTTGCATGGATAAAGAGAAAGAGAGTGAAATTAAAAGTGTATGTATTTATTAATCCTCTGGGCCCAGCCCAGTGCCTATCTTTTTTCATGTTCATGTTCATGTTCATGTTCATGTTCATGTTCATTGAATTTAGTCTCGTTTGTTCAAGTTCACCTGGAATTGCAACATTCCGGCCCTCATATTCGGCACTGGTGGCTTAGTGTAGAGATTAGCTGAAGATTTGGTTTTACGGAGCTGTTGCGGTGAAGTAGCTCCTCCTGAACCCTGTTGTCCCTGGTTTTCATAAACAAACGAATACTTGTTCGCAAGCAGATTGAACTGTGGCGTAAAATCACTAATTATAATGCTGCTTGGTTTGGCTCTGCGTGGCAGAGTATCCTTAAAAGAGGCAGCCAGGTACAGCTGAATAAATGAGGTGCCGCTGCTAAACGAGTTCGATTTACGGAGCAACTTCTTGTTGAGCTTCGACACCGATTTCTTCTTGGAAATCTTTTTGGTATCGTCGACTTTTGGTATTTCTGGAATAAAAATATGGTCCAACTCGTCAAGGAGGTTGGTTTGAGGAATTTCGGCAGCACTACTGGCACCGCTGTTGCCACTGGTATTGGCTTCGCTAAACATCACGGGACTTGAGAGCTCATCAAATGGATCCATATTAAGAATATCATCGGCATCGATATTGACAATTTCATACCTGGCATTAGTTTCAGGAGATTCGGAACTGCTGGCAACGTCAATGGTGGTGGGTGAATCGTTGATTGTGGGCGAACGTTTGGCCAGAAATACCAGGGTTACTGGCTGAAGTGGTGAACCAAATAAGCCACCAATCGGTGTGGGCAGCGAATGGCCGATGGAGAGACCCAATCCAATGTTTTGGGATGCGAGTGGCGAGTAAGGAGAACACTCATTCTCATTCTTTTGGGTATAAAACATATCGTGGACCACTGCGGGCGTCGCGGGAGTCACTGAGACATTACCGTATTTTACTGACGGCGTGAAAGTGGAAGAACCTGGTGCAGAAAAGTATTGTGGTGTCTGAGTGTTGAAAGAGACCACAGAGCTTGTTTCGGGTGTCAGATGGAGCTGGGAACGAGCCGCCGGAGGTCGGTACAATTCCTCAGTGGGTGTCATAGTTTGTATTATATAGGCAGCGAATGGGGGGGAGAGTGTTTTTTCAGTAAAAAGCGAATGTATAATTGCACACGGAACAGAAGTTGGAGTAGTAAAATTCCTCTGTAACGATTTGCCTGGCAGAAAGCAGTGGTATCTTTGTAACGGTGTTTTCGTTGGGAAGTTTCGGAGGGGAATAGCTATTTAAGGGCTTGCTTTTTTTTCCCTCCAAATGCTGGTGATAAAGCGTGCAACAGAAAAAATGTATGGGTGCAGTTGCCGTATGGGGAAACGTTGCCAGCCTTTCACACCTGAGTAAAGAATCCTTGCCGCAGTACTGAGTCTCTTAAATCTTTTTTTTTTTTTACTGGCCTCTGTAACTTGTGTTTCATTCAAAGAGTTTCATCCACTGTCTCCCGTAGATGGTTTTCTCTCTGTCGTAAGCGAGTGGGTTTCTCTCTTTAAATGCACTCCTTCGCATGTCCAACTGAGTTCACTCGTCTCGCTGCAACGAAGATATTCCGCCCGGAGAAATCACATGCCACGCTCCTAACTCTCTATCACTTGAGCCCATACACATCTTCCTTTTTTGACTGGTGTCTCACTTTGTTCTTTTTTTCTGTTCTTTTTACTAATATCCACGTTTTATTTTATGCTTCCTCTCCTAAAGCTTGATGCCGAAAAATTTTAGTGACATTTTTATGGTTTTCACCTCCTCTTTGAAATCTAATAAAAATTTCACGTATATTTATCATTAATCTGTCTTTAGGTATTCCCCTTTTTGATCGATTTCAGTTTTTGGTTCACAAACCTTAATTGATATTTCACCAATCTTATTTCGACAAAACAAGAACTTTTTGTTCTCCCGTCTTCTTCGTCTTCCTCGCTCTTATTCTCTAAGCACATGATACCTGAAACCTGGTCTGAAATCAAGCTCCAACTCGCCACCACTCTCTGACTACGCTTCATCTGTCAACGTTGTATTCTTTCTTTTTCTTGGTTTCAACCGTTGGGAAAATATGCCATCTCGTATTAAATCTTACCCCACGAATGAAAATTTCCTATTTAGGTACTTTTCAACTTTTGCCATTTTGGTCCCAAATAATTGGGTGCGAAATCTCGTAATGGTCTTCCTTCGGTCGCAATATATAAACCGCTCAGCCATATCAACTTTATTCCAGCCCACTATACCCCATAAATGAAAATCTTGCTTTTGTTCTCCGTCTTTTGGACGATATCTTTTGCCTTACCGGTCCCTCAATCTACTCCGGATATCGATTTGTCGGAGTTGGTCTCTAACTTTGACAACCTTTCTTTGGAAAAAAGAGGCGAAAATGTTGCGTTGACCGAAGCATTCACCGTCTTAAACCAGACAGGACAGGGAGTGGCCCTTGTTGAAATCTTCTGTACTAACCCATTGACCCAGGGAACAGTTCTCACAGCTATCGCCCAGTACTTGAAACAAGAAGATATGACCACCTTCCTTAGTTCGTTAGATTCCTCAAATTTGGCCGTTGATCTCACGATGCTTCTTTTCATTGATCGTGCTTCTTTGCTTGGTTTAATCAAGATTGCCGAGAGCGCATTCTTCAGTGGTGCCTTGAAGGCCAAGCGTGATCTTTTTGGCGACATAACATCGGGAATCGTAAGTGGAATAAACGATTTCAATTCGGGCCTTGATGGCATTTTTGGAATTTCAAATCCAAACGCCCCTCAAGCCACGACTACTGCTCGTACAGTAGCTACTGTTCCAACAGTTGCCACTGCTGCTACCGTTTCTGCTCCTTCAGTTGTAGCTGTTTCTTCTAATACAGCTGCTACTCCTATAATATCCGCTAGTCCTGTTACCACCGGCCAAGGCAGAGCAACGAATTTGCAACTGGCACCAAGTTTCGCTAGAAGCCAACCAGTATCAAGTCAGACTCTTTTCTCAACCTCAAGTCAAACAGCAACACCTTATGCCGCTATTCTATCTTCCAACCCTTCCTCTTCTGGTAATAATGGTGGTGGTGACCTTTTTTCGGGTATTGCTTCTGGAATTAACGGTTTAATCTCTGGTATCGGATCAGGAATTGGAGGTGTTGTTTCTGGTATTGGATCCATATTGGGAGGAGGTAATCCTGACTCGGGAATTGGAGGTGTTGCCTCAGGAATTGCCTCGGGGATCGATGGAGTAACCAATATAATCACCGGTGGTCTTTCTGGTTTCCTTTCGGCAATTGGTGGCATTGTTGACTCAACTCAAACTGCAGCTATTGCAAACATTATTTCCTTGTTAAATAATGATAAATTCGTTGGCGATATAATGATTTCCTTGGATAAATCAGGATTAGGTGTCTCAGTTGCTCAAGCAATACTTACAAAGCCTGACTTGCAAGCCTTTGCTGAAACTTTGATTGCTAAGATTCAGAAGGAGCAGGATCTCACGTTGTCTCGCTTAATAATAGGTGTTGAACAGTCTAATATTATCGGGGATACGATAACCAAAATTATCGCTAACAGAGGAGACGTTGCTATCATTCTCAATTTTATAATTTCACTTCTTAAATCGCTCTTCCCATAGATAACTATAATTTACTGGTATAATTATTCTCAATGAAATAATTCAACTTTCTAGAATGGCCCCGTAAAAATACGTTTGCCCAATACGGTTCGAATTTAGGTAGCTTACGGCCAGGGCCGTCATTGGTGGCCAATTTCCTGAGTGCTTCAAAGTAAACTTCAAAATCGGGGTTGATGTAAGAAAATTTATTAGTGTCGCCTTTCTTTGCTACTCTGTCTTTCTCCCACTGGTATTGTTCTGACTTAGGAGGTAGTTTTGCTCTTCCGGAGAATATTCTCGCTGCAAATACCCCCTGCCACTCAAAGACTTTGAAAGTTAATCCTCCTGCAACAAAGCCGACAAATGCAAGTGAAGGATCTTCAATAAACAGCACGTGTTGATAAACATGCTGAATTCTGTTATTTGATAAATCCAAATTTGGTAAGAAAGCAAAATTGAAGCTGTAACCTGTGCCGAACACAATACTATCAACGTCTGTTTCGTATGTATCATCATCGAAGTAAACTGTTCTGGTATTGGGATCAATTTTAATTATCTGTCCACGTAAATCAATTCGAGGGTGATCAAACGGAACTTTATCAAACAGGGGGTCTAATTGTGTTGCCCTCTTTACTGACATAATGACAGGTTTGTTGGTGGCAGGAATAATATCATGGGTAATATCAATCGCAGAAACGAAAGCCCCCACAACAATCACCTTTTTGTTGCGATAGTACTCACGAGATCTGTATGCCTTTGCATGGATCACCGATCTTGCGTAACGATCCTTAAACTCTTGTAACCCTGGGATATCAGGAACGAAGGGCACGATGTATTTTCCAGATGCCACGAGAAGATAATCAAAGTATTCTCTCCATAAATAATCTTTCCTCTTACCTAATCGACGTAAAGTTAGCTCCCACTTTCCTGTGCTTTGATTTTTATATGCCAACTCGACCTTAGTGTTAAATTCAATGTGATCATCATAGCCCTTTCGTTTGTATAATTCTTGGACCCATTTTTTGACCTTTTCGTGAGGACGAAATGGAGTGTTTTTACCATACTTTGCAATTGATGCTGCGGTCGGGCCTTCAGCAAATGTTTCCTCAGAAAATTCCATGGTTTGTGCTTCGACGTTGGTTTCCAAATATGAATATAAGGCTGAATCCATAAATTGTTGCTTTGATGACTTTGGAACATAACTTGGAAGATTGTCAGGAATTGGATCATGAGTAAGTGCTGCACGATCACTGAGTTTTTTGATGTTATCTAGAGGTTCTGGAGGTTCATGGTTGTATACCCAAGCTCCTCCACCTTCAGCCTGGCGTTCAAAAAGTCTGATTCTGTCAAATGCTTGTTCACGAATTAATGCGTCCAATGAAATAAGACCCGAAGGTCCTGCTCCAATAATTGCCACTGATTTACCCATTCTTTGATTGGATATATAGGTTTTTCAACTTGCCAGGTGTGGGAAATACTTCAAGATTTATAGTTTTGAAATGGTTGCGAAGGGAGGAAAAATCCACAGTCCTGATTAGGAAACTTTGTTGACTGATCTGCGTACCTCATTAGAAAATTGATTGAGTAATAATATTATGTTCTCAAAAACTTGTCGGTTAAAAACTCTGCAACAAGAAAGATTGGAGTCATTTCACCTACTTGCCACTTGTTCAAGCTTTTCTACGACTTCAACAAAGTAAAACTCCTCTGATTTATTTCTACTTGGTGCAAAATTATCCACGTTTGTTGTCTATGGCTCAGGGTACTTGAAATCTATACAGTTGTCATAAAGAAAGATAAAAAACAATCTGGGCCATTTATACTTACCATGTATTGGAGATATTCATCTCAATACGAACTGTTTAAGCTTCCAATGTCTATTGCAAAAGGGGTTTCTTCACATGCTTCAAAGATATATTGGATTTTCACGTGATATTATAGACCACAAGAGAATCTCTTGTTTGGATTACGTTACACTGTTAATTGGCGTAGAACTACATAGGCACTAGCAATTATCATCGTTTCATTCATCAAACACAGTAAATAAAGATAGACTAAATGGCAATCACTTTAAATCTCTTCTTAGCTTCATCTAGACTGAAGTTGGCTTCAGCTTGGTGCCATCTTTCATGTAATCTGCCATGAATGAGCACCAAGTTTGGTTCTTCAGAGTTGGTATCATTTATCTTCTTTCTGCCAAACAAACTGGCTTTCTGACTGTTCCAGGTAGCAAAATTGATCCTTTCCCATTCTTGTGGCTTATTGAAGTTTAATCTCTTCAACTTTGGTGAATTAAGCGGTCCAGGATCAAGAATAGCCCGATTGTTAGGTCCTGAAAAATAAATGATCACCAATCTACGGTATCCCTTCTGGTCGTCAGGTGGAGAGACCACCCGATGAATAGATGATTTGAAGTATCCACCAGTGATAAACTCCATGGCATCGCCAATATTGACGATAAGTGCGTTTGGAATGTGGCCAACATACTTCCACTCACCGGTGTAATAGTCTCGGATCTGGAGTGATAAAATTGGCTGCGATGTAATAAAGGTAAGCCCGCCACTATCAGAATGGCCACGCAACCAACTGTTATCAACCTTGGCTGATTCTTCTGGTTTCATGTTGTGGTAAAGCATAAATCTACCGACTCCCTGACCAGAGTTTTCAAAATCGTTTTCAGTAACTTTGTAGAAGTTTTCCCAAATGTAACCCTCGGGCAATTCAAGTATTATATCACACAATATGGTGAGTTTGCGCAAGACCACAAAATGCAAGTGTTTGTAGTAGTCTGAAATTTCCTTCAAGTGGGCTGCTACAATATCTGGGTAATTGTTGGCCTCAGTGTCGTGGAAAGCCTGGTGTAACATCTTGACAAAATTGTAATGAACAATCGAATCCAGTACGCCATTGCGCATGGACCAATATCCTTTTGGCTTATATCCAGGAGCTCTTTCTGCTCCAATCGACTTGGTTCTGTCTTCTAAGTCCGATTTGAGAGCCCCAGCCAAGTAATTTCTTTGTTCTTCATCGGGCAATTCCAATACGGCTTGGGCAATCGATTTCAAATGTTCCATTCTCTCAGTATCAAGTCCATGATTCACCACGGAAATAAATCCATAAGTAGAAAGCGACGATTCCAACTTGTCAGCCAATGCCTTTCTTGATTCAAAGTTTTCGGGTCCCTCCTTAAACAAACCGAGATCGACGGCATCTAAGGCAATACGATTGACCACAGCTGAAGAAGGAGGTGCTTCTACAAATGGTCGCAAATTGCGTTTTTTGTCAATTTCCAGTACTGAAACAGGCATTCTGATTTGTTGATATAGAAAAAGCACTTTTCGTTATCTTTTATATCCGGGGTTTCCTTGTGGCGATAACCGGTGTGGCTTCTATTCTATTAATGATTGCAAAAATTCTGTTCCGACCCGTGACCCGAAAAACCGCATGCGAAACCGGATGCAAGTACCATTTCGGGAAGGAGGTTGCAACCAAAAACCACATATGCAATTACTGTAAAAAATAATATGGCATTTACAAAGCTTTCGATTTTTGATAAATACGTATAAAATAAGTACTCTGATATTTCTCATGGTTTTTTTTTATTTATTTGTGGAAGGAAAAGTGTTCTTCAAGCACCTTCTTAAGTCTGGCTTCGTAGTCTTCCTTTGATTCATCGGCTCTCCATCTCAAGCCATAAGCAGGATGAGATGGCTTAAGATAAGATGGTTCTGGACCATCGACACCAAAAAGATTTTCTCTGAACGTAAGGCCTTCCTTAGGATAGTCGTCCCAGGCCAAACCTCTCTTTCTCAATTCAGGAATTAATAAATCGACAACGTCTTCAAATGTACCTGGAGCAACAGCGTAGGTGAAATTGAACCCGTCAACACCTGAGATATCAACCCATCTTTCAATTTCATCAGCCACTTCTTCAGCAGTACCCCACCAAAGGACACCGCTTCCTCCAATCGAAATTTGTTCAGAAATGTACTTTCTTGTCTTCTTCAAATCTTCAGGTTCTCCTGGCAACTTCTTGGTCCATTTGGCAGCAAAACCTCTTGCTGCATTGCTTTCAACCTTGTCTAATTCTTGTTCCCAGTCGTATTGGCCAATGTCGACACCAATCCAACCGGAAAATAAAGCCTGAGCTCCTTCAACGTCAGCGTATTGCTTGATGTCATTGTACTTCTGCAACGCTTCTTCGTGAGTTCTACCTATAATTGTAGTAACCAATTGAACAACCTTGATTTCGTCAGGACCTCTGCCATACTTGGCAGCAAGAATTTTAAGTTCCTTGATCTTTTCACCTAATCCTTCTGGGGTTAATGAATTAATGAAGGCAACCTCTGCATTTCTTGCGGCATATTCAAGACCAACCTTTGAAGCTCCTGCTTGCAAAATCACTGGTAACCTTTGAGGTGTTGGAGAAGTAATAGATGGACCAGGAACCTTGAAGAACTTTCCTTCATAATCAATCTGTCTGATTAATTCTGGATCAGAGTAGATACCAGTTGATTTGTCAAGTTTAAGGGCATCATCTCTCCAGGAAGAAAGGAACAATTGGTAAACGATTTCCAAATATTCTTGGGCTCTTTCGTATCTCAAATCATGAGGAGGCAAAGATTCTCCATTAAGTAAGTTTCTGGCAGCACTGTCCAAGTAAGAGGAAACAACATTCCAGCCAATTCTTCCTTGGGTCAAGTGGTCTAACGTAGCAAATCTTCTGTGGAAATGGTAGGGAGCTTCACTGATGGTCGAGAAGGTCACTGCAAAAGAAATGTTCTTTGTGACTGCAGCCATGGCCGAGACAACGGCACTAGGTTCGTTAATTGGCCATTGAGCTCCTGAGATGGACGCAGCAGTGATATTTGCTGGTCCATTGTAAACATCATAAGCACCCATCACATCGGCAATAAAGATAGAATTGAACTTACCACGTTCACAAATCTTAGCCAAGTTTGTCCAGTACTCAATTGTATCAAATTGAGCTGAAGTATCTTCTGGATGCTTCCAGAGACCAGGACATTGGAGGCCACTGCAACCCATGGCAAAGGCATTGATGATTATAGGCTTTCTTTCAGGCATTCTTGGGTGCAAAATAAGACTATCTTAAGATAAAAAAAAGTAGTTGGAAATCAAAATCTATCGAGGCAATTCCAGCAGTTTATAACTTCCCAAATATCGTCATCTTTAGGTATGGCTTGAATCATCCTTGTTAATTGTGGCATCAGCTACCCGGGCCGATTTCAATGCAGGCGACCGACTCGGCAAATGGATGCGAAGTGCTTATGTAATGAATATGGGGATCTTCCTTCTTCTATAAAAAAAAGAGCGGTCCTGATCTTTTTTTAGACATTGAGGTCATAGAATGAAGTAAGAGCAATTGGTTTTAGACAACAATTCAGGGGTATAAATTCTTACCAAGACGAACAACCTAGTTTAAAAAGTTATTATTCAAGTATTATATTTCCTTTTACAAGTATGATGAACTTTAATTGTAGAATTATTGTTGATTTGAATCTTTGAATTTTAAAAATTAGCCAATCTTCTGGAAAAGTGACAAGAGAGGTGAGTCATTCATTAACTAAGGATAGAAAAAAAAAGGGTCTTATCCCCCCTATCCAATTTCCACAGTAAATGTAGAAGAATGTCGTTTATCTTACTGTTCCCTAAAAAAAAGATGGACGAGGCTGTACCCTGTGATTTATTTGGGTATGAACTTGTTGCTTGCATTAAACGGCTCCGATGTACTATCTATTTTCAAATGCCGCGCGGGATTCCAAAAAAAATGCAGGTCCGTCGTTAAACTCAATAAAAGGTTGGAAGATATGAGTGCCAGATCAATAATATCAGAGTCAATTCAGTAATTGGGATTGTCTTACGAATTATTCTTTCCAAGTGAAGTTATGTGAAGAGGAGATTATGTTGAAGCGGATAACATTTTTCAATAGTTATCTCCGTATCCGATAATTTATTTTCCTTTAAGCGCTTACGTGAGGATTAAAATACGCGAGGGCACCTAATCAAAACATAGGAAGTGTATTCTCCCTTAACCCCGTAATTTCCGCATTGAGTATCGGATTTATTCCCATATTTGGACTGACATCAAGCACTTATACGAAATAATTACGACTAAAAACCGAACTGCAGAAGCAGTGGGTAAAATAAAAGCAAAATCCTTGATAATATCTATGATCAACATGATTGATTACTAATAGCACAGGGCTACAAATGATACGGTTTTCTCAAAGTTTTAAGGCCTTTTTGTATGGTGCCCTGATTGCGCGTCCCCCCAGGTAGTGTACAATCGGATACGGAATTGGATAATGGCCATCTACATCCGTAGTATTTTTTTCTACTTTTTTTTTTTGATTATCTCCGCCTTCTTTACGACATTTTATTTTTATCGCCATCGAGACATTGCAACCTACATATATAAAAGCAGCCAGGTCTACTTTGTTGGAATATCTTTCCCCAGGCATAAAGTCTTTTTTTAAGTAACACAACAAAGAATATCCACAATGCTGGAAGAAGGTGATTCTGCCCTTGTGAGGCAGCGGCGACTTCTAAGTTTTTTGTTTTCCAAACAAGTGCCCCACCTTCCTTCGGAAGATGAGCGAAAGCCGTATCCACAAAGCTCTGCCAACTTCGTTTCCCAGGTATTCTTCTGGTGGTTACACCCGGTGATGAAGACCGGATATCAACGTACTTTACAACCCGAAGATATGTTTTACCTTACAGACGATATTAAGATCAAAACCATGGCAGCTCGGTTCTACAAGTACTTTGACGAAGGCTACAGCAATGCCCGTCTCCAGCACATAACAGAAAAGTGTAAGCAGCGTGGAGAGACCCCAGAAACCACCGAGGTTGATCCTCAAGTGGATCTCGAAGACTTTGAATTGTCCAAGTGGGTTATCATCTTAGCCATGTTCAAAACATACAAATACCAGTATACATTTGCCTGTGTCCTCTTGACACTCGCAAACGCAGGGCAAACTGTGAATCCATTGCTCACAAAGAAATTGATCCAGTTTGTTGAAAAAAGAGCATTGGGTACCGAAAGTGCCATCGGTAAGGGTATTGGATACTCTTTCGGGGCATCTGCCTTGGTCATGATTATCGGTATCCTTATCAACCATTTCTTTTATCGATCCATGTTGACCGGTGCACAAGTGAAGGCGGTGTTAACCAAGGCCATCTTGGACAAATCTTTCAGATTAAGTGCCGGGTCCAAACACAAATACCCAGTGGGTAAAATCACCTCAATGATGGGTACCGATTTGTCAAGAATAGACTTTGCTCTTGGTTTCCAACCTTTCCTTTTTACCTTCCCTGTTCCTTTTGCCATTGCGGTTGCCATTTTAATTGTCAACATTGGTCCAGCTGCCTTGGTGGGTATTGGATTACTTCTCATCTTTATGGTCGCTGTTGTCTTTGCAGCCAAAAGATTGTTTGCCTTCAGAGCCAAGGCCAATAAATTTACCGACTCGAGAGTCAATTACATGAAGGAAGCATTGAACAACTTAAAGGTTATCAAGTTTTACTCTTGGGAACCTCCATACCAACAAAATATCACAGAAGTCAGAGAGAAGGAAATGAAGATTATCTACAACATGCAAATCATGAGAAATATCATGACTGCCTTTGCTATGTCCCTTACTTTAATTGCCTCCATGGTGACATTCTTAGTCTTGTATGGAATTGGATCAAGTAAGAGAAATCCTGCCGCCATCTTCTCGTCTATTTCGTTATTCAATACTTTGACCCAACTTTTTATCATGTTGCCAATGGCCTTGTCCTCGGGCGCTGATGCGTTCCTTGGCTTGTCCAGAGTTGGTGACTTTTTAGCCTGCAGTGAATTGGACCTTGCATCTGTTTCAATCGAGGCTTCGGAGTCCCGAAAGCAAATAATGGACAAAGAAGACCTTGCTATCGAGATCCACGACGGTGAATTTGAATGGGAAGTATTTGAAGATGAAGAAGAACAAGATCCCAAAGACAAGAAAAAGGATAAGAAAGACAAAAAGTCGCTTTATGAAGATACAATTGAGAAAATCGAAGACGTGGCTTCAAGCGAAGAAGGCAAGTTGACTGATTCTTCATCCGACTCTTCATCTTTGTCCAATAAATTCAGGGGTTTAACTGATATCAATTTAAAGATAAAGAAGGGTGAATTCGTTGTTATCACTGGTCTTATCGGTTCCGGTAAGTCTTCTCTTTTGAGTGCTCTTTCTGGTTTCATGAAGCGTACCTCTGGTGCGATTGATGTTAATGGTTCGTTATTATTATGTGGTTACCCCTGGGTGCAAAATGCTACTGTGAAAGACAACATATTGTTTGGTGAACCATTAGACGAACAAAAGTACAAGGATGTTGTTTATGCATGTTCTCTTGAAAGTGATTTGGATGTCTTGCCAGCAGGTGACAAAACTGAAATTGGTGAAAGAGGTATCACATTGTCAGGGGGTCAAAAGGCCAGAATCAACTTGGCCAGAGCCGTTTACGCCAACAAAGAGATTATTCTTTTAGATGACGTTTTATCTGCTGTTGATGCAAGAGTTGGTAAGCATATTATGAACAACTGCATTTTGGGATTGTTGAAGGAAAAGACAAGAGTTTTGGCCACCCATCAATTATCTCTCATCAGTGCTGCTGACAGAATCGTGTTTTTGAAAGGTGACGGTGGAGTTGATGTCGGAACTTTTGAAGAGTTGAAGGAAAGAAACGCCAACTTTTCCAAGTTGATGGCTTACAACAAGGAACAGAAAGAAGATGAACCAGAAAACGAAGAACAAGAAGAGTTGGATTATGAAGAAGATATTGAAGAAGAGAAGGAAATGATTCAACGTCAAATTTCGAAGATGTCGTCTGTTAAACACGAGGTCGAAGATGAAGAAGCTGTACACAAGGAATTTAATGCCAACAATACTCATGGCGGTCAATTGATCGAGCAAGAAGAAAGAGCTGTTAATGCCATTGATCCCAAGGTTTACGCTGACTACGTCAGGTATGGTTCTGGTAAATTTTCTCCGTACGCTATTGTTCCACTCTTTGTGATTTGTATGATTCTTACTACATTCTGTCAATTGTTCACCAATACTTGGTTGTCGTTCTGGACTGAGTACAAGTTTAAGCACAGAACCAATGGATTTTATATTGGTATCTATGTGATGTTCACCGTGTTATCTTTCTGTTTCCTTGTGGTACAATTTGTTACATTGGTCTTTTTGACAAACACAGCCTCTGTGAGATTGAATCTCCTTGCGGTGAAGAAAGTGTTGCATGCCCCAATGTCTTTTATGGACACTACTCCTATGGGAAGAATTTTGAACAGATTTACCAAGGATACCGATGTGTTGGACAATGAAATTGTTGATCAGATGAGATTCTTCATCTTCACATTTAGTAACATCTGTGGTGTTTTGATCTTGTGTATTATCTATTTGCCATGGTTTGCAATTGCCGTTCCATTTTTGGGATTCTTGTTTGTTTCCATTGCTAATTACTATCAAGCTTCAGCTCGTGAAATCAAGCGGTTAGAAGCTATCCAGAGATCGTTGGTGTACAATAACTTTAACGAAACATTGCAAGGTATGAATACTATTAAAGCATACGTTGCTGATTCCAGATTCATTGACAAGAGTGACAGATTTCTTGACAACATGAATGAAGCTTATTATGCGTCGATTGCCAACCAGCGTTGGTTGGCTATTCATATGGATATTGTTGCTACGCTCTTTGCTCTTTTGATTTCATTGCTCTGTGTGAACCGTGTTTTCAAGATTAGTGCTGCTTCTGTTGGTTTATTGTTATCATACGTGTTCCAGATTGCTGGGCAATTGTCTTTGCTTATTAGAACATTTACCCAAATGGAAAACGAAATGAACTCGGTTGAAAGATTATCACAGTATGCCGAAGGATTACCAGAGGAAGCTCCTTACGAGATCCCCGAGACTGAGCCTCCAGCATCATGGCCAGATAAAGGTGCGATTCGGTTTGTTAACTCCAGTTTGGCTTACAGACCTGGTTTGCCATTAGTGTTGAAGAGTCTTAACTTTGGTATTGAGAGTGCCGAGAAGATTGGTATTTGTGGTAGAACCGGTGCTGGTAAGTCATCTATCATGACTGCGTTGTATCGGTTGAGTGAGTTGGATTCCGGGTCGATTTATATTGACGGGGTTGATATTTCGACCTTGGGGTTGAAGAGCTTGAGATCGAAATTATCGATTATTCCCCAAGATCCAGTGTTGTTTAGAGGCAGTATTCGGAAGAACTTGGATCCGTTCAACTATAGTTCGGATGAGAAGTTGTGGGATGCCTTGCGGAGAACTGGTTTGATTGAAGAGTCGAAGTTGGAGAGTGTAAAGAAGCAGGTGAAGGTTAGTGGGGATGATGATTCTCTTCACAAGTTCCACTTGGACCGGACTGTTGAGGATGATGGGTCGAACTTTTCGCTTGGAGAGCGACAATTGATTGCATTTGCCAGAGCGTTGGTGCGTGATTCGAAGATCTTGATTTTGGATGAGGCTACGTCATCTGTAGATTATGAGACGGATGCTAAGATTCAGGATACGATTATTCGGGAGTTCAAGCACTGTACGATTCTTTGCATTGCGCATAGACTTAAGACGATTATTAACTATGATCGGATTTTGGTGTTGGACAAGGGAGAAGTGAAGGAATATGATTCGCCATGGAACTTGTTTAATTCGAAGGGTAGTATTTTTGAGCAGATGTGCAATAAGTCTAATATTACTGAAGAGGACTTTGAGAATGTGGAAAAGTTTTAATAGAGCCGACATAGTCGTTTAATTAGGAAATAAAATTAAGATAAGAGGGGGATGTAGAAAAGGATTGGGAGAATTAAGAAGAGAGAAAGTGAGAAGAGAGAATAGAGAGAAGAGATATTTAGGGAGAGGAAGGCTGATGGTTAAAGAAAAGTGTATCAGATGACGAACAATAAAATCGAACAAGATAAATGAAGAAAATTAAATGATTATTAAAATATAGAAATAATTGAGATTATTTAGAATTAGAGAAGTAGAGAGTTAGAAATTATAGAGAGAATTAAAGAATCTCTAAATTTCATTGAAGTTTGTGAAATTTTTATGGGATAAAAATAGCCGCTGGAAAGTAATGAAAATTGGATTTTAAGATTTTGAGATTTTTAAAAAAAATCCCCATAAGCGAGCAAAGCAAAGCAAAACAAAGCAAAAAAAGGGTTGTTTTAATAAAACTACATTACTTTCATTTTAATTGATTTTTTTTATATCTAAGCCATGTCAGAAGAACATCAAATCAAGAAGTTCTTCAACAAACTTTCTGGACAACCAGCACTGTACACACGCAAACAACATTACACGTTTGGAAAGACACTTGGTGCCGGTTCATTTGGGATCGTACGGTACGCACGGGATAACACCACCAAAGAAGAAGTGGCAGTCAAAATCATTCTTAAAAAGGCATTGAAAGGAAATGAACAAATGGTTATTGATGAACTCAAACTCTTACAAGAACTCCATCATCCTCATATCGTTGGATTCCGCGACTGGTTCGAGTCCAAAGACAAGTTTTATATCGTCACCCAATTGGCCACCGGCGGCGAACTCTTTGAACGAATTGTTCAAAAAGGTAAATTTACCGAACATGACGCTTCATTGGTGGTAGTCCAGATGTTGGAGGCTGTCCAGTATCTTCATAATAAGAACATTGTCCATCGGGATCTTAAACCAGAAAACATTCTTTATCTCAACAGTGATGAAAACCTGAACGTCGTGTTGGCCGACTTTGGTATTGCCAAACGTTTGCAGCTGCCCAACGAGAAACTTACGCTGTCGGCAGGCAGTTTTGGCTACGCAGCGCCCGAAGTTATCACTGGCAGCGGCCACGGTAAACCATGTGATATCTGGTCGCTTGGGGTGATCACGTACACGTTGTTGTGTGGTTATTCGCCGTTCCGGCTGGAAAACGTCCAGGACTTCATTTCTGAGGTCAAGCACAACAATGCGGTGCTTTTCCATGCCGATTACTGGAAAGATGTATCGAAAGATGCCCGGCGGTTTATCATCCGGCTGTTGCAGTATGATCCCAACGAAAGACCCACGGCCACCGAGCTTCTTGAGCATCCATGGCTCGTGTCGATTGCAGCCGAGCACAAGGAGGCCGATCTCTTGCCAAACTTGAAGCAAGGATTCGATGCCAAGGCGAAGTTCCGGCAAGCTATCGAGATGGTGAAGTTGAACAACCGGATCAAGAAGTTGAAGGCGATCCAGACGGAGGAGGACGACGATCCTCACGAGATCGATTTGTTTGCCGATACCGACGTGCTTCATCCGGAACCGACTGCTTCAGGAAGCGGTGGCGAAGGGTTGCTGGGGTGGCGGAAGTTTACCGATGTGTTGTTGCATATGGATGATCGACTGAAGGCGCTGTTGCTGTCGTTGCTGACGCCGTATGCTGAAGACAAGGACAAGAAGGATAAGAAGCAGGTGACTGAGAGTGCGTTTGTACAGTTGGTGCATGCAGCGACGCAGAATAAGGAACGAGTTTCCAACTACAAGGAAGAATAGGTGTGTATGAAGTAAACGATAGAAAAGAAGAGAGAAGTAAAGAAGAAAACAAGCGATATTCAGAGAGAAAAGATTCGAAAGTTAGAAATTACTTCAATAATGAATTGAATGAGAAGTTGTCAATTGATGAATGATAGAAGTTGATTTCAATCATGAATTGTTAAACGAATTCAATCATTAAATCATTTTATCAAAGATTGAGATTTTGTCATGATAATTATAGTTTTTCGATTATCAAAATTTTCATATTTATAAAATCAGTACATTTTCATTAAATGACACAGCGGTTTGGCGATGCTGCCGATAAAACCAGTGAAGCTCGCAAGACGTTTGTGGATCTCGAGCGGTGTACATACGCCAACAAACACATTGGTAGCTCTGGCCAGCATGAATATATGGCTTGTGATTGTAATGAGCAATGGGATGCTGAACGCCAGCGCAACACTGCATGTGGTGACGATCTGAGCTGTATAAACCGTGTGACATCGGTTGAATGTATTAATGAACATTCAGGTTGTGGTTCTGATTGTCAGAATCAACGGTTTCAACGTCGTGAATACGCTGCGGTTCTGGTGTTCCAAACCGAACTTAAAGGCTACGGACTCCGTGCTGACGCCGATATCGATGAACAAGGGTTTATTTACGAGTATATTGGTGAAGTGATTGATGAAGCCACGTTCCGGCAACGTATGTTGGAGTACGATGCCCAGAACCGTAAACATTTCTACTTTATGATGTTGAAAAACGATGCATTTATTGATGCCACCGTTAAGGGAAGTTTGGCTAGATTCTGTAACCATTCATGTCTGCCCAACGCATATGTTGATAAATGGGTGGTGGGAGATAAGCTTCGGATGGGGATTTTTGCCAAACGGGCGATTTCACAGGGAGAAGAAATCACCTTTGATTATAATGTCGACCGCTACGGAGCCCAATCACAGCCTTGTTATTGTGGTGAACCCAACTGTATCAAATTTATGGGTGGAAAAACACAAACCGACGCAGCATTGCTCTTACCGGATGGTGTAGCTGAAGCGTTGGGCGTTACTCCGAAACAAGAACGGGCATGGCTCAAAGAAAACAAGCTTCTGCGTCTGCAACAAGACTCTTCTGTTAATCAAGAGTTTGTGAGACTGTTGGAGGTGACAGCAGTGGCAGAAAATGATGTGCTGAGGGTAATGGGAGCATTGATGAAGCCTCAGGATCAATGTATTGTCGAGAGGTTGGTGGAACGGATTGCTAAAACCACCGATGACCATATCAATACGTTGATCATTCGGTTCCATGGCTACAAGACTCTTTCTACAGTTTTGCAGGCGTACAGTGATGATCTGCTTGTGCTGTCGATCCTTGCCATTTTGGCCCGATGGCCACGAGTCACTCGTAACAAGATCTCGTCGTCGCAGATCGAGCTGGTGGTGGCAGAATTACAGAAAACAGGCAGCAGCGGTGTCCAGAAACAAGCAGCAGCACTTCTTGCTGAGTGGAGCCAACTTCAGATGGCGTATCGTATTCCCAAGACCAAACACGACTCGCTGGCATACGGACTCAAGGGCGAACGGCTGGCACAAGTGACACCAGAAACAGAAGAGTTGGAGAAACTACAACTGAAGCTGGAAGAACCACCGCTTCCGGCCGGCTGGGAGGTGGCATTGGATCCCAACACCAATAGTAACTACTATTTCCATCGGGAACTAAATCTTCTGCGCTGGGATCGGCCGACGCTGGTGGTACCGACGGGTCCCAAGACTGAGCAAAAGAAGAATGGAAAAACGGCTCCGAAAACGGGACCAAAAACAGGAGCAGGAGCAGGAATTGCCAGGCGAGAGGAAGAACGGATGAAGGAGGAGCGGGAACAGGCATTCAATCGGCTCAAGGAACGTGAACGTGAACTCCAATTACTTATTCAAGTTGCTGGTGAACAACAGAAAGCAAAAACCACCAAACCAACCAAACCAGTCAAGACACTGAAACCGAGCAAACCAGCGTCGTCCAGTGAACAACGATGGACCCACGTTTTGGCCAAACATATACCAAACATTCTCAAGAAGTATGAGGCGGAAATCGGCCGTGATAACGTGAAGGGCTGTGCCCGTGACTTGGTGCGGATCCTTGTGGCCAAAGAAGTGAAGAAACTGCTGGAAGCACCACGGGAATTGGACCGTGAGAAACTTAAAAAGATTCACGAGTATTCCAAGCAGTTTATGGAAAAGTTTTTGGTCAAGTACCGTGAAAAGCACAGTCGAAAGAAAAGAAAGATACAAGAGTAATAGTACTTTTGCTACTAAAAAAATTATTCACTAGATTTTTTCAGATGAATGAATAAATTAAATAAAAACTCTATATTTACTTCTCCAATAACTTGGGTAAGTTTTCGATACTTTCAGTACCAAAAGTGATTTGGTAAGTGGCTTCAAATAATGGGAAATCCTTTTGTTTGTTCAGAGCTGCCAATAATTCGTGTACTTCCTGGACAGTAACAATACCTTGTGAGCTTTGGCCATTGAGTAACTTACGTTCTGCTTCTTCTGGCAGGGCTCCGGTTTCCGCCATATAACGGCCCACCTTTACGTTACGGCCTCCCAGACAAGTGGTGATTAAGTCGGCGACACCTGCCGATTCTGCCACAAACGTCAGGGCTTGCGACTCGGGAAAGTACGTCTCGGAAAACTTAATAGTTTCGAGCAATCCTGCGCGCATAATCGCAGCCTTGGCATTATCGCCCCAACCCAAACCTTCGACAAAGCCGACGGCGAGTGCCACAATGTTCTTGAGTGCACCTGCCACCAGGACACCTGCCACATCTTCAATTACATTGACATGGAAGTATGGCCGGTGGAATGCGGCTTTAAGCACCGCATGATCGATATCGAGGCCCGGACCGCGATAATCGGCAGGAAGTGTGTATGCCACTGTGGTTTCGGACCATTTTCCGCGGGCAATCTCAGGCGCGAGATTCGCACCAGAAAGCGCCCCGCACACCAACCCCAACTTCTCGGTGATAACTGCCAGCAACAAGCGGCAGCCGTGCGGAGTCACCTCCAAACCCTTGAGACACAGGATTGCACGGGCTGTTGGCGCCACATGACCACGGAGCTGATCACACACCGATGCAAGAAACTGATGTGGTAAATTAAACACAAGTAAATCTGCACCTGCAACTGCCTTAACAATATCGGGTTCTGCAACTAAATTGGTGGGAAGCCGTACTCCTGGCAAATAACGGACATTTTCCTGACGAACATTGATGATCTCAGAAAGGTTCTTTCCATCAACCTGTTCCTCACGAACCCACATGTGTACATAATGAGAAAACAAGTGCGGACGAGCGGTAGCATTTTCCGCAAGCACCTTGGCGATGGTGGTACCCCAATTACCAGATCCAATCACCGCGATCTTGAAGGGCGTGGATTTTCCACTGGTGGGGTTGAGCCCCACTTGGGGCGAAAGCATGTTGGCAAGCTGTTCTAATCTCACCCTCGATTCAGACATTTCTGCTGCTCCATTCATCGGCGGCGATGACCGCCGTTTTATACCTTTTTCAACCGAGGCACCACCACGCGCGCGGTACTGCTGCCAGGTTAGCCGTGTCATGTGATGGGTTAATGTCATATGCAAGCAGTGGTATCTCTTGATCTCTCGCTAATGAGCTTTGTCACAACCGTTGGCTCTTAAAAAAACGTCCAGGAATCACAGTCTGCCAGGTGGTCTGATGCTGGCCGGCAGCGGGCGGGAGAGGGAACATACAAACAACGTAAGTCGTACAATGTCGTGTCGGAGGAACGAGGGGCGCGCGGGGGACCGCGGGACAGCGACATTAGAAGTCATTCCTCGATCCCATAACGGTCGTGTGCCGCATACCGGTTTTTTTTAATAGCGATAACAACATTTTATCCGAAGATCCATATATCCGAAGAAACCTGTAAATCCCAAAAAAAAAATACACCTGTTGGATCAAAGGACCGTCTAATCAGGATGATTTATTTTTATGTGGTGAAAGCTTCCACACATTTTAATTACACTTCTTTTGCATATAAGTTGCCTTACAATTTACTTTTATTCCCTCTATATTATCACCAGTCGTCCTTATAACTCTTATCGTCGTCCAAATATACCAAGTTCCCCACGTACAACTTGCGGTCGGCATTTCTCTTACACGTCATGGTACCTTTATGTCGTTTGAGTGCGTCTTTACGGGCAAACCCTTTGCCACAGAGCTCGCAGATGTTGGGAGGAATGGAAAGATGCTGTTTTTCATGGCGCTTCAAGTCCAGCGACCGTCGGAACAGCATCGTGCACTTTGTACACAAGAATTTGCGTTCTGGATCGTCCAGTTTTTGTTCAGTTTGTTCTTCGTCGTCGTCGTCGTCTTCTTCTTCAACTTCTTTCAGTTTACTGGCGTTGAGAGTCACCGGTTCTCCAATAAGAAAGTTCCAGCCCTCGCTGTACAGTGAAGGATGGTTTGATTTGGGTGATTTTTCAAAGATATCGTTGGAAAGATTGGGAAATTGCTGGTAAAAGCCTTGGATCATGAGCTGGCCGTTCTGATTGGCCCGGATAGTGTCGCTACGTTTAATGGGATTGCCGTGGGGCAGCGATGCGTACTGGAGACGCTGGAGCAAGTCTTGGATCGTGGGATCGACCAATTGCGAGCCGTTACGGACGCCGCTGGCGGTGGCCACGAGTGCTTCGCGTGCTAGTCGAAGAAAACGAGCGTCTTCGTCGCTCTCACCGACTGCTTGTGGTTGCAGACGGCCTTCAGCGGGCGCCGCCAGCAGCACCGGCTCTTTGTACCGCGTGTACAGCACGTTGGGCTCGATCGGCGGCGGATGGCGGTCCTGCAACACGCTGAGATTGGGACGCAGGGCTTGTGGTGTTCCGGGTGTGCTGGCAGCACGGTACTCGTGGCGGGAGCGTTTGTGGGACGGCGACGAGGGCAGAAACGGGCTGGCGGCGGGTTGTTGGGGCGAGAACATCGCGTGGCGGTCGGAGATGGCACGGTATTCGGACAGACTGTGGTTAAGGAGCTTGTTGTCCATGATAACGTGTGTTTCGGCTGCTGGTGGAAGCCATATGTAGTTTGGAATCACCGATTGTGTGATTGAAGCGTTGATGGTGCACCCGCCACAGTTGTGTCAGACAAAAAGGTTAAAGGGCCAGACAGAAAATATTGGAAGCAGGCACCAGGGGAAATTTTTTTTAGACACCAGTGAGAAATTTCTGTCTGTCGATATGTATTTAATGTCTGCTTGGTAACTGTAGGTATAATTGTCTGTCTGTCTGATTATCTGATTGTCTGTCTATTGTGTTTCTGATTTATGTCTGCGACTGGAGCCGTTTTGATGTAGCGCGTAGCGATTGCGAAAATCTATTATCTGTGTTCACGTGTTGTTACGAGTTCGCCTCCACGGCACTATGGCATCCGAGCCACAGACTCACGACAAACAATCGTTAAACCTCCATACAGAAAACTTTACACCCGCACCCTACTAAATGCAGACACCGCTATTAGATTAGGAATCGTCTCCATCCCACCCCCCTCCATGCAGACACTTTTATGCGTGTCTGCATGGATTATATTTTTATTTGCAGCCAGCGTTCTGCACACAGCTAGTCTTTCCCTGACAAAAAAAGACAAAACACCAAAAAAAAAACCCCGAACCAACCCATGACATATTCGGACTTACCCGTACGCCAGAAATCACAGCGGCTCATCAACCGCATGAAGTCCCAACACAGCCAACTGCAGTTCCAGCAGTACAAACAACGTGCCAAAGTTGTTTCCAGCGCAAACGAGCTTCTTCCTGGCCTCAACGATATCAGCGATGCGTTCGAGGCTCTTCCACTCGACCTCATCAAATACTTTACGTTATTGAAGGAAATCGATGCCAAATGTATCAACACAGTACCGCAAATCAATCATATAGTGAAACAGTACATTGATGAGTTGCATCCCGAGCAGCCAGCAACCCAAAAAACCAATGAGATTGAAGGAAAACGGCTCCGTTTGATACGGGACAAGATCAACGAGATCATTCCGTGCTTGGAAGAGAAGATGCACGTTACTTCAGTGGCCACCGATTTGCTTGAGAAACATATGTTTCGTATCAACAACGATTATAAGCTCATTGTGGCCAACAACGAGATTCCCGAACTGATTCGGATTGGACCCCTCAATCATCCGGCGATGATTGTGGATCTGAGCACGCTTGCGGCCAACACTGACCGGTCAGCGCAGCTGCAGCGTAGCGAGAGTCGTCGGGAAGCGCTTGCGGCCAAAAAAGCCAACAAAGACGACTACGACGACGCTGCCAACGGCCGCAAGAAGAAGACAAAGGAACAGACCCCGCTGGAACAAGGAAAACTGCAGGTTACTGGGCCACTCGTGAAGAAACGGACCCGAAAAGAACCAGAAGAGTTTGTGGAGCTTGGAAAGAAGAAGAAAGTACGTAAAGAAGACGGCAGTGCGCTGGATATTGAGCGTCTGGAGAAGCTGCAGCCGTACTCGCAACCTTCCAAATCGAGCGAGCCTACGTATTGTTACTGTAATCAAGTTTCGTTTGGAGAAATGGTGGGATGTGATGGTGATGATTGTAAGCGGGAATGGTTCCATTTGCCGTGTATTGGGTTTAAGAATCCTCCCAAGGGGAAATGGTATTGTGATGACTGTTTGGTGAAGATGAGGAAACGGAAATAAATGTCGCGAAAATGTCGCGAAAATGGAATATATCTGTCGTCAGACAGACATTTCATTTTTTTTTGGCTGTAATACTAAATTTTTTTTTTTTGGGGATCTGCCGACATTTCGTATCTGCCGACATTGCTGCCGACATTGCTGCAGACCCTCGACAATTTGTTCACTTGCTTCACTTGCCACAATCGGTTGCATATATACGATTTGCAGACACCACAGTTAGTTAACAAAGTGGGCAAAAATGTCCGAATTAGATACCTGAAAATCGATGTAGACGGCGGAGATTGGGGACTTGGCGGGTAATTCTACGTCACCACTGAAATGAAACGAGGTCACAAGAGAAAAGAAGAAAGAAAGAAGAAAGAAGAAGGAAAGGAAAGGGAAGGAGAGGAAAGAAAGAAGAAAAAGAGAGGAAAGGAAAAGTGTCTGAGATATGTCTGAATTGTATGTCTGATTGTAAGTCTGTAAATGTGTCTGTCTGGTGAATCGTGATTCTTTATCTCGTTTTAGTTTTGTCTGCGTCATTGTAGTATTGTCTGCGTTGTCGTCAGGTTGCTGCACCAGCGCGCCGCGCGGAAAATTTTTCGTAACAAAAGTCAGGGAGCCGCTTTTCTCAACAACATCACTATGCTTACCGAATACAAACTCGTTGTTGTTGGCGGGGGTGGTGTTGGGAAGAGTGCCCTCACCATCCAGCTCATCCAATCACATTTCGTTGATGAGTACGATCCTACGATCGAGGATTCGTACAGAAAACAGTGTACTGTTGACGGTCAACAAGTGTTGCTCGACGTATTGGACACCGCTGGTCAGGAAGAATACCTGGCAATGCGTGAACAGTACATGAGAACTGGTGAAGGGTTTCTTTTAGTGTACCTGATCAACTCCCGTAACTCGTTGGAAGAATTACAACTGTTTTATGAACAAATCCAACGAGTCAAAGACCTGGATTCGGTCCCTGTACTTGTTGTTGGTAACAAATGTGATTTGGAGATTGAAAGACAAGTATCTTATGAAGAAGGATTAAGTCTTGCCAAATCATTTGGATGTCAGTTCTTGGAAACTTCGGCCAAACAACGTATCAATGTCGAAGAAGCCTTTTATGACTTGGTTCGTTCGGTCCGTGACCAAAACGAGGCCCAACAAACCCCGGCAAAGGTCCCAGAGCCCGAGGCGGTGCCTCAGACCACAGCTCCAGTTGAAACGCCGGTTGAAAAACCAGTTACGCCCGCCACCCCCAAACAACAACAGCCACCAAAGAAACTGACTCCGGCTCCAGAACCAAAGGAAAAGGCCGGCTGCTGTGTCGTGGTTTAAAAAGGTGTTTGTTTGCGGGATTGCCGGAACAGTCCAGTAGCTATTTAAGATCAAAAAAAACATGTATTTGTTGTCTAGAAACTTAGTTTATAAAGTGCCATACCACGAAATGTAAAATCAAACTGGCAAATACAAAATCTCCAAATGCCCGTTCGGGCAGGATTCCAACAAAAACAGATTCTTGATCTTTTGGAGTATTGATTTGCATTCTTAAACTCACCAACAACACAAACTGCCCCACACAACTGATAAATCCTCCTAAAAAGGCATTGAAGGGAAAGTTTCCCACCAACAACACGTACACAAATTGAAGCGCCCCTAACGCCACAAGAAACACGAGAAAAACGTCAATGAGACGCAAACGTGGCGTCAACGTCCCAATATAGTCTTTGTAAGTGGTATGGATCGCGCCAGACACTTCTCCTACCGACTGTGCTATGGTTTTCTTGCCGACTTTGGACATGGTGGTTGTTGGAAAACGAATGAACAAACAGAGTTTTGCGACATCAGACACCAACTGACATTTACTTGAAAATGAGAACTTTATATGCAGACATTTATATGCAGACATTTTACCGACATTTTTTATCAGACAAATTTGTAGATTTCCCGACATTTCCCGACATTTGTCTTTTTGCTCATTTTGGATTTCTCCATTGACTCTCCACCAACTACCCTTTATCTTCGGCATGAGCGAGCCCCGCAAGATCAGCCGGCCGCCGGCGGTGCGTATCATTCCACCGCTCAATTTCTGTCCTGTTGAGCGCCACCTCTACCGCTCGGGCCAGCCGTCGACCATCAATCAGCTGTTTTTGCAGGACCTTAACCTAAAGACAATCATCTGGCTTGCCAGCGAAGAGCCACAAGAAGACTTCTTAGAGTTCTGCCACGATAGCAACATCCAAGTAGAGTTGGTTGGTATTGCCAACGACTATGCGTTCAGCTCCCTGACCCTCAATCCATGGGATGCCCTTAATGAAGGCACCATTCGCCGGGCATTGCAGCTCATCGCCAACAAACAGAACTACCCGTTGCTCGTGTGCTGCGGCATGGGCCGACACCGGACCGGCACCGTTGTCGGTTGTCTCCGCCGGTTGCAGGGCTGGAACTTGGCCAGCGTTTCGGAAGAATACCGTCGTTTTACCGGCGCCAGAGGCGGCCGGATCATGGTGGAATTGTTGATTGAGGGTTTTGACATTGCATCGGTGCAAATTGACCGAGAGAATGCCCCTGAATGGTTGGGCAGGGATAAGGTATAGATAGACTTTGTCGTTCAATGTCGTTTAATGTCAGAATATGTCGTAACTGTAAAATCAAACTTTACAGATTAAACCAGTTCTTCAGAAAGAAAAAAAATGTCGCATTGCTATTTTAGGCTTATTGTCGCATTTTTGTCATCTTTTATCTGAACATCCCTTATCATGAGCTGCATTGCTACGATTAAAATCCTTGGACTTACGTCCCTTGGTCTTCTCAGCGGCCTGTTGGCTTACAGTTCGCTCGAGACAATTCCACTGCTTATTAAGCGTGTCACGTACGGCTCTGCTGCGTCCCCACGCCAAGTGACAGCCGTCCGTGTTGCCACCGCCGTTCTCGGCGGAATGCTGAGCGTGTTGTTTGCGTTGGCATATGCGTATTCGAAGGTCGGAACAAAGCATCCATACCTCATTTACGCCGGTCTTGGAGCTCCAGTGACGCTTGTGGCCGTATGGTACCGGGCCTACGCCGCCGAACAGCGTCTTTTGCGTCTGACAGCACCAGCACCAACACCAGCACCAACACAAACTACAGAGCTGCTTGAAACTAGTGTCGATTCGCTCGGCCAATCATATATCCATGTTTCCGATGAAGAAACACTGTCGACCGCGTCAACGCCAACGGTAGACGACGTCGATCTCGAGGTAGAAGACGCGTTGTACAGAAAACAAACTGTTCTTGATTTAAAGGTACTCAAGGAAGCGTACTTTACCGGTGCTGGGGTCTCTGGATTGGCTTTTGTGGTGGCTGCCGTGGGTTTATTTGGTGACTACTTTTTGTTGTAATATATGGTAGTGTGTAAACCGATATCATAGATTACGTGTATTTACCAGTTATGTGCTTGTACCAATTGTGTGCACTTACCAAAACAATTTTTTTTAATGGCGCACAAACACACACAAACACAAAATAAAACCCCCAAACATCACATCCATACCACAACAATGAGTTTTCTGACCATTGCTTATGATTCTAGCGTACCGATAACCACTCCCAACATCAGTCCAAAGCCGATATTCACCGATTCTGAAGGCCGTTCACTTCTTTTCCACATTATCGACAACGATTCCGTACGTAAAAAGTACAGTCGGCTCATCAGCGCCAACGGCGGTATTGTTACTGAAACCGACCCGCTCCAGCTGCAAAGTAACATTGTTCTTCTTTCTCTGAAACCGGTTCCTGGTAGACAAGGTGTTCTCACCACGTTTATTGATGATTGTTTGGCCGAAGGACATCTTGAAGATATGTTTCTGTACAAGTTTGATGCTGGTTCTGGTTCTGGGGCTCCAGCAGCGCCATTGACAGCAAAACCACGCGGCCACAACAAGTACACGCCGGAAAAAGATGAATTCATCTTGCGGCAGGTGCGGCTTTACCCAAAACTCCGTCATTCACACAAGTTTTACGAGAGTTTGGCCCAGGAGGAGATTCTCCGTGGCCATACGGGCAATTCCATCCGGCTGCGGTTCCGTAAACACTTGGAACCGGCTCTTGAGTATGTTTACAAGACAGATGATAAAGGTGTGGTGCAACGTGATGCTCAGGGCAACCGGATCCGGCTTCCTGTGGAAAATCTGAATTTTCCCGGTACTCTCAAGACAAAATATACTGCCGAAGACGATTACTTGCTCTGTGTGGAAGCCAGACGGTATATTCTCGACAAGAACTTGGTCCAGGACCATGTTTCAAAAGTTCCGTTGCCGTATCTGTTTTTCACCGAGATGTATCGCCGTTCTCCCAACCATACACTTCATTCGTGGCGGGATCGGTACCGTAAGTATTTCCGTCCTGGAACCATCGATGAGTATATCAAGGAGTATGAAACGGCACTTGCTTCTGGCCGTACGACATCTCCACTTAAACGATTGAAAGAATATGCTCGTCCTTCGGTGAAACAGTTGATGTATGCCGATCCGGCGCTTGACGAGGAGATTGGCGAAGTCAAATCGTCAAATATCGACGATGCACTTGAAAAACATCTGCTTGAACAGTTTGAAACGCCACCACTCGAACCCGAGACACAGGAAGATCTTGTGACGCTCGATTACGTGGACAAAAACGTTGGAGTCACCGATTTGTTTGATTCACAGATCTTTAAATATATTGATAACGAGGAATTGGTGATATCCAAAGTCAAGGAAGTGTTGGATAAAAGTCATGGTATTGTTGAAACTTATAATAATTTCAAAAACTTGGGATTCAAAGAACGGTTGGTTTCGCATGCGATTTTAAGTACCAACGGCGACTTTGCTACCATGCAAGTGTTTTTCAGCTTGTTCTTGCTGCAGTTTATCTTATTTATGAACCAGCTGAGCGGTGGTTCCGGGAGTTTGTACAAGCTTTTCCGGATTAAGTATCTGGGAATCTGGACCGCGCAACAGGACCGGCTTTTGGACACTGATCGTGAAGATGAGTTGTTGGAGGTGCATACACGGGACCAACTCCAGCAGCGGCGTGAGTTCTTGCGTAACTTGGCGGGACCATAAAGGGTTTTTCGCAGCAATTCGGTTATGTATTCTAATGTATAGTATTTTCCCAATTAGGAAAGATGATAAAATAAACACGTCCCGATTAGTTCAGACAAAAAAAAAGAACAAAAAAATAAAATTGTAAACACAACATAATTTCAGACACACATTCACCGAGAAAGAACAATAAAAATAAAGAAAAAAAATACGATATCGCGCGCCAAACAATTTGACAAATTGTCTGCAGGTGTGTGAGACAGAAACGCTAGATAAAATAAAAACAATAAGAAATAAAAAAAAAACAAAAAAAAAAACAAACTGCAATTTCACATCTCGTCTACACTTTTGTAACCTTTTTGTGGTATTAATAAAACAACATAGAATACTAAAAAAATTTAGTTGGCAGTACCGTGAACACCCCACCATTGTTCAGCATTGAAAGGACCTGGAACCTTCCACAAGTCGTTGAAAGCAGTAAACAAAGTAACATCGTCACCACAAGCAGACTGAATCGAAGCAATGGCAGCTTGTTGGTTGGCTTCGGATGGGTAAGCAACACCGTTGTTGTCACCCTTGGATGGCCAGCCGGTTTCGGTGATAAAGACCTTCTTGCTGCTGCCACAGGCAGAAGCAACTCTTTGGATCTGTTGCAAGACCCACTTACCGGCATCGTCAGCAGCCACGTTACCGTCAAAGAAAGCGTGGGCATTGACGGCAATGTAGTCAGAGTGTTCACACAAACCTGGGTTGTTGATAACGGCAATAAAGGTGTCAACAGAGACAACTGGACCGTTGTAACCGGCAGCTTGCAAAGCAGATCTACCAGTAGCAACGTATTGGGCAATTTGGCCCACGTTGGCTTGGCCAGAGTTGACCAATTCGTTACCGATGGAAACGGTGTAGATGTCGTCCCAAGAACCGTGGGCCTTGACAGCTGAAGCAAGAGTAGCAATGTCTTGCTCAATCGAAGATGGGTTAAAGACACCAGCAAAGATCTTTTGGTGGGAAGCCTTGGCTTGCAAGACGGCAGCAGCCTGGTTACAGTCAACGGCGTAGATTCTAATCACGTCGTAGGCAGAAAGTTGGGCGATTTCGGCGTTGATTTGGTCTTGGGTCTTGCAGCCGTTGGTGCTGTAAGGAGAGTAGGTGATAGCCTTGGCACCGCCGGTGGATGGGCCGTCAGAAGGAATAGAAACTGGAGACGAGGCAGCAGAAGAAGCAGCTGAGTGAGAAGCTGGAGAAGCTGGAGAAGCTGGAGAAGCTGCAGAAACTGGAGAAGCTGGAGCGTTGGTTGGAGCCGAGTTTTGACCAACAACAACCACCGAGGTTTCAGTGACAACTTGGACGTCTCTGGCTTCGTGGTTGTGGTGGTGGTGCTGGTTCATAGGAGCAGCAATGGCAGTAGAAGCCAAAGCGGCGGTAGCGATAGTTTTGAACAACATTTCTAGTAAATGAATGGGGGTTCTAGGGAGTGAAAGGAAAGACTGTAGAATACCTAAGGAGCTACGTAAACAAATGCGAACCGGAGGTATTTAAGCAAAAAATTTTGCAGATTTTTTGTCGGAAGGAGTGCGTCGCAAAAAAAAATCCCTATTTCCTAATCGGGGCAGAAACGAAGTGGTGTGCTTGGGAAAAAAGTCTACGTAGGTTTATTGTTATTCTTTCCTTTCTTCACCTGCCTGTTTCTGACAAAAAAAAAAGCAATCTAGAATCCACATTCTCTACCTCTCCTCTTATTATCTAAACAATCCGTTGGATCGTTGTCCCGGTAGATCATTAAAACTGCTACATTCTCTACAATTACATTTTATAATTAGCTTCTTCGTGTTTACTTCTTATCCTTATCGTTTAACATAAAGCCTAATTATCCTCCTCACGTCCTTTGGTAAGTTTTTTTTTTTTTCCCGTCCCTTTTCGTGTCTGTCTGTCTGTTTTTTTTTTATCTCTCTAAAAGACAAGTACTCACGTACATACTCTACTGTACTGTACCACAAACAGTGTCGCGCGCCGGATGGTACCACCGACACTTCCGACAAAACCTCCTTGTTGCGAGCACGCGCGTCCTCTTCGTTTTTTTCTTTGCGTACAGCCAAGCGTTTAAATTATTTTTGTCTGAAGGAGGGGAGGAGGCGCCGGCAACAGCAATATATCGCACGTGCATGTTCCCTGCAGGAACTCACCTCGATCGGTGAGAAAGTCATCGATCACGTGATCGGTAGATCCCCTCCCCGCCGCTTATAAATTCAAACCGATACTCAAACCAGGACCGCAGTAATATACATTTTGGTTTTTACACTCATAGAAAAAAAACGCAAGTTAAAGGATTTACACACCCTTACTGTGATCAAATTACATAACGTGAACTAACACATTTTCTCCCACGATTTTTGAGTAAAAGTATCGGCCATGTCAATGCCACTGCCCAAAGATCATGACTTTTCCCCGGAGAATGCCTCGTATCCCGACATTGATGTCGATTCGGATGAGAACGAGCCTCCCACCAAAAAACTGGCGGTTCTGGTAAGACCGCCGCCAGCAAACGATTTTAGTGCCACTGCCAAAGCAATCATGAAGCCAATTCCTGACTATCCAGTCAAGGAAGAAGCACACTACGTATGGGAGATTAAAGATTGGAGCAGTCTCAAGGGAGATAAGGTGAGATCACCTCGGTTTAGTTGTGGGGGATACGAATGGAACATTTTATTGTTCCCACGAGGCAACAGTAACAACAATTCCATCTCAATTTACATGGAACCACACCCACCAGCAGATGCAAACGACGATTGGTATGTTTGTGCGCAGTTTGGTCTCGATATCTGGAACCCTTTGCATCCTGAATCCCACTTACCCAGCGGATCGTCACACAGATTCAGCAAAAATGAAACTGATTGGGGCTTTTCCTCGCTCATAGACACTAGACTGTTGGCAAGCACCAACAACAATAGAACCGGCCACTTGGCACACGCTATCTTGGAAAATAACCAGCTCAATATCACCGGTTACGTCCGTGTTATAGACGATTCGTCCACTGGAGTCTTGTGGCACTCTTTCCTAGACTATGACTCAAAAAAGAATACAGGATACGTCGGCCTCAATAACCAGGGGGCCACCTGCTACCTCAATTCCTTGCTCCAGAGTTACTTTACCACGAAAATTTTTAGGAAATTGGTTTATGAAATTCCCACCCAGGAATCAAGCTCCACAACCGTACCTTTAGCCTTGCAACGTGTCTTTTTCCTCTTGTCTACATCTCAGGATCCAGTGGGAACTCTTGAACTCACGAAATCGTTTGGCTGGGACTCGTCAGACGCATTTACTCAGCATGACGTCCAAGAACTCAACCGTATTCTCATGGACAAGTTGGAAATCGCCATGAAGGGCACTCCCATTGAAAAGGGATTGAACGATATCTTCGTGGGTAAAATGAAATCTTATATCAAGTGTGTGAATGTACCTTACGAATCCTCACGGGTAGAAGACTTCTGGGACATCCAACTTAATGTTCGGGGTTTCAAGAACTTACAGGAATCTTTCAAAAACTATATTGAGATAGAAATGCTCGATGGTGAAAACAAGTACCAGGCAGGCGATGAACATGGGTATCAGGATGCTAAAAAGGGTGTGGTATTTGAATCTTTCCCTCCGGTGTTGCATCTTCAACTCAAACGGTTTGAATACGATTTTATGGTGGATGATTTGGTGAAGATTGATGACTTTTATGAATTCCCTGACACTATCGACTTGCTGCCTTACTTGGACGAGGATTTAGCAGACGAAGTGAAGAACGAAAACTGGAAATACAAGTTGCATGGCGTGTTGGTGCACCAGGGAAGTATTTCCAACGGCCATTACTATGCTATGATTAAACCCAACGCAAAAGATAATACCTGGCTTCGTTTTGACGATGATAGAGTGTGGAAAGCGACGCCAACGCAGGTGTTTCAAGAAAACTACGGCGCCAACGAAATATCACAGGAAGAATTTAATGAATTATCACGTTTAGAACAGCAGGAAAACTTGATAAGAAGAGTAACTTCGGCATACATGTTGGTGTACTACCGTGAAACGCAATTGGTTAACATTCTCTTGGATGAAACAGAAATTGACTCGGTAATTCCTCAACACATTCCAAACCAAATCAAGTTTGAAACCGAGGAGAATATTCGGATCGAAAAGGCTAAACAGGAAGCTTTATATTATACCAATGCCAAATTTATCACCGTCAACAACTTCACCAATCATGTCGGCTTTGATCTTGCCTTGGATGCCACCGTGGCCAAGTTTTACGACGAGAGCTTGGTGGGAACTTTGTGCGATCCTATAACCGTGAAGGTTAAGAAAGACGATCCATTCTTGTCATTGAATGGAGTGGCAGCTAAGGAGTTGGGATACGACGATAAGGATGCCTTCAGGTTAGTGATTTCGAGCCATCGGAATAACCATACCAATAGAAGTGATACGCCAGTGCCGGAAGAGCTAACCGAGTCAACCATCAACTCGGTATATTTTAAGTGTTATAACAGAAAGTTTGATGAGTTGGTCTTTTATATTGAGGAATTGAACAAAGAAATCAACAATATCAACACGCTAGCTACCACAGTTGCCAGTACCCCCGCAACATTCAAGTTTGATAATGTACTTGAAAAAATCAAGAGTGTTGGTACGACTGTTTCTCCTGAGTTCAAGTTTGCCAACATCAGCGACCATTCTAACAACTACCTTATCTTTGTGAAATACTTTGACCCAATCTCGCAAGAAGTGAGAGGTTTATCGCATATTACAGTATCCAAGGATGAAGTGGTACAATCGATCGTGAAGCCCGTAAACAAATTCTTGGGGTTTGATGAGTCTACGAAATTGGATTTGTTTGAAGAGTTATCTCCTACCAAGATTGAGATCATTGACACCAGTTTAACTTTTGAAAAGCATGAATTGAGCAATGGTGATATCATCACAGTTCAGGTTTCGAATCCTCTGGAGATTGCAACGGGAAGATTTAAGGATTTACGCGACTACTACAAGTTTATGTTGACAAGAATCCATATTGCGGTCAAGCCATTCAAGGGAGATATCGACGAGGAAGATAGTGACTATGTGGAAGAAGAAGGTAGTGCCGAACCGTTGACGGAAGAAAACGATGCCACCGCCAAAAAGATCCAGGAAGCGAAGGAACTCAGCAAATCACTTGATTTGTGGATATCTTCGACTAGCTCGTACCAGGAACTTGCTCAGGAGATTGTGGATAGGTTTGAAACAAAGATTGATCCAAGTTACTTGAGAATCTTTGTGCTCAACCACCAGGGAATTAGGTATCCACTTAAGTCCCATCATCACTTGTCACAGTTGTTCCCCAAACCGGTATCCGTTAACCAAGTGATTTCGTTTGAGTACGAGATCTTGAACATCAGATTGAAGGATTACGAGAACTTGAAGTCGGTCAAGATTCATTGGTTGACGAGTCTCTTGCAGTATCAAGTGTTTGAGTTGTTAGTGCCCAAGAATGGTGTTGTACGTGATTTAATCACCAAGTTATCCCACAAGGTGAACATTTCCGCTCGCGATGAAAAGCACTTATTGGTTTGGACCGGATCCAACAATACATACTACGATTTGGTAAGGTTCGATAAAACTATTGATTCTATTCAAGACGGATTACAGATATACGCAGGTATTTTCCCTGCTGAGGTGGAAATTTTGACGAGTCACGATATGATCAAGCGGTTCAACGAAGATCCAGTCCATTTGGATGATATCGAGGACGAGTTCCTCCGTCAAGAGTTCTTGTTGGCGCAACAAACAAGCAAGAGCTTAAATATTATCCCGGCATTTCATTTCCACAAAAACTCGAGCTACCATCATGGGATTCCGTTTATTTTGCCAGTATACCCCAACGAAAAGCTTGGTCAAACTAAGGAACGTCTCAGACGGAAATTAGGATTGGGAATCCAGGCCTTCGATAAAATCCGCCTTGCTCTCGCCGACAGTAACGATAAGGGAATCTATATTGATCAGGACAATGACAACTTAGTATTGTTTGACGAGATTGGCAAGAGCCTGTCCTCATTGTCCTTTGCCTTGGATCACCCTGATAGAACACCACGTCGCCAGAACCAATTTGATAAGGGAATTTCAATTCGCTGAGTGTATGTTAAACGCCCATGTCTCTTTATTTTTTTCTTTCTTTATAGCTAATGAAGTTTATCATATTCCTGCTGACGGATATCTGTAGAACTGATCTTACCATTCCAATTATTGGCCTCGTTGGCATTTTCGCTTCCCATCACTTTGATCGATACGATTTTCAATGCATGGAAACCTTGGTTTTCACGATACTCGTTCACAAACGCACCGCCTTTGCTCGACTCCTCGCTGATGATGAGCACGTCAATGTCTCTAACATAACCCGTTGGCCCACACACATCATTCATTTCGTAGATAACATAACGGAGATTCAGCACAAGGCTTAAAAACGCTTGTACCAGACGTAGTCTCGCCAGAAACAGTTCAAGTACCGAGGCATATTTCTTCTTGACCAAGAGTTCGGGACCTGTGACACCAATAATCAACTTATCTTTTGCCAAAAAGGCTGCCATTGAAAGAAGAATCTTGTGGCCATCGTGTAAATGATCAAAAGTGCCGCCCACGGCCGATGTTTTCCAGCTTCTGCTGCGGACTCCGTGTGGAACCGACCATGTTGAAAGTTGTGGCGTAGTGATTTCGGTCACTTTTGAACCAGAAATCCCATGATCTTCTCCTTGAACAACAATGTAATGTGAAGCAACTGGAACTGACTGGTTAAATACCACGTTGATATCAAAGGAGTAATCGTAGCCGAGTTCGTTGGCTCGAGCCCGTAGCACGCCATAATACGCCAGTAATAACGTGTTTAAAAGATTTGAATCATCAATAAAACCAGAAATATATACTGTAATCGAAGAAGCAGATTTTTCACTAAAAACACTCTTTAAAAACGGCGAATAGTCCACCAATGGATTTGATACAACAACAATCATGATTTAATTCAAATTCTCTGTTTCGTTCTTCACCCCCGCAAAAAAAAAGAATGAATGGAAAATGCCTGGTTTTATATATACAAGTTAACTATGTACAGGATTTTGCAGCTATTATTCAATGATAATATTGTTATAAATTGCTTTGGCAATACTATCGATCTTTGCCAATGGTTCGTCGCCTCCCAGATCAAGTCTAAAGAGAGACCGAATAGACAAGTACAACTTGATATCCTGTTTGCTAAGACCAGTTTGGTCCTTCAATTGGTTGTACACAAACTGGAGCGACGGCAAGATATTCGAATAAATCCGTTTATCAACAGGGTCATTGTACTTGCGAGGACGGTACAAGAGAATACCGGACTTGAGGATCTGTTTGTGAAGATTAAGGGGATTTTCGGCCTGGAGCCACGTTGTTTTGTATATCCGACTCACAATCTTATTGTATGACTCGATATACAAATTTGGAAGCAAGTACTTGGTTTGTTTGCTGGTTTGCCCTTCTAGAACAAGTAAAGTATCGACAAAATCAGTCAATGCTTTAAGAAATGTCTGAAGTTGTTTTTCGGTAATGGATTTCGTGGGGGTTTCTTCAGCACCTGCCTTTTTCACCATATTGTACTCGCGATCATTGAAATACTTTAAATCACTCATAAAGCTGGAAAATACAGCATCAATTGTCTTATGGCTGGGCTTAAGTGTCTTTCCAACATTGATACATGGTTCAACAAGAGCTGCAACCAATTCAACCACCAAGGGAAGCCCAGATTCTCCCCGTTCATGAAAGTTTTCGTTGATCTTGTAAATAAAATTATCAACTAACATACTATCAACCACAGAAGAATAATGTTTCTTTTCGGTATTATTACTTTCACTGTTCTGAGTGAGATATCTTGGATACTCTTCTTCTTTCAATACAGAGAAAGAATCAACCCGAGATAAATCAACGTCAAGACCTCCCCATTTGTTTAAAATGTACCACATCGACAGGTAGAACTCCTTCTTGTTCCCCAACTTTGCTAATCCATCAATCGCCAACAGAAGCAAGAACCGGTTGGTTGCCATTTCTTTTCTTGAAAGTGAAGCCAGACTTCCAGCCGGTAACTTTTTGCCATATTTCCCTCTCGAATTGTGATAGTTTCTGTCCATCATTATGGCACGCACTTCCGCTTGAGTGGGCCGAGCAAAGTCCACCAACGGTTTCTTCTTATCACTGAAAATGGCTCGAGTCTTATTCTTGGAAAGCGGAGGAGGTGGGAACACAACTAACGGATTAATAGTTTGTTCGTTGACGGATGGAAGTACTGATTCAGGCAAGATTTCGTCCAACGACTGGGCCTGGACTGATTTTGCAAGTGGAACATCATTGAAATACAATTTCGCCCGTTTGATTCTTGATTCGGTCAAGTACTTGGTAGTTTTAGAAACTGTAACCTTGTTCAACACCGGTTTCAACTCGGGATTCCAAATCTTCAAGTACTCCAACCCTTGCTGAACGTAACTGTAATGAGATCCCAGTTTAGTATCCATACCAGTGCCACTCCAGTTGTTAATATAACACGAAACAAACACGGAAGCAAATGTAGGATCGATATCGATAAAGATACGACGAGCCTTTTCACGATAAGTAACAAGAAGTTCTGGATCTTGGTCGGCTTCTTCCTTGGTTGGAGGAACGGGTGGGATGGCGGCATTCAAGACTTTCCCAAGAATGAGATCAGCAGTAAGTACCAACTTCGCATGTAATTCGAGCAACTTAGCGGTCTTAATATTCGAGTTTGTATCGCTCTGTATCATCCGTTCGCTGCAATTGCGAGTATATTCCTTGATCCCGTTAAGGAATATCGTAAATGTCTGGATATCAGGTATTAATGCTGGTAGCTTGTTCTTTGGATCGGGAATCAATTCGTTAAAAAAAGCCCAAGCGATTTCTTGGTCATGGGCAAAGTTCTTCACCAAGAGTGAAAGAAGCGAATTAAAATGTTCAATACCACAACCGTCTTTTCTTGCTCTGAATTCATTAAACTGATCAATACACTTTTCTGCCAATGCTCGCGGCACCTTACCCCACGAATGGCACTTGGACAAACCATCAAATAATATAACATACGTATGAGAATTGGGAGGAATATTCCATCTCTTACGGTCATGAAACGATTTCCAGGCTTCATCGACATTGCCACGTTCCAAATGCCATTGTAACACCGCGTTCATGGCTACGGTCCCGTTGGATCCAGCCATCCGGGCCAAATATTCTGCTCTCGTTACGTCTCCGTCTCGCTGTAAAAGCTTGAGAACATCGGATGTCACTAAAAAGGCATCTTTGATTTGGTTTTCGTTAGTTCCAAGTAACGAAAACAAGATCCGTTTATCAATACTTTTATGAGTCTGCTTTTTGATATTGAGAAGGTTCTTAAAGATAAGTAACGACTTTTCACTACCAACACCAAGATCTTTAGGAGAAAGCGAATCCAACTTCAACACTTTACCGTTTGAATCCTGGAAAATACCTGAATCATGTTTACTTTTGAGAAGAAGTAATGCTTTCTGGAGCGACTGGGTCACTGGTGCAACGTATTGCTTGCCTTTCTTTTCATACTGCAGTGGCGTTCGTTTCATGACCTGGCCGGTCTCAATAAAGTAGTTGAGTTTTGTCTGAACATGAGAAGCACGAGAATACGATCGAAATGATTGTAACATCGTACAATAAAATGAACAATACACGAAGACGTTTTGTGGAGATGGTTTTTTTTTGTAACCAAAGTTGAATTTTGAGAGTATGAATAATTCGCGATGAGCATCAACACTTTGTTCATTATCAATTACTAAATCAAATGCTGTTTCCGGTGGAATATCAGCGTAAACAATGGCTTCTGCTAAGAATATCAATCAATACTTTGCTAGATAACGTTTCTCACGACAATGTTCAGTCGACAATCCGCAAAATGTTTGACCTCAATCTTCTTCGTGGTCAGGGTCTTGTTGTCAGAGCGGTCATGAAACGCCAATTGGCTAACAGAAAATTATCAGGATTGTATGCTGCTGTTATTGCAGTGTTAAACTCCAAAATTCCTGAAATCGGTGAACTTTTAGCCCGCCGTTTGGTGCTTCAGTTCCGCAAACTTTACCTAAACAACAAGAAATCGTGTGTGGCACCGCTTCTCTTTCTTGCCCATTTAACCAATCAGCGTATAGTAAGTGAAGTAACAATTCTCCAAGTGTTACAGCTTCTTTTGGGCAAAAAGAACGATTCTACAATCGATATGACGTGCCAGGTCTTGGGCGTCGCCGGTCAACACCTTTCCTCCAAATCATCGCGAGCATACAATATCCTTCTCGACAGATTGAGGCTGTTTCTCCACGAAAACGTGAGAGAACGAACCCTAATAAATATCGAAACCTTTTTCCAGCTCCAGAGAACCAAGAAAGCATCAATTCCACGAACATTGGATCTTGTAGAGGAACAAGACCAACAAACCCATACCGTCAGTTTGGATGAGAAAATCAGTTCGTTGACCGAACTAAATGTATTCCATTTTGACGAAAATTATCAGGAATTAGAAGAAGAATATGAGGAGATACGTAAAGAGATTTTTGATCAACAGGAAACGGCTACCGAAACACAAGAAACTTCCCCTGTGGTTGATATGACTGATTCAGAACTTCTTCAGTATCAAAAAACTGTTTATCTTACGGTGAAATCGGCCATGTCCGCCGACGAAGCGGTACACAAGTTACTTAAGTTGAACTTGAGACAGCAACAGGATGAGAAGCTCAAGTACAACGAGATTTTGGCTGACATGTTGGTCAAATGCTGTTCCCAGGAAAAAACTTATGCCAAGTACTACGGGGTTATCTGTGAAAAGCTTTGTGCCATGAACAAGTCATGGCACGGAATCTTTGTCAAGTTGTTCAAAAAGTACTACGATACAATCGAGCTGTACGATACCAATGCGTTGAGGAACATTGGCAAGCTTTTTGGACATTTGTTTGCTTCAGATAAGCTTTCTATCGAACAGGGCTGGAATGATATCAGACTCAATGAATACGATACCAATGCGGCGAGCCGGATCTTGCTCAAGTTTATCTTTCAAGAGTTGATTGAGGAGTTGGGATTACAAGAAGTTAAGGCTCGAGTTGTGGAAGACGAGTATGTGAAGCCAGCACTTAACGGACTCTTTCCTGTGGTTGATGTGGACTCGAGAGATGCCGAAGATATCCGGTTTTCCATTAATTTCTTTACTGCGATTGGTTTGGGAGCATTGACTGATGAAATGAGACAGGTTTTACAGAATTTGCCTGAGTGGAGGGGACGGAGCAGAAGCAGAAGTCGGAGTGGAAGTCGGAGTGGAAGTCGTAGTGGAAGTTATTCTAGAAGTTATTCCCGGAGTAGAAGTTATTCCCGGAGTAGAAGTTATTCTCGAAGCAGAAGCAGAAGTTATTCTCGGAGCAGAAGCAGAAGTTATTCAAGAAGTCGGAGTGTATCAAGAAGCCCTTCTAGAAGTCGGTCTCCTCCTCACAAACGAAAAAAGCCAGACCAATAAGAAACCATATCAAGGGCTTTGATGACGAAATATGGGGACGGTTTAAAGTGAAAATGGTGGTAATATATTTTTTTCTTGTATGGTATAAATAGTTAAGCATCTAAGGAGTAACTGAACGACGATACTTCTTTCATAAATCTGTTTGCGTTGTTTGTTAGTCAAGAAGTATTACAAATTTTTTGCACCCAAATACAAACCCCGGTAAGCGGAATTATCGGGGAAATCATGACACAAAACCAGTGCCTTTGTGGTATTTCTTTTTATTGCAGGTTACATGGATAAAGTCGGAAAACGGGAGAACGACATGACCCTTTCAGGCGGGTCAGCAGAGTCCGGTAGTAGTCTAAAGTATACCAGCAAGGTATACCGATAATCAGATAGTCAATTGGATGTATATAGCCTCACTGGTTGTCGTTGTATGTGAGGATTATCCAGAGAAAGACAACACGGGAGGAGGCTTGTACATAACAGATAAGCGACTGGCAGATGCACCTTAGGCTGAATTTTTTTTGCATGTTAGGTGCACCAATTAGAAGTCACGCGTTAACAATACAGTGCATGTGGCTGGCATATAAGCAAGCAATATCTATAAATACCCGAACTCCAGTAAATTTTTCACCAGAATTAATTTCTATACCATAGACAAAACTCGAAAAGATGCCAGCTCCATACGAAAAAGGGTCCGAAAAGAAGGGTGCTACTTTGTTCAAGACCAGATGTTTGCAATGTCACACCGTTGAAGAAGGTGCTCCACACAAGGTTGGTCCAAACTTGCACGGTGTTTTCGGTAGAAAGTCCGGTTTGGCTGCCGGTTACTCTTACACCGACGCCAACAAGAAGAAGGGTGTTACTTGGTCCGAACAAACCATGTCTGACTACTTAGAAAACCCAAAGAAGTACATTCCAGGTACCAAGATGGCTTTCGGTGGTTTGAAGAAGGCCAAGGACAGAAACGACTTGGTCACCTACTTGGCCTCTGCTACCAAGTAAACAAATCTGTATATATCAATAAATTATTAGAATCAACAGGTGTAGATACGAATACAAATATGTTTTGTGATGGAAATAATGTAAACAGACTTACAATTCAAAAACAAAAAAAAGCAAGGGATTCAAGGTTGAGTCAAGTTGTGTTTGAGATGTCAAGAGAATAGTTTCAGTTATAAAGGAAAAAGAAAAGAATTGTGGAAAACCATAGAATTAACTCAACACTTTGTGTTTTGAAAAATGTAGATTTTAATTAAAACGAGCATACATCATGGATAATTTCCAAATTCCCGTGGAGATCGATCCAAACGAAGACACAGAATGGAATGACATTCTTCGTGCGAAAGGAATCATTCCCGAACGGCCACCGTCCCCCACGGCGGAGCTTGAGGCGGCGTTGGAGGAGGCCGTGCGGAAGCAGCACGAAAACCGGTTGGAGCTGAAAGATTTGGATGAGTTGGCCGAGCTTGAAGATGATGAAGATGAAGAGTTTTTGAATGTGTACAAGCAGAAACGGATGGCCGAGTTGAAGAAGTTAAGCGAGGCCAAGCGGTTTGGCTCAGTGTATCCGGTTTCAAAGGACGAATATGAAGACGTAGTGACTAAAGCATCGAATGAAGCATTTGTCTTGGTACACTTGTCGCTTCTGGCGGCGTTGCAATCGCGTTTATTGCTGTCAATCTTTTCTGGATTGGCACCCAAGTTTCCTGAACTCAAGTTCTGTGATATTCCAGCCAGTCGTTGTATCGAGAACTATCCCGACTCCAACTGTCCTACCCTCATTGTATATCGCAATACGAACGTGATCAAGCAGTACATTACATTGACACAGCTTGGAGGCAATGCAGCTACGGCCAAGGATATTGAGCAGATGTTGGTGGATATTGGAGCGGTCGATATCAACGATAAACGGCTTTTGATCAACCAAGAAGATGAAGACTTGGTTGATGATAGACGCATGCGGTTCATGAAAAAGAGTTTACGGGACGACGATTTCGATGACGATTTCGACGATTAATAGATTAAGAAGGAATATATGTTAAAAAAAAGTACCACGTAGTTTTGCAACAACTACATATCAACACAACATTACAGAAAACACGATGTTCTTTGTCAACTTTTCATTTCAATAAATTTCTTTGTGTGGTTTTTCTTTTTCTTTGTCTCTGCTTTTTTTTCCACTGTATCATTTCATTTCTTCTCTTTTCGCACTGTGATCTCTTGATCTCACCGTGCAGCAACTTTTATAGATCATCTTGCTTGGCCCTTGAACGCAGTTCTGTCGTCCTGTGATGCTGCCTATCATGTCCAGAAAAAGTGTTCCTACCTCAGTCACACCTCATGCACCGGCACCAGCCATTGGAATGCAACAACTCACACCGCCGCCCGATATCTATGCCGCCATCGAACCCTGTGCCCACATCACATCCGTCCTCGATTCCAAGGCAAAAGAAACAGTCTTTGTCACCTACAGACAAGCAGTAGCACTTTCCCAACACATTTCCAGTGATAAGATCTACACCTCCAAAAAAGACGGTGCCATTGTACCCCATCACCGTCTCACAGTGCGCAAGTCGGCTTCACTTAAATGCTCCGATTGCTCGCTCAACAACTTCCAGCACAACTTCATCTGCTTACAGTGTCCCCACGTCGGCTGCTTCTCGTCCCACAACCATGCACACACCCATTACAAGTTGAACCAACACTTGTTTGGCATCGATTCGCACAACGGCTTGCTTTATTGCTTCCTGTGCGGCAACTACACCAACCATCCCACGCTAGAAAGTATCCGCATCGAGGTCCTTACAGGCTCTCCACCACAATCGCCGCCTGAATACGACGCCTCACACTACAAAAACCCAACTCCAGCAGCCATCAGTGGCCTCAAGGGCTTTGTCAACCTCGGAGCTACATGTTTCATGAGCTCGATTCTCCAAACCTTTGTCCACAACCCAATAGTCAAGTACCACTTCTTCAATAATGACTTTCACTACCTCAATTGCGACAGAAATATGGAGATCGACGCCATAACCGACGAAACAAACGCCTGCGTCACTTGCAGCATCGACAACATCTTCCTGAACATCTACACATCGAGCTCCAATGAAGGTTTCGGTATGACCGATCTCTTAACCACAGCATGGTACAAAAAGAAATCGTTGGCAGGGTTTCAGGAACAAGATGCCCACGAATTCTGGCAATTCGTGCTCAACGAGTTCCATTTGGACCACGACCGCATCGTTCGCCGTTTAGATGGACGTGAACCCAGCCCGGATTTATCTCGATCCTCATCTCCTTCGTCTCTTCGTGAATGCAAATGTTTAACCCATACAACTTTTTATGGCGAGCTCCAGTCGTCTATCAAATGTCTAGCTTGCGACCACGTTACCAAGACGATCGATCCAATGTTAGACCTCTCTCTCGAAATCAATCGCTTGAAAATCACCTCGAAAGATATTTCACTTTACGATTGTCTCGATCAGTATACTCTGAAAGAGAAGTTGGATGTCAAGTACACCTGCCGTTCGTGCGGTGAAAAGACTAAGGCCATCAAATCACTTAAGCTCAAGTCGATTCCTCCGGTTTTATCGATTCAACTTAAACGATTTGAACATAACTTGGCCAATGACACCGCATCCAAGATAGAGACTCCGGTGAAAACTCCTCTCTTTCTCAACTTAACTAAATACTCCGAAGACCACAATCCTCTGGATCCAGATATCGATGGTAGGAAAATCTACGAGTTGTTTGCGGTTGTTACGCATATCGGTTCTGTCAACACAGGCCATTACATTGTCATGGTGAAGGACGGCAATGGACAGTGGTTCAAGTTTGACGATAGCGTGGTTTCCCTTGTGCTGCAAGAAGAAGTCACCTCCACCAACGCATACTTGTTGTTCTACATAACACACAAGATCTGAAATTAACATATTTGCCCTCCATTTTTCATCCCTTGGCTTCCCTTTATTTATTACTAATAAATAACCACCATTTCTTCATTTACCTGAATGTAACTTCGTTATTGACGTAAGAAAATTGTCGCTCAATGTTACAGATTCTTGAGTCCAGTTTCAGCTGCGGCATCACTTCATTTCACGCGAAAAGAAGAAAAGGATTTAGCTGCAAAATATTCTTGACATAATTTCTTTTATATATCCCATTATCGCAGCAAATGTTGTTTTGACTTAGGTACTTTTGTTGTTTCTTTTACTTGCTTGTTGATCAGCAGTTCCAACTGCAAATGTCATCACCACACACAAAGCATACAACTTAATTTTGAGTAACATTTGGGTATCTCGTCACATAATGCATTTGCCGAATCTAATTTACAATGACTTCATGATAGATTTACATACTCTTCAGTTTGGTCTTTGGCTGTAACAGCAGGAGCCTGATTCAAATAATATTTATTCCACCAACAAAATAATTGCTGAATTAAACAAATATCAAACACCTTCTAGTTGGTATGCTTTCTTGAGCTTATTAGACTCAAACATGATTTACACCGACAATAATATTCACGTTCTCTGGGTACTTCTCAAAGTACATAATTTGACTCAGAATAAAGCTTACTTGTCAAAAGCCAATACCATTTTCAACAATATTGAAAAGTGCTGGCGTTCAGAGACTGAAGGGATATTATATGGAAATTAGATTCTCTTGGCTGTAAGCTCAACTTCCAAAGCTGCTCTTGCTGCTGTGAAATTAAACGAATTATCCAAACAAGCAACCTTGCTTTTTTTTTTTTTACAAGCAAATGCCTAGACTGGATTAACAACTTGGAAGACAAGTCTAGTCGTTTGTTTTATGTGGGCTGACACTAACTGGCGAGATTGATAATTCCAAATTTACAAGTGCAGTTGGTACTGTCATGTCTACTTTAGCACACTTAATTAAATACACAGGAAACAATAACTCTGTTGATCGGGCTAGAGATTTGGATTATTCTGCAACAATCAAGTCTGGCTATTTTTACCTGAGTGGTTATTGGAACCCTTGGCTTACCTGTACCTCCTTTTCTCTGTATTCGCAGTTTTTTTTTTTTCATTAACCAACCCAGTTTATTCTAAAGTAATTAGCATTCAATTATTTGCCAAAGAGGTTGGTTTGCAGGAAGCCGAAGCATGTAATAACTTACAAATTGGTCCAGAAAAGAATTGTTAGACTAATTATACACTATCCAAAGCCAAGGACACAAAACGTGAATTTTCAGATCATCATTCCAACCATCAGGAGCCTTAATTGTGAGCTTTATTGCAAGTTTATTTATAGGTGTGAAAGAAGCTGTCCAGATATTTTAACTAACTAGTAGAATAATGAATTTCTTGTTTAATAATTCGTTTTTGTATTAATAAAATACCGATTCTAAATGATACATTTGTATCATGTTTTATCTATAATATACATTGCCGACATTTAAATAAAGTCAGCTGCACCAATGTTTGCCTTGTCACACATTTTCTTGAAGTGACCACCAGCATTGAACAAAGTCCATGGTGCACCCTTTTCAACAACTTCACCCTTGTCCATGACAATAATTCTGTCGTAGCTCAAAATAGTCTTCAATCTGTGTGCAATACACAAGACAGTACAGTGGTTGAACTCATTAACAATGGTATCCTGAATCTTGGAATCAGTTTCAAAGTCAACAGAAGAAGTGGCTTCATCCAAAATCAAGATCTTGGAATTACGAACCATCGATCTGGCTAATGTGATTAATTGCTTTTCACCCAAGGAAAAGTTTGAACCATCATCCCCAACAATTTGGTCCAAGTGGTACTTGTGCAAATCCTCGTGAAGGACATTGTGGGCTGGATCATAAGTGGTGTTTCTCACTCTCTTAAGAGAATCTTCATCAATCAAACCAGATCTTCTCAAAGTGTCCCATAACATGTCGTCAGAATATTGACCAAATGGATCCAAGTTGCTTCTAATAGTACCTTGGAACAAAACGGGGTCTTGTGGAATAATCGATAATCTAGATCTCAAATCACGCAAGCCCAAGTTGGCAATATCCAAACCATCGATACGAATTTTGCCGGTCTCAACTTCTGTTAATCTGTATAAAGCAGTCATAATAGAAGATTTACCAGCACCAGTTCTGCCACAGATACCAACTTTTTCACCAGGATAGATGCTAAGGTTCATGTTTTTCAAAACAACTGGCAAGTTTGGTCTGTATCTTAAGGAAACATCACTGAATTCAATGTAACCAGCAGCTGGCCATTCTGATGGAGGAGTAGCTTCACTCTTTTCGTATGCAGCTTCTTGAGGAACGTTGTATGCGTATTCATACAATCTTTCTGCCGAGTTCATCTCGTTTTCAACTTGAGTCATGGCTCTGACGGTTAAGGACAACAAACCAACAATCTGAATGACATAGTTCAATAACAAACCAGTTGATGAAGCACTAATATTGAATTGACCAGTGATACACAACAAACAAATAATCAATGCAAAGATACTTGTGATGATATCTAATTGAACACATAACCATCTTTGAGTAGCAATAGAAAGGAAGTAAGCCTCGTTCATGTTGTTAAGAAAGTTATCATTCTTTTCAACAAAGTTGGCTTCGGCTTTGAATGCTTGAATTGTAGTCATACCAGTCAAAGTTTCATTGAAGTTGTTGTAAACCAACGATCTTTGAGTTGCTTCCAATCTTTTAATTTCTCTGGAAGAACCTTGATAGAAGTTAGAAAGGAAAGTAAATGCAACAACCAAGAATGGAACAGCAATGGCATACCATGGCAAGTAACAGATACACAAGATATTGATACCAATAATCAATGCCAATGGAAAGATGAACAATCTTAATTGTTCACCGATTTCATTGTCCAAAGAGTCGGTATCCTTTGTAAACCTGTTGAGAATTCTTCCCATTGGGTTGGTGTCCATGAAACTCATTGGAGCGTGCAAGATTCTTTCAACAGCACCAACATTCAACTTTACAGCCGAAATATTGTTCATATAAGCTAACATGGTGAATTCAATACCAGTGAAAATGACCGTCAAAAATGCAAAAAGGACATAGTAAGTAACGTAGAAGTCATCGGTACGACCATGGAACTTTCTTTCTTGCCAGAAACTCAACCAGGTGTTAGTGAATAATTGGAAAAATGTAGCAATTGCAACCAACAAAATAAAAACTGGACCAGCAGCCCAACCAAAAATACCAGCTCCCAAATTAATGTAAGCCTTGTAAACTTTCCAGGAGATTGCATTGGTTGCATGTTCTTCGTCAGTTGTGGTTCTTCCAACTAAGTCGTCAACTTCAGCAAGAGCTGGAACTCCAGCCATGGACATTTCTTCTTCGACCTTGTTGACACTAGTATTCAAGTTGTAATCACTGTTGTTTGGGGATTCAGCTTGACCTTCAGCTTCTTGTGAGAATTCGATCAATCTTTGGAAACCGCCGTTTCTGGAAAACAATTCTGGAACGGTACCCGCGTCAGTAGAACCGTCACCATTCAAGAAAATAACTCTGTCAGCAGCTTCAATAATTCCCAATTGGTGAGTAGCTAAGATAATAGTCTTGCCCTTTAATAGACCCTTGAACAAGTTGTTAACAATGTGTCTTCCAACTCTGGAGTCAACAGCGCTAATGACATCGTCAAATAAGAAGATTTCAACGTGAGCGTAACAAGCTCTGGCCAAGTTAATTCTGGCCTTTTGACCACCAGACAAAGTGACACCTCTTTCACCAATTTCAGTATAATCTCTTGCTGGTAAAAGAGCCAAGTCGTCTTCTAAGGCACAAGCATTGATAACTCTAGCATAGTGTTCTGGTTCATAAGGCTTTCCGAAAAGGATATTTTCGCGAACAGTTGCATTTTGGATCCAAGGAGCAGAACATAACAATAAATCTTCCTTTACCTTCATTGAACCAACTGATGGGTTGTTCAATTTCATGAATCCAGCAAGTGCGTGTAAAAGAGACGTCTTACCGGAACCGATAACACCTGTTACAATAACGAATTCGCCTCTCTTGATTTGAAGGTTAATGTCGATCAAGCCAGGAAATTGAACTTTGTCGGAGTTTAAAGTTTGGTTGTCAGTAGAAGATCTAGCCGAGTATACCAAGTTCTTCTCAGAAGGAGTGAAGTTAGAGCCCTTCTTTTCGTCCTTCTTACCCTTCTTGTGGCTTTTTTCATCCCAAAGTTCCTCATCCAATGATTCATCTTGGAAGTTTTCCCATATAAAGTTAGCATGCTTAATTTCGATCACATTGTCAGAAACTTCGAATCTTTCCAATGAACCTGGAGAAAATTCACGGTCGTCAGAAATCAAAAACTGTTCACCAGCCTTTTCCAAAGTGTGCTCCAACTCTTCGCTGAATTCAGATGCAGATAAGAATTCCTTGCAACGAGTGAAACCAATCAATGCATCGGCACCAGTGGCCAAGGCAATTGGCAAAAGCATAATAGCCTGAGCCAAAATGGAGAACAAAGACAAAGAAGAGAATACAGCACCTGGAGATTTGACTCTGTCAGTGTACCACATGGTGACAAAAGAAAGCATTGAGGTAAGGGTAGGTAAGGTAACAGCATAAGCAGTGATGAAGTTTCTCAACACCTTGATAGTGAAGAGATATTGCATTTCCTTTTTTCTAACCTTGGTAATACTAGCCTTGTAAGCCAATTCCCAGGAGTAGTATTTGATCATTTTTAAGTTATTCAAGACTTCTCTCATCAAACTGATTCTTTCATCAGTGAAAACAATTCCTTCTTCTCTGGTGTCAAACAATTTCTTTGTCAACAAGACACAGATAGCTAAAGAAACGACGAATAAGCCAATTCCAACCAATGAACAAACACCAAGGTTAGTCAATAACAAGACAATGGCAATAATAACTGGAATTGGGAAACAGATGACTAAAGGTTGGAAACCGACTGCTAAATCAATTCTGGCTAAATCAGTACTCATCAACGAAGTAATTCTACCATGAGGAAATAAGTATCTCGATTTAGCACTCAAGTTAAAGGACTTCAATAAAAGTGACTTGGTCAAAATGGATTTCGCTTGAGCACCAGTGATCATGGCGGTATGGAAGTAGTGGTTAAGTAATAATCCATTAATAAAAATCAATATCACTGAACCGATGGTGTAACCGACACCCTTGTTGACATTCTTTTCAATTCCAAGGTATCTGTACTCAACAAAGTCAATTAATTGTCTTGTAAGCAATGGAGATAATGATTGAACTACAAAGGAAAGTGCCAACCAAATAGTACAGAAAGAATATTGCCACTTAAAGGTCAAAAATAGAGCATATGGGAGCATGTAGTGAGGCCACTTGAAGTTAGACAAGTCGTCATTTTTTTTCAAGTGCTTTGCTTGTTCCTTGCTCAAAAGCTTTTGCAAATTTTGATCAAATGCTTCATGCATCTGTTGAACAGTTAAATCTGGTGTTAATTTCCACAAATCCGATGGAACCAAAGTTCTTTTGTAACCCTTCATCAAAATTGGCCATAACCACCAGAAACAGAGTCTATAAGGACCCTTGTGTTTCTTCCAAGGGTATTCTGTACGTTCATCTTCAGAAGTAATTGGTGGAACTTTCTTTGAGAACATCCAAGAAAATAATCTCTTCTGTCTAACCAACTCTGGTTGACCTTCTAAATCTTTGTCCGAGCCAGCGGCATTCATTTGATTGTGTTCCAAGTTGGTTTGTGACAGTATGCTGCCTCCGTGTCTGTGATCATTGTAGTTAGACATTTTTGGAGAGTTAACTTTGTCGTATGGGTTAATATTCTTTCTTCTGTCTGCGGGTTGCTGTTGGTAGATGCGGTCAGCAGTAGTGTCGACGTATGTGTTAGTTGAGTTGTCAGTGCTGTTAGAAGAAATTACTCTTAAGTGATCAGAGTATTGTGAGTGCTGACTTTGGTATGGATTTGGTGTTGCAGGGTAATTAAGGTTGCGGTGGTAGTTATTATTATTATCAGCCGTGGACTCGCTATTAGTGTGGGTATATGCTCTCAGTACGTAAGTATTGGAGAGTTCTTCGTCTCGGTTTTGTTGGTATCCGTTACCGTTGTGATGGTTGTTGTATATGTTGTTGTAGATGTGTCTAGACATGATCAGAACCAGTAATTTTTACAAAGGTAATTTTGCTATCTGCAGCAGAGATTCAGTAAATGATAGAATCCGGGGTATCAGGGGTATCAGTAGGTAAAGTACTGTGATGAGCTGAGATAGGTACCTAATGTAAGATGACAATTATAATATTGGTTGCCGGGTTGACTTTGAAAGTTTCTGGATATATTCCAATATATATATGCAAATGTATTTGGCTAGGGAAATGGCTTATAAGCTATGGTCGATGGGAAAAAAAAGGAAATTTCCTAAATAGGAAGATTTATGATTTAACCCCCACTTCCTTCTTTTGGTCGTTTTTGACTGGAACCAGAGCCGGGGACTGTGTAAAAAATGTTTTTGCCAGGCCAAAACAGAAATGGTACTATTATATTGACCTTATCCTGCCTATACTACAACATGTACTACCTGAAGAAAGTAGAAGAATGTTTAAGGAGATCATAAAAAAAGAAGCCATAAAAAATGACACAGGAAAAAAAGATGAAATTAGGGAGAAAAAAATTAGACTTCTTTTTGCAGCAGTTGTAAAGTCGCAAGACAGTTAACGAATAAACAAAATCCGGGGCAGTTCAGCTTTCGTCAACCACACGAAATTTGTTTTGGTCTGTCGCTAATCTGGTTGTTCCAACTGGAAATTTTACTGGGTTTGAGGGGAGATTCAACTCGAAGAAGTAACTAAGGGAAGTCACAAGATGCAAATTTCCGCATTGGGTAAAGACATGGGACGCATAAAAATTTCCGCATTTAGAAAACTACTGGATTGGGCAATGTCGCCGTTTGCGTAATATCTGGGGTAAGAATGTCAAATGGTATCAGTAAGGCTTTATTGAGAAGGAGTATTACTATAATTAGAAGAGATATCTGTTACATCATCTAGACTGCCTCGCCTATTGGTTATGATTCGGTTTCTTTTCTGACATATACAACATTACATAGTTCACTAGAAGGGGAAAAACTGCCTGTTTGACAGGCCTCCAGGCATATTCATTCTGCCCATAGCATCAATATTATCCTCTTGTGCGTATGGATCGTCAAAACGAGCTCCTGGAGGCACACCAAGTCGTGAATTGTTTCGACCACTGCCAAAAAGCGGATGATTCGGTGTTGGATACATGCCTCCATCACCCATAGAAGGTCCTAATGGATCAATGTAAGGCTTTAGTTCCGGGTGTTTAGGTAACCCAGGAGGATTGAGATCTCTGTCACCAATTGTAGGCACAAACAGAGGCGGAGGACCCGATGGGCGAGTCAAAACTTCCATTTCGTCATCAAAATCAGGCATATCGCTGGGTCTATTCTTCTTTGGAGGCTTGGCAGGGTCGATTGTGGTAGGTGGCGGGGGCAGTTTGGGGCGCGAAGACTTTTGGTCGTGGCGCTCGAGTAAATGTTTATCTTTAGCAAACAAACGGGCAAATTGGACATTGAATTCGTCCGTGACTGCACCTAGATCCTTTTCTTCCACTGGAAACTCGAGCAGCTGGTCCCAGTTGATCACGGTGCTGGTGGCGGACGACGCCACCACCAAGTTGATAAGGGTCACCAGGGGGGCCAACTCAGTCAACACGAGCGTGGTGGCCTCATCGAGTGTGTACTGAAGTAATCCTGGTGCTTTCTGTTTAACAGTAAGCTCACGACCAGCAACTTCATGGAGGTATTTTGCTGCAAGTGTGGCAGCCGCTTCCAAAGAGTTCATGTTGAAAGTCGCACGAATTCTACTGATAGCAAATAAGAAAAGAGTAGAGCAATATGGAAAATATATTGGTTACAGATTGTTATTGTGGTCTGTTGGCACTAAGTAACCAATTATACATTGGTTGTTGGGCGTTTGTATGGTTGATGTTGAACATCAATTGTTGGCTGCTGTTGTTGTTCTGTTGTTGTTAGCTGTTGGGTCACGACTTAAAAGTGTCGGAGTGTCGGACCTGTACACGGCCCGCTTTACAGTCCGAAAAGAGGAATCTACGGATCCACCTTCCGGCAATATTCGTCGGACTTTTACTTTTGCCGCTCCACTTCACACAGTAATAGTTAGTCTAAACATTTATACAGTAAAAAAGGAGGTGGACATGGAGACATGAAGAATGTAGGTGTAGATAAGATAATATTTCCGCTTCTGTTGGCAAATGTGATTAGTTGTCACCGTGATCCCATCCGCCTTGATTGTTTCCGTTAGCCTTGCCGTTGGTCTTACGGATAAGTGCCGCCGCCGAAAAAAAAAAAAAAAAAAAAAAAGAAAAAAAAGCCGCCACGCCAAAAGGTCGACAATCACTTACTAAACCAGAAAAATAGGGGGTTACCCGTCCACACGTGACGCCTTTTTTTCCTCCCGCTCTCCCAACCCAGTCCACCAAATCAACCACAGGAAGAATCGGCTTACTAGAGGACTTCTCTTTGTTAAAAGCCCGCAGAAATCCATATTGCTTTCACCTCCATAGAGTATCGAATGACCACCACCGTACCTTTAATATACTCCTTTCCAGAATTCTTGGGAATTGCTGACGCTGTGGCCGACCATGTGATCTCGGCGCAGAATATCACCCTCTACCAGACATTGGACCCAGTACAGATCGCTGCTATCAAAGAAGACCGTTTAAAGAGACCTCATTTGTTTGCCACTAGCAGCACAGTTTCAATCACTGGATCTACTGCTATTTCGCACAGTGCCAGCACTTCACAGATAAACTCCAATAGCTCCACTCCTCCAGCCAGCAATGGCAAACCCAAGAAAGAAAAGAAAAAACGGGCCGAAACCCGTTTCAAGATCGCCCTCTCGGGTGGTTCTCTTATTAAGATCTTACATCAAGGCTTGTTGTCCAGACAAGACGCTATCGAATGGGACAAATGGGATATATACTTTGCGGACGAAAGATTGGTGCCGTTCGACTCTCCTGATTCTAACTACGGTCAGGCTAAGAGAGAGATTTTTGACCATATTGAAGGAGACAAGAAACCTCGTGTATTCCATATCGATGAACTGCTTATCAGTGACCCCCAAGAATGTGCTGACCATTACGAAAAGATATTGGTTCACAATTTTGCCAAAAAGGACTCGGTCAAGTTACCAATGTTTGATCTTTTACTCTTGGGTTGTGCTCCTGATGGTCACATAGCATCGCTTTTCCCTAATCATGGCGAGCAACTTCGTGAAAAATTGGCCTGGTGCATGCCGGTATCACATGCACCATCGGGACCCGAAAACAGAATTACGTTATCTATACCGGTTATCAGCCACGCAGCTCGTGTCACTTTTGTGGTGGAAGGTTTGACAAAGGCTCCAATTGTGAGAATAATAATGGAAAGACCAGAGAAGGGCTTGCCCAGTTCGATTGTGAATGAAGGTGCAGCAGGAAGAGTCAGCTGGTTTGTCGACGATGATGCCTTGAAGGATTGTTACGAGATTACCAAAAAGAAGTACAAGTTCTTGTCGATAAGCGACCCTAGTGCTTAAAGAAAATGATTCAAGAAATATCACTCAATTCTAACACTCATGATATCATTTCATTCATTCATTCATTCATTCATTCATTCACTCACTCAATCACTCAATCACTCACACATTTCCCAAATCCACGTTTCTTCCATGCATTATATTCATAGAGCTATTTATTCAGATTTTTCCCTCTTGAATTCGTTATGTACTAAATATCCTTGACGATGTATTCTGAAGGAGCACGGTCCGCCCACTCAGTCCAGCTTCCGTCGTAGACCCGAATAGGAACATTGGCACCGATCACTGACTCAATTGCCAATCGTAAGATAACTGCAGTGACTCCTGAGCCACACATGACAATGATTCCTTCCTTACCGTTTAAGAATTCGGGAGTCAGTAAGTCTAAGCCGAACTCGGTTTGGAACAAGTCCAAAAGTTCTTGCTTCGATTTGTACGTACCGTGTTCCAGACTAAGAACCTTGCCGAATGGAAGAGAAAGTGCACCGGGAACATGGCCAGAACTCAAGCCTGGTCTTGGTTCTGGAGCCTTACCGGTGAAACGGTCGGCAGAACGAGCATCGAACATGATGTATTTGGATGTAAGTTCGTTGTTTTTGACCAACAGTAACAATTCGTCATATTCAATCACTTGCTTTTTGTAGTTGGCTAAGAACTCGTCCTTGGAGATCGGAGTGTATGGTTCCGCATTACGGCCAGTGGAAAACGATGAAACCGGCGTCGTTTCAACAGGGAACCCACTGTTTTTATAAGAAACATAGTTATCTAAAAGATAGACTTGTGAATGGCCAAAAAGAGCAAATGTCCATGCAGCCCGGGGACTGGAGAAGATGCCTGATTTATCATAAACCACAATCGTGTCACTGTCGGAAATACCCAATTCGGTAATACTCGAAGAAAACTTCTCATAGGATGGAAGGGTATGTGGGTATGAGGCATTAGGGAGGGAAATGGAATCCAAGTCAAAGAATGCCGATCCACCGATCCGTTCTTCTTTCAAGAACTCTTCCTTACAGTTTTTGGGGTTGTTAGGCATATACCACGTGGCATCGACAGGAACCACTCGTGTTTTGGTATTGGCAAGTGCTGCCCGGAATGCCGTGGGACTGAGGGTGGAAAGGAAGGTTTTGGTAGCCATTGGATCTATCTAAAAGATAGCTGATACCTCAATCAGATAAAACCAACAAAGATCAATGGAAAAAAAAAGACGTCAAATGCGTGGAACCTTGTACAGCTTTTTAAAGGGACGAAAGTAGTGGCTCAAACAAATGGCGTGGAGAAATTAACGCGAGATTGTTGTGCTTCAACTATGCTATGCGATAAGAAGTCCGAGCGTCAAAAATGTCTATCAAAAAAAAAAAAAATTTGCAACTAGAAAAAGTTTGTCACATTTACTCTTTCAGCTTTTCAATTGTTCGTTTATTGTTCTCTGTATTTCTTGTTTTACATGTAAATTACTTTCTGACAACTACTGTTGTTTTTTTTGTTATTTTTAGTTCAGAAATTCTTTACTTATTGTTCTTTTTATTGTACAGTGATTTCTAATTACTTCTCTTCTTTCTCTGTCTCTTGTTCCTCCTTTTCATTATCCTTTCCAACCATCACTTCACTAAACCGACTTGTGTCCACCTTCATAAACTCTCTCAAAGCCATCGTGGCATAAGAACTCACACCCAATTGCATCTTCAATACAATTGCAAGCTTGTCGCCCGTACCATCGGTCTCAATTATCTGACTAACATTTTCCTGACCCTCTTTCTTGAGCTTCAAAATATCCAAATCATTTCTCACTAATGGAACACCCTCTTCACTGTAACGCACCAATTGGTAACTCAACTCCTCAGGTCTGGTCATAACAGTACGATAAGAACCACAAAGAGAAAATTCCTTCACTCTTCTCACCATCTTGTGTGGATCTAAACCATCACGAGCCATCGCTTCTTCGTATACGTGAACAAGTTGTGGGTTTGTAGGATAAGTTATCTTGTAACCAGGAGTGGGCAACACAACATCGTAAATAGTGTAACGACCCTGTTCGATATCTTCTTTGGTCACAGCATGAACCTTGACATCCTTACTCACAGCAACATCTTCCTCAAAATCATCATCTTGGGCTGAAGACTCTTCCTGGTTTTCATCAATCACCAAATCACCTTCCTGGATTTCCAATCCAAACATCTCAATTCTCTTGGAGGCCACCAAGTTCCAGATATAACTCTGGTACGCATGAGCATACATGATCCGCAAGTTCTTTGGAATCGCCATCAATGCCCGAAAGTATGAGTTTGACAGATACTTGCCTCCTTCTAACGCCTTTTCCTTCTCCAACACACTCAAGATCGAATGCTCAGCTGCAAACCGACGTGGCATCACCTTCAAAGCCGCCAGAGGATCTCTAGTTTCAGCCCACTTGCGTCTTCCTTCAATAGAGTCGGGAGCAACAACCTCTTGTTCCGATAAAATCAACTCAGCAGCACCTTCCCAATCATCCTTGAGAATATGGATACCCAAAACGTGAGTAGAAATAGAAAACGAACCGAATCTCTGCATACCGTAGTAGTTAATGAAACCCTTGGTCTTGAGTGAGTCAAAACAGTCAGAAATAACGGTCTCCACGTTCTGGTCTTCCTTCACGGCCTTTACATCACGAATAGTGATTACGAATTCGTTCCCCTTCAAGTCTCCCAAACCAAGCGGCTGGTCTTCGTAAGTAAAACCACCCAATACGCTACCCTTCAATGCTTTATTGAGGGAGTTGATCCGCACAATCTTGCCTCTATGGATACTGAACCGCTGACAGGTTGCTCCACGACGGTCCTTGGTTCCAGCGAATCCAATGGCTTTGTTGGGGAACCGAATGAATTTCGCAATCGTCAGAGCCACTTCCATGGTCTCACGGTTTTCCTTGAAAACTGTGCAGTGAAGGTATGGCTTAAATGGACCCAAGCCGTAGTTGACAACACCATTTTCATCAACATGGTGCATGCTTTCTTGCGGATGTCTTCTTGGGGTGTTGGTTTTCTTTGCAATGGCAACCTGAAAAGTATTTTCAGCAGAAGTGATAGTTTCTAACTTACCCTGGAAGGCAGCACGGAGCAACTGGTGCAACTTTCCTCTGGTTTGTTTGTCATCGAAACGCGTTTTGGTCTCCATATTGTTTCCAGTGTTGAAAAGTTCTTCGATTTGAGCAAGTTCCTCAGCAGTAAGCAACGTCAAAATCTCCTGACGGTGTTCCTCAGATAATGTGTACTTTGGTTCAGCGAGTCTAGCTGCCTTAATTGCCTCAATCTCTTCAGGTGTTTTGTCCTGGAGTTCTTTACGTTCCTGTTCTCTCTTCTCGTTACGTCTTTCCTTCTTAGTCTTACCCATATCGATCCCATCATCAGTCAAGTGGACTACCTTACCATCCATACCAATTTCATTGACAAGGAAATCGGCGTATAATTGCTTGATTGAGCCGATGAATCCACCGTCGTTGTTGGCATCATTGATATAAGACGTAATTCCAACTTGTGATTCCTGAACTACCTTTGCAGCTCTTTCTCTCTTGGTAAACTTTAACTGACTGTTTCCAAAGTCAGCACTTCTCTTTACTCCTGCACCCAAGCTCATAATGTTCTTGGTTCGTAGGAGTTTGAATAGTTATTGAATACGAAGCATATATTTCGCGATGAGTTTTCTCGAAAAATCGTTTTGTATGCGGAGAATTTTCAGTGGAATCCAGAACCAATTTATCATCAAAACATAAATTGGTTTTCAAATGAACAGCTATTAAAGTTGCTTAGATGCGATTAGAGTCATTTTAAAACTTTGTTGCATAAATTCATTTGGAGCAAATAAAGGTTTTACATTCTTTTTTACTTTATTGAATGATGATGATTATCTACTTACTTTTATCAATCCTAAACACTAAAGTCTTCTTTGTGAGTGTAATCTATATTGATTTTAGCTCTATGATTCCAGTCATATAAGTCAATAAATCTAATATTTTCTTTATCTTGGTTGTTTTCTATTTCATTTAATTTCTAAAATCTAGACATTTATCATTGAATTCGCAGCCACAAATAAAATTTGCAACACTATTGCTAACAATTGCTATGTTCAAAATAACAAACTCAAGAGGAAATACACTTAGGTTGAGCAAAGATTTGCTAGAATTACCAGGTGACTATAAAACAGAAAAAATCGGGTTAAAGCAGATTGCTAGAGCTTGTTCCCGTAGTCTCTGGGGTGAAGATGAAAGGGTTTCGGTTTCTGCCGATACAAAAATGGCCCTGTTGAATTGCCACATGAATCGCATGCAGTTGGAACCACCATCTATCAGAATGCCTCTTGAATTGACAAAGCTGACTCTGGAAAATAAAGCTAGGACAAAGCAGGATCTAAATAATTTCAAGTCGAACCGAGTGCTTGTCTTGGCCAACATACCCTTGCACTCAACTATCACTTGTGTAACAGAGCAGATCTGTGGAGGTCCCTTAGAAAGACTCGAATTTTACGGTTCCAAGCTTGTGGTTTACTTTGTGTACCCTGAAGATGCTCGGAAGTTTTACCAATATGGTACAAATCTGGGACTTTTACGGGTAAATGGCCGCTTGTTGTCTTTCGCGTGGGCAGATAATGGCAATTCTGAACTTGCTGCGGTACATCCAGTTGTCTCAAGCCCGTTGATGCACGAAATTCTTCATTGTGGGGCCCGTAGAATCTTAATCTTTGCCATGCCGCTTCCAGGCAAAGTCGATCGTGACGATAAGAAACTCTTTTATCCTGACGCAAATCGTCACTTCTCAAAACTTAATATCGGGCAAATCAAACTGGATTTTGGGGTATATGGCACGCTTGTGGATTGTTATGCTGTTATTTCACGAAAACTCTGTTTCAGTCTTGTTTTTGGTGATATACGGTCGGCGATCATGGCCAAGAGAGAATGCGAAACAAAAGGAACAGATATGTCTCGCAAGTACGGTCATTGGCATATTTGGTACGGAAAGGATTCTGCTGAAAAACCAGTTCCGGTTTTATAGATCTACTTTTCTACGGCTATAGTTTGTTGTTCTGTTTATATCTTTTCTTCGTTACAGTTTTCGTCTGATTTTCAGCGGTTTTTTTTTATTTCGCAGTTGCATAATTACCTTTCCTGATTCGGCGAAAAGATAAACTTTTGATATTTGGCAGAACAAACTTATCTTTAACACAAACTTCAATCCTCGTTTATCCACGCAAATGTCACAAAGAACACCCGGTAGAGTCAGATCATCGCTCTCGAATGCTCCCACACCTTCAGGAGATCTCAGGCGGCCGCCTTCACGGACTGCCACCCTCCCAAACTCCCCCAGAGCTCGCATCAGGCCTCAATCTGCGATGGGCAGCCTTGGCGATTACTCCCGACCCACCACGCCGTCAATCTTCCGTGCACCAGTCGAACCATACACAGGAAGTATTACAGTTTCTATCAGACCAAACCCACATACCTCGGTACAGCTGCCATGGCTGGTACTGGAGGTTCAAAACACCATCGTCAATGTCCCAGATCAACTGAGTTTCAGCTTTGATTCGGTGTTCCCTGCTGATCCCAAACTTACCAATCGACAAGTATACAACCGTTCATGCTCCCAAATTGTGCAAAAGTTCTTACATGAAGGTTATAACGGGACAATTTTTGCCTATGGAATGACAGGTTCAGGTAAAACATTTTCAATGAAGGGAACCGAATCAGACCCCGGTTTCGTGTCGCTTGCCATCGATGACTTGTTCCACAAGATGGAACAGGATGGCATCAGTAAGGAATTCACCGTGAGTGTATCGTACTTGGAGATCTATAACGAAAAAGTGATTGATTTGCTCCAGCCATCAAATGTATTGGCTACAGACTTGAAAATCAGAGATGATCCCAACTACGGTACACGTGTTGTAGGAATCTCAAGTCCTACAATTACTTCGAAATCACAGCTTCTCCAGCTTATCAGAAAGGGAGATATGGGAAGAAAAACCAGTGCGACCGATTTCAATGCCCGTTCATCGCGTTCCCACTCGATTCTCCAGATAAAATTGTCTACGGTCGATGTCATGACTCAGACACAACGGCATTCCACTCTTTCACTCTGTGACTTGGCGGGGTCTGAACGGGCTTCTTCGAGTGCTGAGAGAAGAAAGGAAGGTTCATTTATCAATAAGTCTTTACTTGCGTTATCTACCGTGATCAATAAGCTTTCGCTCCTGACAAACACTCCTGGTTTAATGGAGCATATTCCTTACCGTGACTCGAAACTTACACGGCTCTTGCAACCTGCTCTTTCGGGCTCCTCGCTTATTCTGATTTTGTGCACAATCCATATGGGCTCCGCAGCCGGTCTGGAGACTTACAATACTCTCAGATTTGCTGCCAGAGCCAAGGATATTGTCATGAACGTTGAACAGAACAAGTCACTGGCATTTGACGGTGGTGATTCTCGTAAATTAATTGCTGAGTTGCAAGAAACTGTTTTACAACAGAAGGCAGAAATAGCTCGTCTTTCACAGCAACAACAGCCACACACGTCACAGCCATCATCACAACATTCAGACGCAGAAAATGTCATGTTGCATGAAAAGCTCCAGCATTATTCACGTTTAATTGACTTGCAAAAGACTGAGACGGTGATTCTCAAGAACGATGCCATGAACGATATTTTGGGTACCGGTCTTGATTCGCTGCAGTACATGATGGCTAATTTGGAGGAGTTCTATAAGCGGGTTATGGGGGAAATGAATGAGTACAAGTCATACATTTCGCATTTGGAGGGCATGCTTAGGTCCCAGCCACAGCTGGTTCTGACACCAAACGTCCCTAGTCAACTTAGTGACAAGATGACTCATGCTTTACTAAAAGAGCAAGAAGAGGAAATTATGCAGCTCAAGGAATTGATTCAAGACAAAGATCATATTATCAAGAGTTTATCGAAAACCACCAAGCTTCGTCGTTTGGTGGATCTGAATATTCCACAAGAACCTAGTGCGCCTACAGAAGCTGATGGAAAAGAAAATGTAAATTTCCACGCATCATTGCGACAGTTCAAAATTAGTAGTCCTAAGAAAGAAACTAAGGGAATTAGTTTTATTGTGTAATGTTTATGATTAAATAGAGGAGACGGATATTGAATTAATTATTCTAATATTTTATGTATTCTTCCTCTCATTTTTTTTTCTTGCTGTGGCACTCGCTAAGTTTTGGGTGCGGCTGGTTATGCATGTAGCGGGATTTAAGTTTGGGGCAGGAATTTAAGCAACATCGTTACCCGATTTGGAAGATTGGTGTGTGGGATAAAGATATATCAAATTAATTGACGGTGCGATTCCGATAAGACAGAGCCTGCACTCAAAATACAGCGTCGTGATAAATTTGACAGGTTACAATCAAACGGTTGCGGCAATGGCTGAAGAATATCCCGAACCAGATATCGATATTGATAACGATGTTGATACCGATACCGAGACTCTTGTCCGTCGAGTCAAACCAACCCAACTCCAAGAAACATACACGGGAAATTACACCAATTATCTCCCATTTGTGCTTACGCGAATGGCTGGCGAGGTCGGCCGCCGCAACCAGGGAGTAAATCAAAATCAGGGATGGTTGAGTACGGAATATGATAGTGACGAGTCAACAATTCTAGATGGTGAATTTGATGATGATGATGATGATAATGATATCAGACACAGCAGAGTGATGGAAAATCACACTACTGCCTACAATCTTAAACGAGAACTCTTGGTGGTTGACGAAGCATTGAAACATGTCTCGTACTTATTTCCAAGCTCTAAACTGTTTGACCAATTTTTAAATCTCCGTAAACATCCAAACTCCAGGGAACGTCTGAAAGGTTTAGGCTTACCTTTGCTCAAGGTCCAAGTACCGTACTTAAACTCGTTCCGCAAAAATACTCCTTCAATTGTCATGAAACGTTATCGCGAAATACCTTTGCTGCAAGGGTCAGCAAAATTGCCTGACGGTGATGATCTTGAATTATACACTTTTTGTAAGGTCTTTATCAAGTATCATAATGACTTTCGGAGTCTCAGACTTCAATTTTTCCATCCCAATGGAGCTTCTTTGGGTGACGAAGTAATAGTCTTTATGCATAACGAGAAACGATACTCCGACTTTGTGTATAAACGAACCCGGTTCAGGATGCTTGGAACTCCCTTGATTGCAATATACACGAGAAACTATGATTTCCGGTTGAAATTGGTAATAATTGATGACGATAAACCATCGCTCTGTGATGATTTCATCTACAAAAAATCATCATCATTTCTTACGAATCACGTTTCATCCAGTCCTTTTCCTCATCCAGAAAACCCTTTGATGAACCTGGCAGCCGCCTCCAACAAATATACATACATTAGTAACCAGTATCCTCCGTTTGGTAAATTCAATCGGTTATCTGAGAAATCGTCGCTTATTCCAAAAAAGTTTAATAAAGTTGCCAGCATCGAAGTGTACCAAAAGGATTTGGCCGATCCCTTGACAAGCTTAGACAGCAGTTTATCGGTAGACAACGATACGTTGGTACTCAACTCAATTTTTCTAGTCATGAGAGAAATCGGTTTCAGGTGCAATGGCAAGTCCAACACCTCGGAAAACAACCCTATGGGCCTAACAGGTGTTATGATGACCATGTCACAGACAATGTGATACATCCTGTTAAATATTTATTGGTTTGCCAAGGTATAGATGTGTAATACATGAATTATGAATTTCAATATCTTTCTGGAGATCTTGATCTTTCTCTAGTTCGGGCAGGAGACCGTGATCTGTCTCTATTTCTGACTGGAGATCTCGAGGGAGATCTCGAGTACTTGCCTCGGTGGTCTCTCTCCGGTTCGTTACGGCTGTCACGTTCACGTGGTTCACGCTCGCGGTCCTCACGATCTTCTCTTCCGTATCTATCTCCAGATCTGTTATCGTAGGTAGGCTCCCTCAATTGGCCCCGGCTTCGGTAGTCTCTGTCGCTATAACCTTCGTAACCGTCGTCACCACCACGGCCATAACTTCCATATCCGCCTCTTTCGTAGCCCCTATCGTAGCCACGGTCACGATCATCATATCCTCTGTCATCGTATCCTCTGTCGTCGTAGCCTCTGCCACCTTCGTAGCCACCTCTGCCACCTTCGTAACCACCTCTGCCACCTTCGTAACCACCTCTACCACCGTAGCTTCCATAGCCACCCCGAGGTCCGTATCCTCCTCTGGAACCACCGTAGCCGTAGCCACCACCTCTAGAGTAGCCGTATCCGCCTCTTGGAGCGTATCCGTATCCTCCTCTGCCACCACCTCTTGAGTTATAGCCGTATCCACCTCTTCCTCTGAATCCACCTCTTGATCTGACACTGTAAGGATCGGATCTTGCAAGCTGGACAACCAAGCCTTCTTTCAATGTGTACAGCAATGCTTTTCCATTCAATTCAAGAGCTTTTTCACAACTTTCGGCTTCTTTATATTCGACAAAAGCATACTTTTCGCCGTCATCGGTTCTGGGTGGAGGAATATCCAATCTGACTAATTCACCATATCTAATTGTTAGTTCTGTTCGGGGATTAAGATCTCATATTCTAGAGGGAGGAGGAGGAAGGAGGAGGAGGAAGGAGTGAAAGGAAGTAAAAGGAAGGAAAGGAAAGGGAGGAGGAATAACAGTGCTGATGCTGGAGGCAAAGCAGGAGGAAGGAGGAAATGAGGAACTTGTTTGGAACCTGTGAGAGAAGAGAATAATTGATCGTGGTGTGGTACTTACTTTTCAAAGTCTGGAGCCAAGTCAGCAGCCTTGGATTCTTTGGAGAATCCAGTAACGTATAATGTATTCTTTGGCATTTGGTTGGTAATAAAAAACAGATACGAAATTCAGGTTTTCATTTGCGAGTTTGTTTAGAACGTTCAAAGAGGATTTTGGTTCATGGGACACGACCTCTTGTCTCTCGGTCACTCACTCATTTTCTTTCTCTCTGTTTCGGTCTCGGTCACCGTTCTGAAAAAACGACGTGTCTGTACCGTAACCCCGATTTCATCTTTGGTTCATACACTAATTCTATTTTTTTTGCTCACGTGAGACAAGCTGGCCCAACATTTTTTAAATCCAACAATTCTACGCATAGGGGTTGCGGGGCTACACAAACATAGTCAGTTTTAATCATTTGGTAAGATTTTTCCGTAGTTGTAGGCGTGGCTTTGTTTTCAGCTCTGGTACCAGCATTACGTGTTCCAGAAAAATCTCTTCTGGGTTGTTAACTACTAAAAAGTGCCCCTAAGTCAAACACCACAAAAGTAGAAAGAAAGAGAGAAAAAAAATAATTCTGGCCAACGCTTAACTCAACAACACACATATACCTGACACCTATACCTTTCTGTTTATTCTCGATCCTCCATAAATAATCCTTAGCAGTACGATCCTTCAAACAAGTATAATACAAGGGCGTTTGAAAAAGCAAAAAAAAAAAATTTTGGACAACGCTAAAACAAGACTGAAAGTTGTAAGAATAACAGGTTACTCTTCGGCATCATGAATATCGAAGACAACTTTATTGACCACAACTTCCTTTCCACTCTCGAAGAGGATCACGATATCCTTGATGAGTTCCTCGATCAACGAGTGTATGATTCCATGGGTACCAATACACCGGTTTCGGGAGCAGTCAAGGAAAACGACGCCATGTTACTCGACAACTTATACCAGGAAAACAAAGAATATTTGTATGAGGACAACCAAGTGGAATCGACCTCCAATAGTATCTACGCTACTCCCTCCAAACCCGAAGAAAAAGACTTAATAAATAATACGTCAATCATCGATTACGATTATGTTCGTGATGAGCTCTCTAAACTCAAGTTTGGCAACCAGTTTATGAACCCATGTCCCAAATCCCTCGATGTTCCTGCTTCCTACTTGGACTTTTCTCCCCAAACTATGAATGCGTTACCTTATAAGCTCGATGTCTTAAACCTTCCAACCTATTCGCGTGTCGAAACTCAAATCAAACTCAACTTTTCATTAAGTCCGCCTCCTCCGGAATTGTTAATCCATATCCCACAAGATCTCATCTCCAAGAACAAGTTTTGTCTTAACGAAAGTGTGGAAAACTTAAGCCCGAAACTCAAGGAAAGCCTTCTTTTTATGGACGCCTATGTTCTTACTAGCGACCTCGAAAAGTCTTGTAATATATGTGTCAGATGTATCAAGAGAGAACAAAGAAGAGCTTCAAGAAGAAAGGCAGGTACAAGTGATGACAACAGTTATAGTACCCCAGCACCATCATCAGCAGCCTCCAAGACCAGCTCAAACTCAAACTCTTGGGCTGACGAAAGTATGATGAAAAAGGCAATAATCTTTAACTGCAAAGAACTTGTTTCGTTCCCACCTCCAAATGGTTTAAATAATGAAATTTCCAAATCGTTGGAAACCTCAGTCCGTATAATTTGTTATTGCAGACATCATAAGGAAAGCAGTGGGTTTGTCTTGCTTTTTGTCATCAAGAACCATAAGGGAGAAGTTGTTGCTAAGCAATTATCATCGCCAATTATGATTATGGATAGAAAGAAAACTACCACAACCAAGATTGATTCTAAGGCGAGCTCGGTGATTGGTTCTTCGACTAATTTGAAAGAAATGAACCAAGATGATTCTGACGAATATGAGGGTAAGAACAACTACTTTCCTGAATCCCATACCACTCCACAAGACCGCAACGAGTCTGAAATACTAAACACAGTACATCCATTGTCACCAAATTCCATAGATGAATCGGCCTCTGATCCCCACACTAATACAGATACTTCAGCTAGAGGAGTCAAGAGAAAAAAGCTTTCTATAGACGATTCCTTCAACAACTCTACAAACCCAATGTTCAACGGATCTGTCAACGGATTCTCACCAGTGAGTAACAGTGATACTAATACTTCGACTAGCTATCTTATGGTGAAACAGAAGGGTTCGTTCTCGCAATTCGGATTATCTTCAATTCCACAGCAGCCTGCTGACCCACAACAAAACTTGCCATCCATTCAACGCATTATTCCCGCTCAAGGACCTATCAGAGGTGGGATTGAAGTGACATTGTTGGGATTTAACTTCCGTCCAGGCTTGAACGTTAAATTCGGTGCAAACCAAGCGTTGGCTACTCACTGTTGGTCTGAAACCACAATTGTTACATACTTGCCACCAGCTGCTCTGCCTGGTCAAGTATTGGTGAGTTTTGAAGATCAAGAGTTGCATTATGGTGCTGCTCAGCAACAACAAATATTTACCTATTCTGATGATACCGACAGACAATTGATTGAATTGGCATTGCAGATTGTCGGCTTAAAAATGAATGGTAAGTTGGAAGATGCAAAGAATATTGCCAAGAGAATCGTTGGTTCCGATACTGGTGCCAACGGAAATGGCTCCAGTAACATGACTGGTGGTGCCATACAAAACTCTATGAATCAGGCAAACATCGACTGGTACGACAATGCCCAAAAAGCAGCTCAACAGTTATCCAAGTCGGACTTGTCTACTGAAGAAATCTTGATCAACTTCCTTAGCTTAGTTGATCTTCCAAATTGTCCAATCATTATACCGAACTGGCAATTGTGTAATGGCCAGGGCCAAACACTTTTGCATTTGTCTACATTGAAGAAGTACACGAGATTGATCAAGTTTTTGATTACTCATGGCTGTAAGATTGATGCTCAAGATAACCAAGGAATAACGCCTTTGTTCTTGGCATCTCTCTGTGGTCACCGTGATTTGATCCAAGTATTTGTTGAACGTAAGTCTAACTGGAACTTGAAGTTGTCGAACGACAAGTATTTGAAGGAATATTGTGACTTGAATGTTTTGGATATATTTGAGAAGTTGGAGCATAGTTCATCTGCCATTGAAACCACGGAAGACTTGACCAAAACTAAAAGTTTTGATTCGTTAAACTCTATGTTTAATTGCAGCTACGGTCGTCATGTTTCAAAGATGGTCATGCAAGAAGAGTTTAATCAATCTTCAGACGGTGAAAAGAGCATGAAAGAAAACCGTGAAGTGTCAACCTACGAAAGTAGCGAGTATGCGGACTCCGAATATGAATCCAATGATGGGTACAGTTCTGATGACTTTGACAAAGATTATGAAGATGAAGATATTGATGATGATGAAGATCAGTCAATCTCTGAGCCCTTTATTAATGACGACGGTGAATCTTTGAACTCGATTGTTGCAACTGAGTCATCTAGTGCAACTGATGAGCAATTATCACTGAACAAGGGATTATGGCAAAAGGTCAAGAATGTTTTCAATAATGATGATGAAGAGGTTCTTCCATCGTACGATGATTTATTCCCATTTGGTCCATCTTCGTTCCAATCAAAGCCTAAGACTTTAATTGAGAGAAGTTTGAATCAGGAAAACAGTGCGGTTGAAGGTACATCTTCTGCTCCGTCATCTACGGGTATTGATGAGCACGATGACGGGGTTGCTTCTGATTCCTCAGATGATATGGTGATATCCTTTATCAACCACCCCAGAAAGACAGTTGAAAACGATAAGATGTTATTGTTTTTCTGGTTCCCAGTATTGGTGGGTATACTTGGGTTATTCTTTATGGTATCTGTGGTGGGCTACAGAATCGAGTTCATCGAAACCATCAAGATTTATGTCAGAGACACGATTGGTAACTTGATGGTTGGTGATGAAAGAATCATGACGGTGTTTAACAATGATTATGGACGGCTAGTCAGCTGATAAAAACGGGTAATATATATTTATAATAATTTTTCTTTTATGTATATAGAACAAAGAAGTTCTTTTTTTTTAATGGGATTTTATCGCGACCAACAATATTGTAGCCATTTGTAAGTCAATTAACCCCACAAAAATTTTAGTCTATAAAGATTCTTTTGTTGACATGAAGACGGTGATATTGCTTAAAAATGCCACGGTTCCAGAGGATCCCTATCGTGAGACATTTGAGGAAGCAGGATACGTGACTCGATTCGTGCCGTTATTGACTCACACCGACTGGAACGAGACCGAAACATTAAAGTATTTGAGCAGCTCGGAGTTTCTTGAAACAGTGCCGTACTTTATTATAACCAGCCAGCGTGCGGTTGAAATCTTTAGTAAATACCTCGGCAAGCTTCCTGAAGAAATACGACACCAGATTTTAAAGAAAGTTGGTTACACTGTTGGTCCTGCAACTTACGAAGTACTCACTAAAGTCGGTTTTGGTGATGTTAGAGGCGGTGAAAATGCCGGAAACGGAGCCAAGTTGGCTGAAATTGTTCATCAGGACTTGGGTTCAGGGAACCAGGCAAAAATTGTGTTCTTTACCGGTAAGATACGGAAAGATATCATTCCCAAACGACTCAAGGAATTGGGATACAATTTGAGCGAATTGGTAATCTATCAAACAGAATCCCGAGCCGATATAGTGCCCAACTTTCTTGCTGAATATAATGCTCTTGACCTTGACGACGAGAACTGGATCGTCTTCTTTAGCCCTCAAGGTACAGAACCCATCGTCGAACATCTCAAGCTGTCAAAGCAGATGTCCAAGGGTTTCAGAATTGCCAGTATTGGTCCAACAACTCAAGAATATTTGGACCAGAATGAGTTGGTGCCAGAGATTGTGGCGGCGAAACCTACACCAAAATCGTTACTTGAAGGCATTAATAGCAATAAATAGGTTATAAAAGTATAAATAAAACAAAAATATCTTCTTCACTTAGATGATCCCTTGACAACACTGATAATATGTTCAATAACCGCTGGGTTGGACAAGGTCGAAGTGTCGCCCAATTGGTCTTCTTCACCAGCCAAGATCTTTCTCAAGATTCTTCTCATAATCTTACCAGATCTTGTCTTAGGCAAGTCGTCAACCAACAAAATTGTCTTGGGAGCAGCAAATGGACCAATCTCCTTTCTTACTGTCAAGATCAATTCCTTCTTGATGGCATTGACATCTTCAGTAGAATTTTTGAGTGCAACATACGCTGCAATGGCTTGTCCAGTCAAATCGTCGGCATAGCCAACTACAGCACTTTCAGCAACCAATGGATGTTCGATTAACGCAGCTTCGATTTCAGCCGTCGACAATCTGTGACCAGACACATTGACAACGTCATCGACACGGCCTAAAATCCAGTAGAATCCATCCTTATCTCTGGCAGCACCGTCACCGGAGAAGTAGTGGTTAGGATATGGCTTCAAGTAAGTGTCAATAAACCGGTTGTAATCGTTGAAGATACCTCTGGTAATCGAAGGCCAGGCCGATTTGATGGCCAAAACACCCTCGACATCGTTTTCATTGAGTTCTTGGCCTGTAGTTGGGTCCAAGATCTTGGCATCAATACCAAAGAATGGGAAAGAGGCCGAACCTGGCTTGGTAGGTGTGATACCAGCCAATGGAGTTAACAAGTGAGAACCCGATTCCGTTTGCCAGTAAGTATCGACAATGTGGGCCTTACCGCGACCGATATTGTCGTTATACCAGTGCCAGACTTCTGCAGCAATTGGTTCACCGACAGAACCAAGAGTACGGAGTGACAGCAAATCGTACTTTTCAACATACTTGGTTCCAGCTCTCTTCAACAATCTCAAAGCTGTAGGAGCAATGTAGAACTGGTTGACCTTGTACTTGTCGACAATGTCCCAGTATCTCGAGTAATTTGGATAAGCTGGAGTACCTTCAAACACGACTGTGGTGGCACCGTTCAAAAGAGGACCATAAACCACGTAGGTGTGACCGGTAATCCAACCTATGTCACCAGCAGTGAAAATAATGTCTTCTTCGTGAACATCGAACGTGTACTTGGTGGTTAAAACAGCACCTAACAAGTAACCTGCCGTGTTGTGCTGAACCCCCTTAGGCTTACCGGTAGAGCCAGAAGTGTACAACAAGAAGATTGGATCTTCAGCATTGACAGGAACAGGAGGGAAGTAAGGACCGTACTTGGCCAATTCTTCGTGCCACCACAAGTCTCTTCCAGCATTGAATGGAACGTGCTGGTTTCCAGTTCTCTTGAAAACTATTACATTTCTCACCTCTGGACAGTCCTTGAGGGCATCATCGACGATCTTTTTGGTTTCGATCGTCTTTCCTCCTCTCTTAGACTCATCGGCCGTGATAACAATCTTGGAATCACCGTCCAAGATACGGTCCTTAAGAGAGGTGGATGAAAACCCAGCAAACACTACTGAGTGGACTGCACCGATTCTGACAATTGCCAAGAGTGTGACAATGGCTTCAGGAATCATGGGTAAGTATACGGCGACGGAGTCGCCCTTTTTGACGCCCAATTTGGTCAAGGCTTGGGCCAATTTGGAGACCTGCTTCAATAATTCGCCATAAGTGATAATTCTTCCCTCGTCGACTTCATCGGCTTCGTAAACAATGGCGGGCTTGTCGGGGTTTTTGAATGCCCAGCGGTCGACTGCGTTGTACGAAGCGTTCAACTCACCATTGACGAACCACGCAGGCAAATCGCCGTTCTTGAAGTCATCTTTCTTGTCCACTGGATAGCGGGCCAAGTCGAAGGGGCGGGACCAATCCAAGTACTTTTTAGCTTGGGCGCCAAAAAACGCGCCAGGGTCTTCGATTGATTGTTGGTACAATTCTTTGTACTCGGCGAAATCGCGTAAGTTGGGCTTGGAGTTGGGGTTGGATCTTTCACGGAAACCGGCTGGCGGATCGGTGGCAAGTTCGTGGTCCAAAGTAACGTGGCTTTCTGGCATTATTGGACAGGAGAGAGAGAACAGTAAAAGGTATGGAAAGAAATAAGTGGAGAAAACAAGGGTGAAATGGCGGGAAATTTGATGCGTATTTATAAAATTACATGGAGGGGGTTGTTGTGGGTTAGGAGAAGTACGATAGGAGGACAGCTTAAGTGTGGGTATCTTCCTGCAGAATGGATACGAGCATGGTTTCCCGAGCCAGCCCACACTTGTGGGTGGGTCATTGCCTGACCAATCGCAAGCGGCAATTAAGGTTGGTCTCAACAAAATATACCGGTGACCCCACTTGTTGGGACATGTTCAAGAAAAATCCGGGGTTGCCCCACAATGCACTAAAGTGCGATGCCCCGCCGGCCGGCGATCCGCTTCGGAGCGGTCAGGGCGCAATTTTGCGTTGCCTAGAATGGATCTGTACCCTGAGCCCATACTCAGATTAGTAAGATTGCCGCAACTAAAGAATAATCTAATTTTGAGATTGACTTGGGATTTTTCGTTACCTCGCTCTAAAGCCCGTTATTGTCGTCTATGTTTTCCATAACAAATTTCCGTAGTCCTCTTTTTTTTCTAGTTCTCATTCTCTTTCTAGTTCTCTCTCGAAAAATTTCTCATTATTTATGCACTATTTACAGGACGTTCATTGATCCGCTCAAAATCAATGGCTTCTAATATCTTCTTACCTCCATGAGCAATCAACTTGTCGCCCAATGCTATGCCCAAGGCCGCAGCCTCCTCCTTTGTACGTACTTCTCCCACAATCTCATCTTCAACGCTAGTTTTGCCATCAGGCGACACAATTGTCCCCCGGAACCGTAACTGATGCGATGCCTCATCATACAGGGTCTGCACCCCTATCGGCACAGAACAGCCTCCTTCCAAGTAGCGCATCAATGATCTTTCAGCGTAACAACATAATGCAGACTCGAGATCTTCAATCTCGGCAAGAATCTTCTTGATCCGCTCATCTCCACGACGAATCTCAACCCCAAGTGCACCCTGGCCCACAGCCCAGAACATCTCGGGCGCTTCCAACAACTTTGTTATGCGATTTCCCAAATCCACACGAAGCAATCCGGCAGCAGCAAGTAATAAACACTCAAACGGCGACTCAGGATCGTCCAACTTCGCCAAACGAGTATTGATATTGCCCCGGACAGACTCGAACCGGAGATGCGGATAATGTTTGACTAACTGTGAAGAACGACGCAACAGCGAAGTCCCCACAAGAGAGCCGGCAGGAAGATCGGCCAAAGATGTGTAAGTAGATCCTTCTCTCATCACAAGAGCATCACGAGGCTCTTCACGGTTCAATACACATCCGAGCTCGAATTCCTCAGGAAGGTTGGTGGGCATGTCCTTGAGCGAATGCACAATCAAGTCGAGCTTGGGGAAATCGTCCACGGCTTCCACAAGTAAAATCTCCAACTCCTTGGTCCACAAGGCTTTACCTCCAAATGAGTAGAGTGGTTTGGTTTGCACCTTGTCACCAAGTGTGCTAAGTGCAAGGATGGAGCAGTCGATGTCAGGAAACTTGGCTTCAATGGTCGCCTTGACAATCTCACTCTGTTTCACCGCAAGTTTAGACTTCCTTCCTCCTATTTGTATATGCATGTCTAAGTATTATTATGGTAGATGAAGTCGATGACAATAAAAAGAGTAAGACCTTGATTTTTCACCTGCGAAGTAAAATTTTTTCCCTGTCAAAATAATGGTCTGGGGGAGAAACTTATCAAAAGTGTGCGGGTATTTGATCTATGTAAGGCAGGAATATCCCGATTCCATGTATGATGCCGAAGAAAAAAACGTCTGACCGGTGGAAAAAGTGGTCTTTTAACGGTGAGCATGCAATGACCTGGCATGGGAATTTCTTCGGGACATGTCGCAGAAATTCACTTCTCGGCCAATGATATCGCACCGTTAGTAAGCAATCTGCGCTTCCAGGTCCCCTGTGATTAATAGCCGATTCTGGAAAATGGAACTTTCTGATACCACCAGTGCTCCCTAACACTGGTTTCTAGCTAATCTCTGCTTACCAATAACTTCATCTCGGGTGGTCAGATCCATTAACCGCTCTACCGGAAAGCTTACTTCTGCTTAGTTAAGCTTAGCTAAGCCGTACAAACTCTAGATTTCTGCTTAATGTTTTCCATCCAAACATTTCTTATTCGCACATGACTCATTACGTAAGTATTTCACTTCTATGCATTAGTAGGTATCGTCAGACTCATACGCTTCTTCTCTATCTACTTCTCTATCCCCTTCACTCAAAGTATCTTCTCCCTTACTAGATTCCAGATTAATCAGCTCCATCCCATCAAACGATACCTCCGTAATATTATATATCTGATCCGCTGGACGTGTATCCTCTTTCGTCTCTTCTTCCATAACCATCAACTGCAAAATTCGTTCGAGTGCAGAAATCCGCTCTAATATCTCGTCTTCTTTTGAAGCCATTCTTTTCTTTACGCTACCGTTGGTTTTGGTTTTCTCTAACGGTTTGGCATATTTCCGACTCAAGAGATCATCAATAAACAATGAATCCGTCGATGCTGTTTGTAAATGACCTCGTAAAGTACTAATTGACTGTACTGGATTAACTCGTGGTTTGGCAAATGTCATATTTTCTTGTTGACTATACCGTCTTCCAGATGGACGAGCCACCGAATTGATCCGGCTCTTCATTAATAATAGACTCATATTATCCTCCTCATAATCTATCTCATCATCCAAATCAGTCACGGGAGCACTGTAATCATATTTTCCCTGGTCTTCAACCAAATCTTGTTCCTGATCATAATTGGTATCCTCAAGAAAAGTAAAGTTCTTGAGCTCATTACCTCTTTCCATCTTCTTGTGATAAAACTTGGATAAAACCACTTCGTAAATAAAAATTAGGATGATTAATGGAAGCTTGAACGCATTCAACAAATGATTAAGACCACCCTGTCGATCACGTTCATGTAGTTTCGAGATTTTAAAGTAAAGGATTAAATTGATGGCTTTGAAGTAGTTGAATTCTTCGGTATTAGTTTGGTTGAGTTTGGCAAAAACACCACTTAATACAATTGCCAAAATCGTTCCAACAATAAACTGAATTAAAAAGAGATAACCCATCTGTACCACCTTTCCTAATGTATTGTAGTTGTCCCAGTTATTCCAGACGGAAGGAGTAAACCCAAAGAATATTTTGACCATGTTAAATAAAATATCTGAATTTGACAGATTCTTGGACAAAGTAACAAACGTAAAATAAAATCCTGAAATCAACAGCAAGAATAAGGTACAGAGGCCCATTAGATTCCATGCCATTTTCCTGAATGAAATAACTATCAAATTAAAGAACTTGTAGTTGTTGAACACCAGTAATGTTCGTGGTAGTAAGATAATTGAAATCAAACTAAACAAGTCCTTGTAATAAATCAGCTTACTCACTTTCAAGATGAAAGACAGGTCAATCAATATAATCAATATCAAATCAACGTAGTTCCATATAATCTTGCTGAAGAACTGAAATTCAATATTGCAAGTCTTGTCAAAAAATTCGACATTAAAAGTAAGTCCAACAAGCCAAAAGACAATTTCAACGAGATCAATGACTATCAATCTCAGTGAACCTTCATGTTGCTTATTCAAAATGAGTATAAAGTAAAGCATCATAAAGAAAAAGATTCGAAGATTGATCACCAACGACTGGTATTTGGGGACAGTGTTTGAACGCAGAATTATTTTGCGAAATGATATTTTGGTGTACAAGTAGTTCTTGACCAATTCCTGGTCCTTATCTATAAGTAAAAGACCGTTTTCCAGGTCCTGTTTGATGCCGACTGAGGAAGTATCCCTCTTTATAATAAGTTCTCCATTGTAAAAACGTTCCAAAATGCGAATAATGATGGGTTGGGAAAGAAAGCGTTTTGATTTAGACAAAACTGCTAGTTCCAACGTATTGAAATTCTTTCGTTGAGTGCCAAAGTAGTCATTATCTAAGGGAGCAAGAAATAAAAGGTTGATGCGATTGAAGGAACGATATTCGCGAAGCATTCTTACTGCCAAAACTTCGCATACGTTGACTTTGGTAATGTAAAGATCGTAGAGTAATAAGTTGTTGTCTGATTGGATCAAGTATTCGTATCGGAGAAGTAAAAGTATGAATACCAAGTATGATGAAATTCGCAGGTCATCTTCAGCAATGCTCACATAACTGGTTATTCTTTTAGATGTTCTTTTATTGAGATCATATTGTGGAAGATCGGCTGGGTTAGGTACTATTCTGCTTAATCTGTTGGCAATTGTCTTTGAATCAGCGAGTTTAAGAATTTGTTCTGTTAAGGGTTTTATCAATGATGCATAAACTTCAGGTGTTTTAATTTGGTCATATTTTAAACTGAGTAGGACCCGTTTATTGATAAGCCTCTGTAATTGGTAGTATACATGTTTAAACTCAAGACTTTTATATTTCTGTTTGAGCGAGAGATCCTTCATGTAAATTGAAAGTAGTAGGTAAGGAGGGACAATGTTTATTGAATAGAAATAGGCACGTCAACTAGTTTAAATTCTATGTGGAGGTGGTCATCAGTCTCCAGCCGGTTAAGGCACTGGAAACCAAAGTTTCATAATATATCCGTTTTTTGCAATATTGTAAACAAATAAAAAAAGGTTGCGAAAAAAAAAAGAATGTATATTTGGCAACTATTCACAGATGAAATTTAAAAATAAAGTATTTCCCGTCCCCGGATAAAAGGTGTGTTTTTACATTACCTGGTGATTCAAAAAATTGTATGCCTTGCGCCCGTTCTCGTCTCCTAGCAATTCCATAAATTGCTGCTTAGATAATTTCACCATCTCTTCGATGCTCCGTACTCTTTGTATAATAATATGGTAATTCATCGCATTAATTCCAGGAATGTTTTGAATAAAATCAATAGGATTGTCATTGAATACCGGTGGACCACCATCCTCTGTCACAACAGATTTATTGACACCCTTATCGAGCGCAGAATTAACATCTGGTTCGTCTTGGTTAGCTTTTAAAGTAAGGAAAATCTGCGCCGTCTCAAACGGCGATGACGACCAAATAATCTTAAGCTTGGGGAACGAAATCAACAACAGCATAATCTTGGTTTGTAGATGCTGCTGTAGATCCTGAGTAACGGTAGGTGCTGTGACTGTGGCTGATTTCAGTCCAGGTCGAGTTTCCGAAAATGGCTGAAGTGAAAACGACTTGCTCTCGTCAAATTCGATTAACAATGTAGGTAATTCATAGTGACGAAACATTTGCTCACATTGCTGATATAAACGACCACTCTTGAAACTCCCAATCAAATCTGGAATTGACTTCCTTTCAATACAAATTTTAGGAGACACAATATAATCACCCACAGTAATCATACATGGCACCACCTTCATTCCAGCGCGATATAGGTAGTTGGGTAAAGAAGAAGCAAATTCTCTCACATCCACAACCACCCTCATCTCGCTGTCAGGCGTACGGAAGTTAGCCCCACCAGCTATCCTGGTATTTAGCACAGTATTTCTTGTAGCCAATTGACGATAATTATCTTGGGTCGTTTCAAACGTTTTACCCAACGATGCCTTCTCTCTGATCAATCTGGTGAATGCTTCCTTTTCTTTCTTGATTTTTAATAAATGCTTTTCTTCTTCAACAGATGTACCGTAGTACATAAAGTAAGTCTTGGCGGGACGATCCTTGTTAATAGCCTGATATATTTCAACCCTTCTGATGAATGACAAGTTCGGCTCGTACATAATAATATAGGATGGTGATAACTCTAGCAATAGTGAATCATTGGTGGTATCATTATAGGTTTGTATAATAATCTGGTCCTCCTTCTCAATATGCTCAAATAGTAAATCGTCATCATCCCCAACAAAAAAGCCACCATTTTCCTGCTCTGGAGTTTCAAGATCTTCTTCATCGAGTATTTCGTGTGCTTCTTCATTCAATTTTTTCATAATCTCGGGATCTAACTCCGCTGCTTCAGCATTCTTTCCCGTATTGGAGCCCGAGTATAACCTGGCAACACGAGCACTTGCAGAATCTCCTCTGGTTCTTCTCCTTTTGCTGACAGGTTGTCCATTCTTTGTAAAAGTCTTGGTAATATGGAGTTTTTCACTATCGTTTGTTTCTTCTTCCTTTGGAGCTTCGGTAATCATTTCGCTGTTAATTTTTTTGATTAAGGTACTGATTTCCTTCCACTTTAAGTAGCCATTTAATTGACCCACCATATAGGATTTAAAACTGAACTTTTTCTTACCAGTCATATGGTTGACTTGTTCCTTCATCAGTTTAACCAATGAGCTCAATTGTTCCATGATAACAGTACTGGAACACATGATAAGTATGGGGCCCTGATCCTTGACCTGAGACACTGATTTCTCATGAAGAATATCATCAATCAAAATAGCTAGTTGGTCCCATTTAGGCAACTCTTCTAAAAGATATTCCTCTTGAACAATTTCATCCCCTGTAGGTATTTCCTCTTCATGCCCCAGGTCTTGTTCAACATCAAAGACCCTCAGATGTACTGTGATTTTACCTAGGGCCCGTTCACGAGCATATGCAATAATGGTGTTTGATTCGTCAAGGTTGAGCCATGGACTCATAGAAACGGCATTTGAGGTTGACAGTGCATGCTTGATATTCAGGTCAACAACACCTTGAACAATTTGGTAGAATGTTACGGCATCTACTGTCACGAGTTGTTTTAAAAAACCAGTTAGTGTTCCCAAGTCAAACACTAACTGCTTTGATGTATAACTTAATCTGTGCCAATCCGGTTCAAGTGAAAGTCTTATTCTTCTAACAAAATCTGAGTCGTTTGAATTGGAAATATCCCAGTAATCGGTTGCGATTTCTGGATTATGTCGTTTCAATTCACCTAAGCATGCTTTGATACACGAAAGAATAGCCAGTTGGATCTTGTTCATTTTGTAAGTGAGTTTCACGTTGATTTCAGTTACAAAACGTTTACTTTCGAGCTCTTGCTTTTGACGGGCCAGAAGGTTCTTGCCCCGAAAATTCAATGATGATGATACTTCCACATGAAATCGAGGCCAGAGAAATACGTTGGACACTCTTAAGAGTTTAAGCTTCGTTGCAAGCGGAGTGAACCCCGTGATTGCTTCAGGTTCATCTGAAACTCCCTTGATGAAGCCCCAATCGTTATTGTCACGAAAGATATTGATGATAAACGCTTCATTTGAGGTCTCCCTGAGTCGTTCAACATGAAGTACCAAGATACCAGTTATATCATTGGGATCTATAACACCTGAAAGAAGATCTACCACCAAAACTCTCGAAGTTATTGAAATGACACCGCCCTTTTGGTAGGTTTCTTTTCTCTTCGCTGCAGTTGAGTGTGATTCACCGGATATTGCCACCAATGACTGGTCGGTATTATTATCTAGCCACTGTAGATCGGCCAATTCTTCTCCTATGCGTACAATCTCGTCTTCGTGGCCATTGAGGATGAATAAAAGGCATCGTTTTGTCAATTCTTCATGGCTATTCTTCTTACGAAGAGTCACTGAAGGTGCACTTAACGCGTTTAAAAGGTTGGCAGCTATCAATTCCCAGCCTAAACCACGTCCCAATACCAACAAACCGTCTCTAGTAAGCATATCTTCGACGATTTCTTGCTGGTACTTGAGTGGCAATGCGCAATTCACTTCATGTTCTGAAAAGACAGGAATCACCAGAGGTTCCTCAAATACCACTGGAATCAGGGTTTCTTCTCTTTTGTCTCTTACTCCATTAACAATCTCTGGAACATCTTCTTCCTCTTCTACAAAGAGTGACATTTCCCAACATCAAAACCTTTGGGATATTGGGTCGTGCGCGTTTGGGTCCCATTCTCAAAAAATCTCTTGATTTGCAACTTTGCATTACCAAACTTATACTATTTTAAAAGTAACATCAGAAGCCATTGTTCATATGACGTTTCTTGATTCAAATGTGGAGAATGGCGTAACTACACGACAGTTAACATTTCATATTTTATTTGCGATGGATATTTCGCGTTCCAGGCTTGCTCAGCTAGACGAGTGGAAGGAATATGATGATCCTCAATCGGTAGCTGTCGACAGACTTAATCGACGTATGATTCGTGAAGTAAACATAGAAGATGATGGAGATGCTCCAGTTACACGCTCAACGCCTCTGACATACAAATTGCTCCTTCGAGATGCAAACAATGCCTCCAATTACTGCTACGGTTACGAATACAACGACATGCTCCCATTTCTCCGTGACACCAACACTGGATCACCACTAGGAACCCGTCTAGGTTCAAAGATTCTTGTTAAGCAAGGTACTCCGGTCCTGAACGGGGTGCTCCTACTTACGCGGCGCCAGTGCCAATATCTCGGTATCGCCGACGCAGATAAAGCGCTCGTAGATCAGCTAAATACAGGGATCATTAAGAAATATATTGATATCCTCGATAACGATTTGAAGACACAAGGATAAGGTTACAGTGGCTAACAGAGATAGATGTGCCACTAATAATAAATGCTATAAGTGGATCAGAGTTTCGGCTGACCCGTAAATAGTTATTCGCCCAACATTGCATTCCAGAGAGCTTGTTCCTCACCAAAATCATGGTGTACCAAACTTACCAAATAATAGTTTTGGTAGATGTCATTGAGCAATTTGTATGGCTCGGTATCCTTCTTGTAACAACGAGCCCATTCAACCCACAATAAGAACGCCTCCTCATTCCATGCCTTGAACGATTCGTAATCAATGACAGTTGGTTGCAACACTTCCTTAGCAGGGAAAACACCCCATGTAATGGCACTCTTGCTGTTACGCGCAATTGGTAAATTTGACTTGATTTGTCCCTCTGAGTCACCCAAATAATATGTTATTGTCTTGCTCTCGATTTCCTTGGCCAATCTTGGGTATAATTCGGTTTCCCAGTGCTTCTTAGGAACAAATACTTCCACAAACGCTTTCTGGAAAACGATACCATTACGTGGACCCCATCCAAAGATCTTATCGGAAGATGCACATCCGTTAACTGCTGGTTGGGATGATAACGAAAACCAGCCTTTTTCATTAAGCTCAAAGAGTTCTTCCTGGATCAAAGCGGTTTCTGCCGATAACGGAGAATCCACCCACGGCAAGAGCTCTATCTTTCCCGATAAGTAATCAACAAACACCTTTGTCACATCTTTGACATTTTTGGGTTCACCCCACTTGCTAACGGCTTCGTCCGGCGAATGTATCTTCAAATTAGGACCGTATCCATCGATCTCACCATAGGCAGGCGAATTGGAGTCACTAAATCTACCGTTGGGGAAATCATCCCAGGTTGCATCTTTACCCAATACACCCTTTCCTGTACTGATATCGACCAAAGTCTGTTTGTCTTTGAACAAGGCCTTGCCAATGACGTTTCTTGCGCCAGCAAGTACTTCATCGGCCAAGCCGTTCTCATTGATGGATGATTGTCTTCTCTTTTTGTCAGGAATTTCGCTGTCATCGTCATCGGACATTATAGCATCTTCATGGTCGACTAAGGCTGATGTCGTTGGGGCCTCCATTATAGGACGCAAGACTGGAGACTTGTCCAAGATCGAGGCCACAGCCTTTTCCAAGTTTAAACAATAAAAGTGGTAGCCCTTGACTTTCTGAGCCCGTTTTTCAATGTCTTGGATTATATCGTTCAAGATATCTACCCCTAAGTTCTTGACTTCTTCATCGTTGGTGGAATCAAGCTTATCCAAAATCAGTTGTGGGATCAGGGCATGTGATAACTTGGTGGCACGGGTGAAAACATTGTATGTTGTGATGGGCATTAAGCCAGGAATGACAATGGTGTCTTTGAGCACGGGAGATTGTTGCAACAATTTTTCGTATGACAAGTACTTGTCAACATCAAAGAAAAGTTGAGTGATAATGAAGTCGGCACCTGCTTTTACCTTAGTTTCCAAGTAAGGAATATCTTTGGTAGGATCCTGGTTGTCGATGGTGGTACCTTGAACATGACCTTCTGGGTATCCAGCGACACCTATACAGAAATAATCGCCGTGAGTGTCTTTGATGTAACGAACCAAGTCCACAGCGGCGCTGAAATCGCAGTTTGGAGTCCAGTATTCTTGGGTACGAGGTGGATCGCCTCTCAACGCCAAAATGTTACGGATTCCATTCTGTTTGGCACGTTGAAGGGCATTATCGATAATTTCTTTGTTGGTATTGGTACATGTTAAGTGCAATACGGTTGTTAATCCTAATTCTTTCTGACAAGTAGCTGCCAAGTCCAACGATTTTTCGCTCGTGGATCCGCCAGCGCCCCAGGTCACGGTAACAAAGAGTGGATTTAACGCCGACATTCTGTGTAAACGTGCCAACAAATTGCGGAACCCACCATCAGTTTTAGGAGGGAAGAACTCAAAGGAAATAAACCTCTCATCTGGCTTCAACGCAAGAATCTTTTCCTTAACTGTGGCCATTGTTTTATATGTGTAAATTGATAGATTATGGAAGATTGTAGATTAGCCTTTTTGGTGGGAAAAGCGACCAAAAAATTACAAATTTGAACTTATCACGTGTGCGGATTTTTTGACTCCGGATCTTTGATTCCACACTTGACAGCACTCACGCACACGAGTCGAAAAGCCGTCAAACCTGGGTTAAACCAAAACTCTTTCTATTCAAGCCTATTTATTTGTATATAGATTTTTATACTGCACTATATTCCCCTCTGTTGCTGTTTCCGGTGATTTTCTCCACTATTTCCCTGACAAAAGCCGGCAAACCTCTGAGCAAATCCAAGAAATTTTCCAATACCTCCTTCAAGGCTGTCTGGAAATCAATCGAGTTTCCCTTGTTGTATTGGAACCAAGCTCCTCCAACAATGTAGATACTGAGGAACAATACCATAAAGATAAAAATCCAAGTGAACCAGCCCCACAGCTCGCCATCTTCGTTAGGATGCTTAGGGTTGGCAGGAGGCTTTGACTTATCTTTGTCTTTCGTGATACATGCAGCCTTGGACCGGATAGTGGCCTTGAGCAATTTACCGTCCCATTGTTCCAAAGACACGTCATCTGATTTTTCGGTATCACATACAAAGTTGAGTTCAGCATCTACCAAGTTAGAACCCCAGTTTGCGCCCTTGTACAGTATAACCACGCCATCTGCGGTGGTCTGGTACAGTTTCTGGAGATTCGAGTTGAAACCAACAATTTCTGATACCACATTAGAGTCGTCAACCTTAACTGTTGTTATGCCACAGATATCGGAATTCTTTGGACACTGTTCGATTTCGTCGGTGTTGGTACAGATCCCAAAGTGCCACTTGACATTTGTTTCGGAGGGAGGCGTGTCACGCTTAGTTGCAACCGTGAGAACACCGTGGATTCTTTCAAAATCATACTGTTGTAACTCTTTTGCAGAGCAGTCAATGGCAACAGCAACACCTGCAAGTATAAGTCCAAACGGAATCAACATAGCTGGTCAATGATCTTTGCTTGTTCAATAAAAGTCGTTGATAACGAGCCACTAAGAGGTTTTTTCCTGGGCTGAAACAACTAGATAGTTGACACTGTGCAGTCTATATCCGCATATCGCTATTTTACAGGTTCAAACCGGTTACAAAGAGTAGTGATGGATTTGGTGTAAGTCAGTATTATACCAGGAATTTCTAAGTTTGATTCTTCCCTTCTATTTATTGTGATTCATCGTATATGTATATTTATGGGATTTTCAGTCAAGTCCATAACCAGTCTATTAAAATCACAAGCTGCAACCAAGTTACTGAAAACAGACAAGAGAATTCTGTATCTGATTCTTTCTTGTGATACTAAGCTACTCCTGCAAATGACAGCAGCATAGTATATGGAATCATTCGGACTTGGGTGTGGTTGCAACAATTTGCCACTTTGTCCCGAAGCTGGGGCCTGGGGAGAATTTGCATGTTCTGCATCCGAATTGCGAGTTTTACCCCCGCGCCCATCATCATACCGAGGAAACGAACATGTGACTGACCTTAACTGACACGGGCTGCATTGATATAAAATACCCCTCGTCGCCTGACCCACGGCCCGCCCAGATTGAACTTTTTACTTGGTTGTATACATCTAATAGAAAGAATTTAAATATGGTTAAAGTTACTGTTGCCGGTGCTGCTGGAGGAATTGGCCAGCCATTATCGTTATTGTTGAAATTAAACCCCCAGGTCACCGAATTGGCTCTTTTTGATATCGTTAATGCCAAGGGTGTGGCTGCCGATTTGTCCCACATCAACACACCAGCGGTTGTTACGGGCCACCAACCAGCCAATAAGGAAGACAAAACAGCTATTGTCGATGCCCTCAAGGGCACTGACTTGGTAGTTATTCCTGCCGGTGTTCCCCGGAAACCAGGTATGACCAGAGCTGATCTTTTCAATATCAATGCTTCGATTATCAGAGACTTGGTGGCCAATATTGGCCGCACTGCTCCTAACGCGGCTATTTTAATCATTTCTAACCCCGTCAACGCTACTGTGCCTATTGCAGCAGAAGTTTTGAAAAAGTTGGGCGTGTTCAATCCCCGCAAATTGTTTGGTGTCACAACTTTGGACGCCGTTAGAGCCGAAACGTTTTTAGGTGATTTAATTGGTGTTTCCCCAGCTTCGTTGAAGGGTCAAATCTCCGTCATTGGAGGTCACTCTGGTGACACCATCGTTCCATTGGTCAATACTTCGCCTGAAATCGCAGCCAAGGTTGCAAAATTATCAAAGTCTGCATATGACGGCTTTATTAATAGAGTTCAGTTTGGCGGTGACGAAGTTGTCAAAGCAAAGAATGGTGCCGGATCCGCCACTTTGTCAATGGCCTATGCCGGATACCGTTTTGCTGAGCAAGTCTTATCGTCGTTGGCAGGTTCCTCGTCCAGTACATCTTCTATACCTGACTCATCCTACATTTATTTACCAGGTGTTCCAGGTGGTAAGGAATTTGCTGCCAAGCACTTGAACAACGTGGATTTCTTCTCTGTTCCTGTTATCTTGGAAAACGGAGAGGTCAAGTCGTTCATCAACCCTCTCGAAAAGTTAAAGATCACCGAAACCGAAAAGATATTGGTAGCTACTGCTTTGGGTGGTTTGGAGTCCTCGATTGCTCAAGGTACTAACTTTGTTAAGGGATCAAAACTTTAAATAGAGAATGGTGTATATTCGGGAAATATATTTATTAGAATTGATAAAATGTGATGATTTTTCAAATTTGTATGTTTTTAATAAGTCCTTCAAAAAGTTAGTTGCGATGCAATTATTGCAAGTCAAATCAGTATTAAATTTAGTAGTATACCATGCTAAATGAAGGTGATATTGAACTATGTACTCTACAATAGATTAAGATACTCTTAATGACTTGGAGATTGCTTGATGCAAAATTGTAATGGAATAACATCAGGACCTCAATATATATTAAAAAAATCAAAAAATAATGACTCCGACGCGGTTCGAACGCGTGCATCTTTACGATAGTAGAACTTGAGTCTACCGCCTTAACCACTCGGCCACAGAGCCATTTAATATAAGGTTGAGAACTCCGCAAGATATAATAGAAAGGTCATATTGGTGACAGAAAAAAGCAATTTTTTTCAACGCATTTGCTATCAGGAAATTTGCTGTGCCAGCCGTCAGATAATGAAGCCCTTAAATCCCAAAACGGCTAACAGATAACTAAAAGCCCCCTTTGCAGTTCTGCAAATTGAAAAGATTGCTCTCTTGCCGCTTGTGTAATCACTAAACTATGACAGCATGGTGATAGCACTAGCACTAGTTTGCTGTATGTGTTACATGTGCTTGCAAAGGCGGGTGTGTGAAAGTCTTTGTAATTAACACACCTGTCAGCTTACTGAGAATCATTCTTTGGTGATTACGTGAACTTCGGGGGTATTAAGTTATTTCCGAACAAAGGACTTTTCGGGTTTGCAACATTGCTCGTTTGTAAGCATTTTTTTTTCTAATCACATAAGCATTTCAGTTTTGACATGCACAACATGATGCCAACAATGTAGTATATAAACGGACGGTTTTGCAGTCTTTAATCAGATCATTCTTAAAACAAATAACACTTACTTACAAAAACTTTAAAGATGTCCGCTCCAGCTATCAAAAATACTTCTGTTTTCACTCCTGTCAAGGTTGGTTCAGTTACTGTTAAGCACAGAATTGTTCACTTACCAACTACCAGATTCAGAGCTGATGACGGTGTTCCATCCGATTTGCAATTACAATACTACAGTGACAGAGCTGCTTACCCAGGCACTTTGTTGACCACCGAAGCCACTGGTGTTTCCGCCAGATTAGCTGGTTTCTTAGGTACCCCACGTATGGAGACCGAACAAGAAATTAAGGCTTGGAAGAAAATTACTGATGCTGTCCACGCCAAGGGTTCTTTCATCTCAGCTCAGCTTTGGGGTATGGGCCGTGCTGCTACTCCAGAATACTTAAACTCAAAGGGCCTCAAGATGATTGCACCATCTGCTATTTATATCGATGAAGAGTCCAAAAAGGCTGCCATTGAGGCTGGTACTCCTATTTATGTTCCAACTGAAAAGGAAGTTGAAGAATTCGTCAACAAGGACTTTGTTTCTGCTGCCAAGAATGCCATTGCTGCCGGTTTTGACTTCGTTGAAATCCATGCTGCTAACGGTTACTTGATTGAACAATTCATCAACCCAGTTTCTAACAACAGAACCGACAAGTACGGTGGTTCTATTGAAAACAGAGCAAGATTTTTACTTGAAATTGTTGATGCTTTGATCAAGGAAATTGGTGCTGACAAGGTTGGTGTTAGATTGTCTCCATTCAGTACCTTTAATGGTATGTTGGGCGAGGAAGAAGTTATTAACCCTAAGGTTACCCACGGTTACATCCTCGACCAATTGCAGAGAAGAGCCAACGCCGGTAACCAATTGGCTTATGTCAGTGTTATCGACAACCGTTTCTCTAACGACTGGAGTGAAATCGTCGGGGTTGATGTCTCCTTCATTAGAAACTTCTGGAAGGGTGTTTTGACCAGAGGTGGTAACTATGCTTACGACAAGAAGGACTGGAAGAGCATCATTGCTGACACTTCTGATGAACTTACTTTGGTCGGTTTTGGTAGACACTTTATTGCCAACCCTGACTTGGTTGAAAGAATTGCTGACGGCCACGAATTGAACAGATACGACAGAGACACCTTCTACGCAAACTTCAACTACGGTTACAACAGCTATCCAAAGCTTAATGGCAAGAAGCTCGATGATAAGGAAATTGAAGCTTTGAAGAATCAATTTGCTAAGGCTTTGGCTTAAAATTTTTAGATCTATATTAGAATTGTTTAATATAATTTTCATATCTAAAAGTGTACTTTATTGACATGGAACCCTTTTTTTTTGGCGTTGATTGGTGCTTGTGTGATTTGGAGTAACTAAGTCAATAAGACACCAGGAAGTTTTTATCCTTCCGGTTGTTATTCACCGAATATGTATAGTTATGGGATTTTCAGTCAAAATGCCACAACCATTTTACTAATGAGCACGATCAAAAGTTGCTACCAGTTACTGAAAACAGTAATATAAAAAAAGTAACTGACTTTTTCCTGTGATACTTATATAATCTTGCAATTGACAGCAAATTACATGATAAGGGTCATATGGACTTAGTGTGATTGCAACAGTTAGCCACCGCGCCAATAATCAAACCAAGGTGGCTAGTACTAGTGGTAGGTTGGAATCCTGAGAGTCTAGAAGAAATGAAATAATCAAAAAATAATGACTCCGACGCGGTTCGAACGCGTGCATCTTTACGATAGTAGAACTTGAGTCTACCGCCTTAACCACTCGGCCACAGAGCCACCTTAAAATGCTGCTATTTAAAAATACATCAAGAAAAACTGCTTAGAAACCCACATCTATTGTATGGAATAATATAGAAGATTATGAAACTGAGGCTTTAAATCTGCACGAAATAAGAGTCCTCTAACTGTTAATATTTTAGTCTGGTGGCAACACTACTAAGTCTCTTTCTCTTTGATTACATGAGTAGATCAGCTGACCTGCGGGTACTTTATTCACCAGATTTATTGTATTATTGGCATTACGTGCAGCTATCGTGACTAGTCTCAAGAGTGTCTCAAATTTGTCTCAAAGTAGATATCAGGATATTGGCAGCAAATTTTTTACATTTATAAACTCAAGTTTTTGAAGTCCTGGTTGCGTCCTTTGATATCCTTGATACCATACTGACAACTACCAAAGTTTAGCATTGTCAGTTGATCTAAATTTAGCATGCTTAGAAATATGATGACTTGATAAGCTAGAAACATTTGTAATCAAGAGACAATGTGCAGTCCTTGTGGTGGCTGCGAAATTATGCAAAGTTCAATATCTAACGTAAGCTTTCAAATGATGAGGTTACTGCATGGCACAATAATGTACTATATAATCAGTTGATCGCTCCTCAATTTATGATGTGTTACATAGATCAAATAACCTTATTAATTAATTGACACAATGCCAGCTCCAGCTATTAAAGATACTTCTGTTTTCACTCCAGTCAAAGTCGGCTCAGTCACTTTGAAACACAGAATTGCTCACTTGCCAACCACAAGATTCAGAACTGATAAAGCTGTTCCATCCGATTTGCAATTACAATACTACCGTGATAGAGCTGCTTACCCAGGCACTTTGTTGATTACTGAAGCCACTGGGGTTTCTGCAAGATTATCAGGATACGCAGGCGCTCCACGTATCGAAACTGAACAAGACATTAAGGCTTGGAAGAAAATTACCGATGCTGTCCACGAAAAGAAGTCGTTCATTTCTGTTCAACTTTGGGGTATGGGCCGTGCTGCATCTCCAGAATACTTGAAGGAAAACGGATTTAAGATGGTTGCCCCATCTGCTATCTACTTCGATGAAGCTTCTGAAAAAGCTGCCATCGCTGCAGGTACTCCTATCAACGTTCTTACCGAAGAGGAAATTGATGAGATTGTCCACAAGGATTATGCTATTGCCGCCAAAAACGCCATTGCTGCTGGTTTTGACTTTGTTGAACTCCATGCTGCTAACGGTTACTTGATTGAACAATTCATTAACCCAGTTTCTAACAACAGAACTGACAAGTACGGTGGTTCTATTGAAAACAGAGCAAGATTTTTACTTGAAATTGTTGATGTTTTGATCAAGGAAGTTGGTGCTGACAAGGTTGCCGTTAGATTGTCTCCATTTGGTACTTTCCAGGGTATGTTGGGAGAAAAGGAAGTCATCAATCCACAGGTCTCTCACGGTTACATTGTTGATCAATTGCAAAAGAGAGCCGACGCCGGTAACGAATTGGCATATATCAGTGTTATCGATAACCGTTTTACTAGCGACTGGAGTGAAATCGTTGGCTTTGACATCTCATTCGTTAAGAACCTCTGGAAGGGTGCCATTGTCAGAGGTGGTAACTATGCTTACGACAAGAAGGACTGGAAGAACATTATTGCTGACACTGCTGATGACCGTGTGTTGGTTGGTTTCGGTAGACACTTTATTGCCAACCCTGACTTGGTTGAAAGAATTGCTGACGGCCACGAATTGAACGCTTACGATAGAGACACCTTCTACGCAAACTTCAACTACGGTTACAACAGCTATCCAAAGATTAACGATGCTAAGAAGCTTGCAGACAGTGAAGTTGAAGCTTTGACTAAACAGTTTGGTGAGGCTTTGGCTTAATCATCATTTTTTTTAGAGTTGTATGAGAATACATTAATAAAAGTGTTTTTATTATTCATTTGTAATTCATTGGCATTGAACCCCTTTTGTGGATTTGATTCGTATTTTGTGTACCGCCTTAGCCAGAAAAAGATAAGTATAAAAATCTGATTGCAAAAACTGCAGCCGCCAAAACAATTCTCATCTTTTTCTTTTGAGACTTTAACCATAAGCATACAATATCCACTGAGGACCCATTTGTGGTGAGGTGGATCATTGTGGTGGGTTTAGATTTCCACGTTTGGGCTGATGGGTCTTCAGTCTCCTGATCTTTGGCCAGTTCGGGGGTTTTAAAAAAATTGAGAACACATTGGGAAAAAAACCTATACGAGAAAGAATTCTACTGCCTATTAGTGATTATCCTTGTACATAGCAAAATCGAATAAAGTATTTCAATTATTATATCCCTGGTAATATTGTAGAAATGACCAAGTACGTGATGGATTGATTACCAGTAATTTAAGAACATATAGAAAGCCTGCGTAGCGTAATGGTTAACGCGTTTGACTTCTAATCAAAAGATTGCGGGTTCGACTCCCGCCGTGGGTTCTATTTGCGGTTTTAGCTCAGTTGGGAGAGCGTCAGACTGAAGAGATTCAGTCACAGTTAATCTGAAGGTCCTGTGTTCGATCCACAGAAATCGCATTGTTTTTTTGACTTGTTACTTCAACTGTAGCTACTTGTTTTAATGTGGTGTAAGATATTGAATACAAAGAAATTAATTATAGAACTAGGATATATGTTATATGTCAATATGCTTGGAGATAGCCACCAAACCTCTTTCTTGATTGCTCCAACTGACGTAGTTTGGACTGTAGTGCAACAATTCTTGGTAAGCAGGGATTGAGTCTTGTCCGTCGATAGGAGCTAAATCAGCCCAGTAGCACTTAATCTGAACTCCTAAAGTGTTGAACGGCTGTCCCTCAAACTGGTTCATGTCAAGCAAATCAGGAACCCATTGGAATGCCAAGTGGTAGTTTGCATCCCAATCCAATTTGTTCAACTGAAGCTGGTCAATCCCGTCCACCTTCTTGTAGATGTAATTACCTTGCTTATCACGAGAAAACCCTTCAGGGACCATTTCAGCATTAAAATCGGCAGATGTTGGTTTCTTTGCCTTTGGTTCTTTTTCTTTGTTGGCAGAGTTCTTGTAGACAATAATCGTCTTCACTGGTGATTGTCTGTTTCTACCAAGACTTCTGGTATTCTCCTTGAATTCCAAGACACACAATCTATTCTTCGGAGCCTTGATCTCAAGTTCAGCTGTCAATAATCCAAATGGTCCATTTCCAGAGGACGAGTTTTTGATGATAACAGGTTCGATATACTCATCAAATGATTTCACACCGGCAACTAAGTGAGGAGGTAACAGGCTCTTGTAGGAACAAATTTCAATACCGTCGACTGAAGCATTACAGTCTATCAGAGCTTCATTTTCCTTTACGGATGGCAAATCCTTTAACACATTTCTCATTGGAGAGTTGACTCTTCCTAATGATGAGACATAGCTGGTTTCAGCAGATTCGTCCAAATTGATCGACTGAAGGAACCTCAACTTTAGTGGGTTCAATTGGTCAAAGGCTGGGGTACTGGCAATAAGAATAAATCCCAATGAAGTAAAGACAACCAAAGTGGTGACGATAATTCTATTGAATTTGAAAACAAATGGCAACAATGGGACTGATAATGCAACAGCAAAAAATTGAATAATGTGATAAATTTGACCTTCAGCAAGTAAAGATTCTTGAATAGATTTGTTCAAGCCGTCCAAAATCAAGAATCCAGAGTTGTAAACCAATAAAAGCGACACTGGAACAACAGCAAGGAACTGAATCGACCAATCGTAGCTAAATGACTTCAAAACTGAACTTTTTTCTGATTTAACGGAAACACTCGAGGATTGCAGGGAGATGTCTCTAGGATCAATTTCATCCTGTAATCCATAATTAGAATTCTGTTGGCCATTCAATAATGGTTGAGCAGCAGCAAAATCCTCTTGTGAGATCTTTCTTGGTGAAACCTTGAATACCCAGCTTGACAAACCAAGAACGCAGGCAACTGACTGAAGAAGGAACAAAAGAGTGAGTGGGAATTCTCCGGTATGGTCATCTCCAATTTTGTTATTGGAAAGCTTGACGGTAGACCACGCCAATATAGCCCAGTATGCAATTGAAACTTCAATTAAAACAATTAATTTCTCATCATGGTTAACAACGTTATGACCCTTGAATAAGTAGTTAATGGAGTTCAAAATGACATAATTCAAGAGAAGGAAGGTTCCAAAGAGAGTGAGAACAATCAAGCGAGAAGACGAGTTGGGCAAGAATTCGTTAACAGGAATTGCATAAGTCTCAGTAACAATGTTCAAGAAGAAATAGGAGACACCAAATGAAATTGGAAACTTCACAATGTTGACAAAGCTAAGTTTCCAGTTTTTCTTGTGTTGGAATACAATAAATAAAAATGGTAAACTGAGGAATGGAACAATTACCAAAAGCACTAGGTTGACCACAACCAATTTTGAGATTGGCAACACAAAGAAGAAGTTGAAGAAACTTGCAAAACTAGCAAATTCAACGGTTGACTCTTTGTCAAAATCTAAATCGATTTGTTGGCTGGTAACGTGTTCAGTAAAGTCTAAGGCAATGGACAACATGTGCCATAATGACTTAATATTAACATTCTTAATACTGTCACCAGCCGTGTGGTAAAGATCTCTAGGTTTGTAGAAGGCCACGTCAAGACCTCTGAGTCCACCCTTCTCCTTATACACCTTGTAATCGGTCTCACTGTGGATCATACGACTGTTGAAGCCCTGTTGGAATATGGAGGTACCATGAGGGTATCTGACTCCCTTAAAGTGGTTCACGATTCCGTAATCAGTGCCTCTGAATAAGATGGCCTTACCACCAGCACCAGTTCCCTCTAAATTCAAAAAGTATGAAACCTGCTTGAACCAAGGGTGTTCTAACAATGCAGTAGCACCATACAAACCAAACTCTTCATCGTTGTTGAAGTTGAAGATAATGGTACGGGCTGGCTGCTTAACCTTCTTCGACGCATAGTAGTATAAGACTCCTAACATACTGGCGATCCCCATACCGTCATCTGTGACGCCAAAGGAAGTAGGAACAGAATCGTAATGGGCACTGAGCAACAAAGCGGGCAATTTGCTGTTGGTACCGTTTATTCTGACTAACAAATTGTTACTTTCATAGTAGTGAACGGTATTGTACTCCTTGCTACCGAAAACATTGCTAGGGCTGTTGAATAAGATATTATTGGTAGAATTCAAGTCATTGTCGTACTCGATGTAGCTCTTGTTGACGACTGCACCCTTGATTGCCTTTTCAAGGTAACTGTAGACGTAGTCATTTCCCTTGGAGCCATAAGTATGTTCGTATTGAGCAATTTTCTGTAAATCTAACCAGGACTCATTGAGCAATTGGCTTTCAAACTTGTTGTCAGGCAACTGGACACTAAAATCCAAGCTGTTGTCAAGAATACTTAACACGTATGTAGCCACAAATGTAGCAAACACGAGCAAGGTTAGGGATGTCTTACGGTAACCGAAAATGCTTCTGATAATGGTAACAAAGAAACCGTTTTGTGGCTTTCTCTGCTCATCTAGGCTAGAATGGGTATTTCCATCTCCTTCTGTATGACCAGGTTCTGCCATTGCAATTAGTTGACTGGAGTAACTTGATACAGTTCTTCCTCGAGCCGTAGCATATCTGGTGTGCCCGTTACGGCTGGTCTGTGGCTCAAAGCGGAAATCCTGCAGATAAACATATATTGACGCTGTTTTTATTTTTTTCTGGTTGCCATCCAAAAAAAAAGGTGCAGTCTTACCTGCAGGTAACGATCTCCCAATTATAGTGAATCAGTATTTGAATTAGAGGAGAGAATTTAAGCAGAGTAAGAATGCCAGAATTTGCCCCATTAAAGAACGATTTGATTCTTAGAGCTGCCAAAGGTGAAAAGGTCGAAAGACCACCAATTTGGATTATGGTATGTACAATGGAAAACAAAATCCACAGAATAAATCTAACTTAATTCAGAGACAAGCAGGTCGTTATTTACCTGAGTACCACGAGGTCAAGGGTGGACGGGACTTTTTTGAAACTTGCAGAGATGCTGAAATTGCTTCCGAAATCACTATTCAACCTGTGGTGCGTTATGCTGGTCTTATTGATGCTGCTATTATCTTCAGTGACATTCTTGTCATTCCACAAGCGATGGGATTTGAGATCGAAATGGTTGACGGTAAAGGTCCTGTTTTCGTTGACCCATTGAGAAAACCAGAAGATTTGTCACGGGTCAACCTTAAGCCTGATGTTTTGACTAGTTTGGACTGGGCTTACAAATCAATCACGCTTACCAGAACCAAATTGAACGGTGATGTACCATTGTTGGGGTTTGTCGGAGCTCCATGGACTTTGATGGTGTACATGATCGAAGGTCAAGGCTCCAAGATGTTTAGATTTGTCAAGGAATGGATCTACTCTTACAACAAAGAATCTCACCAATTGTTGCAGGCAACCACCGACGCCTGTATCGAGTTTTTGGCCCAACAAGTTGTTGCTGGTGCCCAAATGTTGCAGGTTTTTGAGTCTTGGGCCGGTGAATTGGGTCCAAATGAGTTTAACGAGTTCTGCTTGCCTTACTTGAGACAAATATCCGCCAAGTTACCTGTAAGATTGAAGGAATTGGGCGTCACTGAAAAGATTCCTTTGACCGTTTTTGCCAAGGGTGCGTGGTACGCTTTAGATGACTTGTGTGAGTCTGGTTACGATACTGTTTCCTTGGACTGGCTCTACAAGCCAGAAGATGCTGTTAAGGTTGTCAACGGTAGAAGAATCACGTTGCAAGGTAACTTGGACCCTGGTATTATCTACGGTTCTGATGAAGTGATTTCCCAAAAGGTTGAAGCCATGATTAAGGGCTTTGGTGGTGGCAAGCAAAACTACATCATCAACTTTGGCCACGGTACCCATCCATTCATGAAGCCAGAAAAGGTTGAACACTTCTTGAAGGCATGTCACGAATATGGAAAGAAATAAAATTAATTGTATATACCATTTTTTTTGATTTAATATAAATAATTTTACATAGAGGCAAAAAATCTTTGGATACGCATAAATAAAAGTTAGTCACAAATCACTTTTCTCATGTCGATAAAGAAAGATCAATTATACCTTTACCAGCTTGATCCAAGTATTAGCAGATCATTGGAATTACTTTATTTTGACTCCTTAACCCATCAGGTGGTGAAAAGGGAAGAATCTGTACCAGAAACACCACAACAAACAATTGCTAAACCCTCTAGTGACCCCAACTATTACAAATCAGATCTTCATCGTTATAACCTTAAACGGGCTTTGAATAACTTGCCTCCATTACAAGAAGATGAATTTGATGAATTGTTGGAAAAGCAATCAATAGAAAGTTTATCGGGCTCCGATTCTGAAGATGAAGATGATTCCAACGAACTTAAACTTCAAAGTCTAATGGATAAATTATCTGTGATTAATGAAGACACAGATGAACATACAGTGAGTTTCTTAAAGACGAACTCACCCTTTTTGTTGTTTAAGTCTCCTTCCTTAAACCTGGACTCGGCTTTTGCAGCTTACCGGGCTCTCTTCACCACATCTGAGTTGCAAAATCCACTTGAAACTCTCCAGAATTATTCGAAACTTAATCAGGGAAAAAGTGCATTGTTTATGATCGGTGGTGGTCACTTTGCAGGCGCCATCGTGTCACACACTCGCAAGAACACAGCAGGAAACGCTCCTAATATGAAAGAATCGAAAGAAGCACAGGCGGTAGAATTCTTAGAGAGGAAAACTTTCCATAGATATACAGTCAGAAGAAAGCAGGGTGGATCCCAAAGCGCTAGTGATAACGCAAGGGGCAAGGCTAATTCTGCTGGGTCGAGTATCAGACGTTACAATGAACAAGCGTTAATAAAAGAAGTCAGAGATCTTCTCGCACAGTGGAGTCACCACTTAAAGGACTGCCACTCTATATTTATACGAGCAAATGGTGCTGCAAATAGAAAAATCCTAGTTGGATACGAAGACGCTCCAATACCGAACAATGATCCTAGAATCAAAGGATTTCCATTCACTACTAAAAGAGCAACCACTTCAGAATTAAAACGAGCATGGATTGAATTGAGTTACTTGAGTATCGTCGATATGCCAAAGCAGGTTGAAAAGGCCAAGAAGAAGGAAACAAGTCCTACTCCTCAGAAACCACAAAATGTCGATACCAGAACACCTGAAGAGATTGCAAATGATGCTCACACCAATGAATTAATTGGATTACTAAAGAAGCAGAAAGCTCCCAAGCTCATGAGCTACTTGCGCTCAAACAAGCTCGATCCAAATATATTCAAGTTAAGCCCAGCATTCAAGTACGCCAACTATCCTTCATTACTACATTATGCCTCTGCATTTGGATTAAACCATATGGTTCAAGTATTACTAGTAAACCTAAAGGTTGATCCATCCTTCCAAAACCAATTTGAAAAGACACCCGTTGAAATAGCAAGCGATATTGCAACCAAGAGAGCATTCCAAATTGCCAGATCCAAACTTGGAGAATCACATTGTGACTGGACACTCGCGAGAGTAGGTCCAGCTAAAACCAAGGAAGATTTTGATACCGAAGACGCCGTTGAAGCTGATCGTGTTAGTGCTGAGAAACAACGTCTTATCCAAGAAGAATTGGCAAAGAAAACAGAATTGGAATTAAAGCAACCTCGATTCTCTTCTAATGGCACATTAAATACCGGTGTCAAAGTAAATGATATGTCTGGACTCTCGGATCAACAAAAGATGAGATTAATGCGTGAGCAAAGAGCTCGTGCCGCAGAAGCAAGATTCAAAGGAACTGCTTAAACATTTTCGCTGCTGCGTGTAATCTTAGTCATGATATAACTAATAGAAACATTCCCATCTTTACCAAACGAACTGTTAGTAAGAATATTCTGAAGAACAGGATCTGGAGTTAAGGTTTGCGCTAACTTGTTGCTGGGATTGAAATGACGATAATTCTGTAATGCACTTTTGATGGTTGCGGCAGAGCTCTTTTGAGAAGCTTCCACCTTTTGTTGAAACTCTAATGCTGACATCCATGAACTGTGTCGAGAAGCAGGTTCCGGTTCGGAATCAGATTCAATTTCTTCATTCATCGCTTCACCATCTCCAGCACATCCACAACATAACAAATCGTGAGTATTTGATACAGTAGATCTATCGACTTCAAATAAATTTTTCAAATCATTATGATCAAAGACATCAGACTTTAAACTTGAGTCATCATCCAAGAATTTGGAGCTAAGATTACTTTTCATTAGTTGCCTCTGGAAGATCTTTTCATCTATACATCCTGTGGTCAAGAGTCGATAGATGAAACATGGCTTTGTTTGACCATCACGATGAATTCGGGACATTGACTGTAAATCAACAGACGGATTCCAATCATTATCGAATAAAATGAGACGCGACGCTCCCACCAAGTTGATCCCCATACCCCCAGACTTGGACGATAAGAGAAACACATTAATTTTCAGATCCTTATTAAATTCACCTACCAATTTGTTTCTGATATTTTGGGGAGTTGCTCCATCCAAACGCAGAAAATTGAGATTGAGCTTCTTCAAGATAACCTCTAATAAATCTAATGTCTTTGTATAGTTGGATACCAAAACAACTTTTTCTTTCAAATTCTTGATTTCTAGGAGTAATGGAACGAGAACATTTATCTTACCAGAAGAAGTAGCTAGCGAACCCAACATTTCTGACTTTTCATCTATAGATCTGAAAAGCTCATCTTCCACTAACAATGAAGGTGAGTTACAAACTTTTTTGAACAAGTTGATCAAAGTAAATGCTTGGTTAGCTGAATCATTAAGTAAAAGATTAAATTTTTTTTGCTTCTTGATGTAGTCAAAAAGTTTCGTTTGTAATTGAGTTGGAGGTACAAACAAAACGACATCAGTTTTTTCAGTAAGGTAATTTGAAAGAATGGCTTGAGTCCGTCTGAGAATAAACTTTTTAGTTAACCTGATTAAACTGTTGGAGATAAATTCACCTTCTCTCTTCACTTCGGGGTCAACGCAATTAACATCTCTTGAGCGTAATATTGGATTAATGTATTTCTTTTGAAAGGTCTTAAAATCACCCAAAATCCCAGGGTTTATAAAATTAATGATAGTATAATATTCCACTAAATCATTTTGGATCGGTGTGCCTGTTAAAAGGATTTTTCTGGGTACATTAAAACTCGTCAAGTGGTTCAATACCTTGTTTGTGCTACTCTTGAGACGGTGTCCTTCATCACATACCAAGAGATCGAAGTTGATGGTTGATAATTCTTGATGGTACGCAGATACCTTTTCGTAGTTAATAATTAAAATGTTGTAAACATGCAACTTTCCAAAACTAATCAAGTTTTGTTTATCCGATTTGGAGTTAGAACTTGATCCAAGTGTAAGGATGTTAACTTTATGAAGGCCCAACCACTTCTTGAATTCCAGTTTCCAGTTATTAATTAGGGTAACAGGACAACAGATCAAGATTTTGTTGAAAACAGGCGTTGTCTGTTTTATGTATGGATTCTGCTTGAGCAACGTCCATAACAATGTAATTGTCATTAAACTCTTGCCTAAGCCCATCTCATCTGCCAACAAGCATCCGGTTGTTTTGGCATCCCTGACACCCAAAACGCATTCATAAAGAAATCTTACTCCTTCAATCTGATGGGGTCGCAATTTAGATGCAATTTCTTCATCGACATAGAGATCGTTTAGACCTGGTGCAGATAAAGCAAGTTTTACGGGCTTGGGTGGTTCAGGTTTCGGTTCATGATCCTTCGGTACTACTTTTTTGAATGACAGTTGTGGAATTGGAACTGGAGTGACCATTGGTGCTGATACTGATTCATGTGGTGGATCAGGCTGCGTTCCCTGTTCTACCAAGCTATCTATCTCGATTTCATGCTGTCCTATGGTGATAATATTGTCCAACCAATCTGGCTTCATATTGGAGAAAGTTTTCTTACCCATTGACTTTCCTGAATCATCTTTAAATGATACCGTGCATGAATTGTCGTGGTATTGGAGAGAAATGGACCCATCTCCATCCCACGTCTTATTCTTTTTCGTGGATCGTTTCCGCCATTGAACTAAATATCTTGTAAGTAATGCTGGAGGAGAAGGAGATGGTAGTGATGAAGTAGAAGATGCGGAAGATAATGTTGTAGATGAAGGAACTGTTTGCTGGAGTTTGGATGGTGCTCGATTTCTTGTGAGAGAGACGCGACTGCGAAGCTTTACTGGGGCATCTTTCACTGCACTTTGAGACACTGGTGCTAGGCTCAGTCGCTTCTTTGGAACAGGATCATCCGGTTCAAGTTTTCTTTTTGGCTCAACGTTGAAACGGGGAGGTTTAAACGGAGCACTAGGTTTACTATACATGTTCGTAAAAGAGAGACGCGGCGCGTATCCACACACATGGCAGATCAACAAAATCGGAAGTGGCAAAGCGTTAATCACATCTGAAAAAAAAAAAAATAAAACATACCAAAAAGAAACAAATGCCGAAAGAAAATAAAACACAGATAGGAGAAAAAACTCACTACTTTGTTGGGAAATAAGGATACAATACTCGTTCAGTGACGAAATAGGTATCGCCACTAGTTTCACATTAGAGGAGTTGGTTGCCAAATTCTCTCACGGCAACGAAATGTAGAATACTACATGAGTAAAAAAGGTAACCACAAAATGTGGAAAAAAAAAGAGTAGAAATATGGCCCACATTGGAGGTCAGATATAATCATAAAAATATACATTAAACTCTAAAATATACAGGAAGGGGAGAAGAGATTCATAGTATCCACCCAACCACCAGGACAAATATTTAAACGACGATGGATTTTTTTTCGTTTTTTTTTTGCGTGTTATAACACTAAGCCTGGACATCGTGAGTTAACAAGTAGTTTGAGCCTTTGGATACGGGAAACATGAGATTCACAGGCAAGTAAGAGAACACGCCGTATCCTACCACGATGATGAATGATAGTAAGAAAAAGTGTAAGATGTAACTCTCAGTCTTGGTCAACATGTAGTGGGGAAAGTAGAAGTAGTATAACTGGTAGGCTCTGGAAGGAGAAGACATCGAGTTTATATGTGGGTATGTGAGTATGCTGAAGGATATCGAAAGACAACAAGTGGAAAAAACTCGAGGTCTGTAATGCTGAGGAAACGAGAGGGAGAAAGTGTAATTTTTATAAGAAGAGCGTTACACAGCTTCTTTGAGCAGGAGGGAGGCACAGTCGAAAAATATTTCACACGAAAAGGATGTTGCAAACTAAAAAACCGACGGTCGGCTATAAAATAAAAACTATAATTCCGTTGATGTGTATGCCGAAAGATTCACTATTTCTACATCACTTAATGACCAACATGTATCTGAAATGTATACTGCAAATCCTGTCTTTGGCGTGGCCAATATCTCACCCACCGAGAAATGTTGAGAAGTGTCTCCTGACACAATCGTGATAATAAAGACCAAAGAAAAAAAAAATTACGAGGGTTACATTTTGTGCTTCACTACGTTCAGTCTAATCGTGTCATGGAAAAACGTAGGCGCAGCAACTTCCATAGACTATTCTTTCAGATGCATCACTCATAACACCATCCAACATTAAAAATCGCCACTATACAAAACCCGATTGGGATCGGGCTCAAATATTAGCAGATCCACGCCGTGCATACATACAGGAGAGATTCTTCATTCCCAAGCCATTCAACGCGGAATTAACCTGCAACTATTATCTGTACTCAGCGAAGACCAGAAAAAATATATACTTCGTCAAATCAAATCGGTAATCGCTTGGCCGCGCGCGTCTTGAAATTTTCATCGTACTCATCGCTTGTAGTAGTGATCTAAACCGTACCCGATGTCTTCTAGTTTGGGAAATCAATTAGGCTGCGATGAATTGCATACAATACGAAAAGAACTCATTGCATTAAAACGTCCTAGTAGAGATCAACTACTTCCCTACTTCTCGTCCTTGTACCCCCTTATCGATTCGTATCATCACCATGGATTTCCAAGCGAGAAACATCTTATCTCTTTAAACGATGCGGTATCGATTTGCATTCTTAGAATGGTACAATATACCAAGTCTAATATACCTGACCTAGACATAACTTCGACCCAAACTGATCTTGTGTTTGAATATATCCTCCACTTCATCAATCACACACATAATCCCGTCGTACACTCACTAAATTCCATGTTGGGAAATCTCATCAACTTGGTAAAGGCATACAGTAATACCACCTCTTTTCAGAGATGGATCTCGTTGGTCATGCTGACCACTATCACTAAGAACTTGTACAATATGCTTGATGTCTTATCCAAACAGGTTGAACCAGACTATATCTTGTCGCACCACCCTGAATTTCCCCAACTTTGCATTCAGAGCTTGACTTCTGATTCCACGGCAAACTCAGCATCCAAAACATTTAACGGTATCTACTCAAGAACTATTCTGGACGATCAACATCAATGGTATCTTACCTGGAAACAATTAATAGTTGCGGGCTTAAACCAAGCCGATACCAGACATAACTTGCAAGTATACTTGCTTCCAAATCTTTTACAAGTTTGCCCTCAAAGTTTGCAGTTCTTGTTAGCTGAATTTCAAAATTCCTCAACGGAAGCAGATATTGATAATTTGATCGCTTTGTTGAAAATCGGACAAGATTTAGCGATCATTAACCCAATGAAATCAATTGATTTGGATACGTTGAAAAGTTTCTTGGTCCATTTAAATCATAAAATCAGATTGAACTCGTTGAGTTTACTCTTAGGCGGCTCCACAAAGACGAAATCCTTACCAATTCCACCCCAAACTTACGATCTCATAAAAGAATTAAAAATCATTGATATATTCTTGAACGACTTTGAAAATGTTGAAGTTAGAAATAACTTTATTTCTCTTATGAGTCAGTTTTTTAGCACAAGGTTTAAAGACTATCGTTATGCTTTGGAAAAGGAACGTACTAGATTGTACAAGAAAAATATTAACCCAGAAAGACAAGAGGATATTTCAAATAGTTTGGAAAAGTCAAATAAATTTATCGAGTGGTTAATTGAAGATCTTGTTTGTCGATTAAATGTTAGTTCAAACTATTCAGAGTTTATCACCTCCTTACAGTTATTGCAATCCTTGTCCAATGTTGACCTCCAAATCGATATCTTTGATTCTCAAAAACTAATTGATGCATTGGTTTACAACCTATTCAATAACTACGAAAATATTAGAGAACTCAGTTTGGAAATGTTGAAAACTTGTTCAAAACCAGATAAGATACTTGAGTACTTCCCCGAAGAAAGAATCGATGAGCTTTTTGAAGAAGCTCGCTTCTTACTCCACAGCTTGACAGGAAGAAAAAGTGAAGGTGCTGCAAAATGTATTGAATTCATAAGTACCTATTACACACAAATCAAGCCAACAGCACCCAAAATAGAAAAAGTCTATTCTATCCTACTAAAGGATATAGATGATGGGGTCAGACTATATAACGAAAACAGCGATAGCAGGGATCGCTTCGTTCATGGTCATTTTAAGGCGTTATATTTACTCACGTCAAGTATTTCTATATTGGACAATAAGGAATTCTACATAAGTGGATTCCAGTCAATAATTGAAAACATATTTAAAATATGGGATGCGATGAAATCCATTTTATCAGGATCAATTGATGACGAGGATGATGAAATGGTTGAAGATGATGACAAATTATTGGTCACATATAGCTGGAAAGTCATCAAGGATTCTAATATTTTCATGAACAGAGTTTTGCAGTTGGATTTACTTGACACCAAATTGTTTTTGGATTGCTGTGATTTAATTATCGATCAACTTGCTTCGATAACACACCGTGGTGCATTCTCGTCCATTTATCCATCATTCATTTCTATTTGCGAGATTTGTTTCAAATCGAAATCATTGTCACAAATTCCACAAGAATGGCTCACTAACAACTTGGCCCTAATTGAAAGCAAAAATCAGTATATTTCCCGGAGATCGGGTGGGATACCATTCTTGGTTTCAGGGGTATTAATTGCATCAAAAAAGACAAATCTCAACTTAATACAACCAACGATTGTCAAATTAGTTGAAATTGCGCAAATGCCAAGCAAACATATTGCTGATGAAAAGGCTGACATTCCTCAGGTGCACGCTTTTAATTGTATTAAACAGATATTTACAGAAAGCTCATTGGCACATGCAAGTTTGGAATTTGTGGAGTTATGTTTGGATTTATCGCTTCAGAATTTTACATCGGATAATTGGTCAGTCAGAAATTGTGCTGTTATGCTTTTTAGTACCATTCAACAGAGAATATTTGGCAGTAACAAACTGGCCACTTACCCAGCGAAACTATTCTTCAGCAATTTTCCTAAACTTGACAATATATTGTTTGATAAGCTCGTAATAGGTTTAGAGCATTCCACCTTAGAGAAACAGAAGCATCAAGATAACCAAATTTTGTTTCCAATTTTACTTATTTTATTGAAGTTAGATACTTCATCAAAGGACGAAAGAATGGAAAGATACAAGGATATTCTAATGCAATTCTTGGGTAACAGTTTTTGGAAAATCAGAGAAATTGTTGCAAAGTGTATTGCCTCGATTTTTGATAAGCGGGAGTTAATGAAGCTTTCAACTAGTCTTATCTCAGAAAATACAACAGAGTCCAATATTCACGGAATTTTGTTGGTATTATCAGAAAGTATTGGTAAGTTTGATGACTTGACCACGAAACGAGAACTATGTGAATTTTTGTTGAAGAATATTTCCTTTTTCTTGTCGAGATCTTATGTTGTTTCAAGAGTCTATGTAAATTTAATCACTGATTTGATTGAAACAACATTAAGTCAGGAATATTTGAACATATTAGGAAATTTTGTTATTTCATGCATTATTTCATCCGATACATCACTCGACGGCACACGTCAAATGGCAATAGCGGATACTGTCACACTTCTTTTATCACAATACACGATAAAGAAGGAGATAGATAGCGTGAATGATTTGATTTCTTTAGCATTGGAAAGCGAGTTCCATGTTGTGCAATTGGAAACATTGAGATTTATCAAAGAAAAATTTGATGACTTAAACATACTAGGAGTCCTTAATACAATTAGTACCATAGTTTGGAGACTAATCGAGAATCCAAGATGCTGGAATTACGTTAAAGCTACTGGACTAGAAACCTATTCTCTTTTGGTAATCCATGATAATGTGACGGCCAATGGTATTCGCGTTAACGCATTGCTTCAATTCATGAGCAATACCAATGAGGTAATTAGATTGAAAGCCTTGGAGTGCCTTGGATGTTTGATAATGGATGATTCTGAATTGGTAATTTTTTTGAGAACTGTTAACGAGTTCTGCCATGATAGGAATTCATTCAAGTTCCGGATTTCCGCTTTAAAAGCATTACAATCTTTTGTTGCAAGCCAAAACCAAGTTCTGCAAAAATGCTTGGTTCAGGCATTGTTCATTTTATTTTTTAGAGGTCTTAATGATGACGATGAAAGTGCCAGAAATTTGGCAAGCAATACATTGTCGCATTTCTTCGGTTTTAAACAGTTGGGTAACCCTGTCTACTTGCGTTTTTCATTTGGAGACTTTATGATTTACAAGTTTGGTGGAGAGCTTTTATCAGAAGTTATTTTAGACAACTATAACGACATCTGTCTCGATGACGAAGAAAAGGGATTTTTGAACAAAATTTCACACAACACCGAATCTCTCTTTGATATTGAGCCGGTAAATCTTTACAAAAACGATGTTCATATAATCAAATTGTTTAATGCGATTTTGTTAGACTTAGGGATTGATCCGAAATCTAACAAAAGAGTGCAAGAATGTGTTATCAGGGATACGCTGATATGTGAAGAGTATATGAAGAGCAAACATCAATTGAAGTGGATCAATGACGCCAACATTATGAATTTACTAGAAAGAACAAACGCATTGAGAGGTAACTAGAATATACAAATAACTGCAAAAACTAATATAATACTAGAAGTTGCGAAACTGAAAATGAAAGCCCTGCAACAATTTATCCGGGTAACCCTAAAACTTGATATAAATTCAGCGAGAAAATTTCTGTCAGAAATTTTCTACTACAGTTCTTTCCAACACCAACTGCAGGGCAGTAGGTAATCCAATATGTAAGTAGAACTTGCAATGGGTTTTCTGATGAATAATTATAAACTACAACGAATTTCTTCACCTGAACAAACCGTGTAGATCAAAAATAATTTCAGAGCTTTTTAACACTGACAAAAACCCAATTCAATCAATTACAATTAAGCGAGTTTACTAACTAAAACCAGCAGTGAATACTTAGACAGTAATAAACAGATATTTGAAAGAGAAAAAAAAAGTAACTTGACTTGTAATACTAGTAGATAATGTTAAACATGTTTGTAAGACGATGGAATCAGACAGTATCGAGAGATGAGTTGTGCATATAACCACGAGCAGAAGTACATCACCTTTACAATAATTGATTAGAAAAGATAACTAAGCATCATGTCTGAAGATTCATTTTCAATATGTGAACCGTGCCTTGGGGAAGATCAGAACCTTAAAATGATAAAGCAGGAGAATGGAGCCGAATGCAGATCATGTACGAGACCATTCAATGTATATCGATGGAACATTCCTGGCGCCAACAAGTCCCTGAGGACCATTATTTGCAAGACATGTTCCAGGGCAAAGAATTGTTGTCAGTGTTGCATGATGGATTTGTATTTTCACATTCCCATTGATATAAGAGATACTGCTCTTAAAATGGCTGGTCTTTCTAATGCCTACGGGATTACTTCGTCAGGTTCAACTACTAATCGTGAAGTGAAGGCAATCAAGGCGGACAAGTTGGAGAAAATGCACAAAGAAAATGGAGACAACGGCAAGGAATTACAAGCCAGAGAAATATTGGAAAAATTAGCAGAAAGACTTAAAGGCAAAACCTTTAAGAAACCATCAAAGGCAATCAGGGAAGATAAATCGAAATCAGTTGACGTGTCTAAGATCTTGGCCAGTTTACCCTTTGGTGCACTGATAGATCCAGAGAAACATACAGATTCTAAAACATTTTTTATATTTGGGGTAAGCCAGGATGTACCTCAATATGTCATAACTGACGAATTTAATAAATTTGGCAAGATCAAGACATTTACGCTTGTGCATCGAGCAAAGTGTGGATTTATCACCTATACCACTCGGGAATCTGCGATGGAATTCGCACAGAATGTATTAGATAATGGACTTAACGACAATAAATCGACTGCTGGCATGGTGATTTTACAGGGAAAATACCCTATTCGTGTGAGTTTTGGAACCCCCAAACCATTAGGGGTAACTAACGAGGAACATCAGAAGATTAGTTTGGTAGTAGACAAGGTGATGAGGCAACTAGCTGATAAAGACCAGAGTAAATCAGCAATTAAAACAAAGTCAAAGAAAAAACAATCTACAGTGCCACCAAAACGGCAGCCTGAAAGAGTCACCTACAACGCAAGTAATCCTGATTTTGAAGTATGAACTAATGTAATAATAATATAAGCATCTTTATATTTTTGCACCCGTGCTGTGCGCATTTCTGGGAAGCATTTCCTGCAATTTTGTATCAAAAAATGTGAGCCAAATTTGACAGAGTTGTTTAGCCACGACAAATGAATTCCGAAACAAAGCTATGCTTTAAGGTATTCTTCCTCTTATTGCCATTTTTTGTGGCAGTTGTTCGTCTAATGGTGATTCTTCCTTGTCTTCACAACTCACACAACACCCTGGAACATTTGACAACAGTTCCGTTGTCTGTTGAAGGCTCCAATGTTATGGTGTTATTGGGATCGGGAGGCCACACTGGCGAAATGATCCGTATTTTGGATAAAGTGAACTTGTCTAAGTTTTCTAGAACGTGGGTGACATCATCCAACGATACCTCATCATTATTGAAATCCCAGAAGTTTGAGGAACAACATCTCGCAGACAGCAAATATACCAGTGAGTATATTTCCTTACATCGCGCGCGTTCCGTGGGAGAGCCAATGGTTCTGTCGCTAATTAATACCCTCAAGTCTTTTGTATCTACGGTTGGGCAATTGAGACAGTTGAACCAGATTCCATCCGTGCTTCTTGTCAATGGACCCGGAACCAGCGTGCCATTGGCGTACATTTTGTTTGGCATGAAGTTTTTCGGTTTGGGAAACACAAAAATAATTTACATCGAGAGTCTTGCCAGAGTAAACCTGTTGAGTTTAAGTGGTATTCTCTTGCTTCCGATTTCAGACCGTTTTATTGTGCAATGGGAACAGCTTTATCATAAATACAAACGGGCAGAGTATTACGGATTCTTGATATAGAAAATACAAAGAGTGAATCGACTGCGAAAAAAAAAAAGACCAGTAGAACAATTAATCTTATAACGCGTATCCATTACTTTTGCCTCCGATGTCTGGCAACACTTTCGAGGGCTTGATACCTGAATTTCCTGGTTTATGTGTGGATCGGTTTAATACTAAGGCAAATGTTTACTTATTGACACACTGTCATTCGGACCATTTGGTTGGCTTTAACAGATCATTCTCAGGTGTCGTTTATTGCAGCCAGACCACATACAACATTTTGGCCGCAAACCCGCTATATACTAGTATTGTCAAGTACTGCAAGCCAGTTGATATTGGAAGCAGAATAGTTGTTAATTTGCAAGATTCGCCGGTAACGGTGGCACTTATTGCCTCCTACCATTGTCCTGGATCATGCCTCTTTTTAGTGGAAGGAAATAACAAATCAGTACTTTTAACCGGTGATGTAAGAGCCGAGCCAGCTTGGATTCAAGGTTTATCTAATGATCCTTACTTACTACCATACACATGTGGCTTAAAGACATTAGATAACGTTTATTTGGATACTACATTCATGTATCGAGGAGAACCGTTTATTGAAATGATTTCTAACTCCAGTGGAATAAAAGCAGCCATTCAACTTCTACAACTGTACCCAATGTCAGACTTTGAATTCTGCTTTGCCGACACGACCTGTGGCTTCGAAGAGGCCTGGGCCCATATTGTCTGCTTTTTTGACGGCACACTAAGTCTACCTCAAGAGATCAGCGCCCGTATAAAGTGTTGCATGAAATCCAACGACAAACCAACTTACATGAACTTGTTTAATCTGCAACGCGGATCATCAGGATGGAAGTTTACCGTTGGAAAACCAAACAAACACTCAATAATAATCAGGCAATGTCTAGATTTCAATGTGATTGACTATGCGGGTGTGTGCATGCCAGTAAGGCTCGATACCGTTCAAGAAGAAGATTTGGAATTACAGTATACCACAGAAAATAGTCACAAAGTATACAGATTTCGAGAAAGACAATGGATTCTCCCCAAAAATGGAACTGAGTTGTTACCACAAGAAATCAAGCTCTTGTTTTCCAGACATTCTTCATACACAGAGGCATATAATTTCATCTCTCTCTTGAATCCTCGACAAGTTTATCCCATCAGCCAGTCAAAGGAAACTTGGTACCGAGGTGGATCTATGAGTCGTATCTTTGGAGATTTATGCCAATCCCAGGAGTTTCTGTATGACTTGCTAATGTTTCGACAATTTGGTCACGCTGCAAATAAAGCTCCAGTTAGAGTAGTGGACCGATGGACTGTGGATGGATGTCTAAAGGAAGAACAAGCAGTCAATGATTTCCTTGACTTTAAGTTTAAAGGTATCGAGTTCATGGCTCAGTACAACAGGAGGACCACGTCTGGACATCGGGATATCAAAGAAGATTTAAAGATCGAAAATATTATTGCAGGTAGAGGTGAGGCGAGATATCGTAAATTTATCGAAGAGCAACAACGAAAGTACTCGGTACGAGACGAAAAGCCAAGTCCAGAAATCGACCACGACAGTTTCTTTGAAGATCTGGACAATTCTGCCAATATGAGGACTCCAGTCAGCTCAGAAACAGGTAGCAACAGGTCTAGTCCACGCAAGCAGCCAGCTTTAAAAAGGAAAAAGGCTGAGAAAATGGAAGTAATTCCTTCATTTCAAGAACAAGCAATTTCCCATCTGGAATCTATGATAGAAAAGCTTTCAAATGTTTTGATGGCAGATCCAAGTGCATGGTTCAGTATGGGATTAAAGTCTACAATGGAAGGATCATTCAGTAAATTAAATCATTAAATTTTATTTTTGATGATGTTGTTGTTAATGTACAATATGGAACAGGAAGGAGGATAGGATATGCAAATAGGAAAACAGTAGAAGGCCAAGAAGGTACTAGTTTTCTCTCCATTTTTCACCACAGTTAACACACTTATAGAAAGTAGTCATGGGTTCATCGGCAGATCTGATCTGTAATTGGTAAAAGTATGCTTTCTGGCCACCGCACAGATCCACTGGACATTGAGCTGCAGTCTGATCAACGTTATCCCAGAATCCTTCTCCGCCGAGAACATCATCAACTTCCTTTCTGGCCAACTTCTTACGATCGAACATCTGGAATCCGTTGATCTTGAATTCGTACGGACAAGTCATACAATAAAACTTGTTACAGCCATCATCGCCCTGTGCTATCATAAGCATATTGGAACAGTTCGGACAGAACGAAAGCATCGCAACTGACTGGTTTTGATGAAGTTTCGGTTTCGTGGAGTTGAAATCTATCGCTGTCGCTGTCGCGCTCATCTCAGATGGAAATTTTGAAACAGCGAGCGACGGGGTCTGTGTGCAGTGCCGCATCAAATATATTCACACTGTTTTGCCAAATTTTTGACATCTACATATTGTAAATCCTGTCAGCATATGGGTGCAGAAAACTCAGATTCCGAGTATTACACGCCTCTGGCGTCTCCTGAGAAGTCACCATTTAAAAAGATTGCATTTCCTGTGAAAAATGTATCGTCACCTGCGCCATCTTCCCCACTACGATTAAATGTACAGTCTCCATTTACCACCACGCGTGGCTCACCTCGAGGAATCATCAAAATAAGCGTCAATCTGCTATTAAGATCACCTAGAACTCCTGGAAGATCGGGATTGAGGTCGCCACAGAAGCGGAATGCTGCCGAACTTAACAGATCGGCCCGGAAACGGGCAGTTTCTACCTACACCAAGCTTATGGATGAAGACTACGAAAGCGATGATGAATTGAATAAACAGGATAGAAGAATTGCAGAAACCATCTTACAACTGTCACGACGTCCTGGTGACCCATTCCGTGGATACGGTAGTGATGTTGAACTGGAATTGGACGTAGAAGAGGCGGACAGATCAATAAATCTCGAAGAATTCACTCCACGAAGAACACGACGTGTGGTGTTGAGAAAACGGCCAATTGAAATTTCCAGTGACGAATTTGAAGACGATGATGATGAAGCTGCTGTTGTATCTCCAGGCTCTCCTGATTCTGATCTGGAATCAGTCGTTCTGGAAGGATCTGATTTTGAGATACAAGAACCTAAACGAAAAAGAGGACGTCCCAGAAAACATCCCATTAAACCTAAGCTTCAAGCCGTTGAAATTAATCAAAATGCTCAGAGAAGGAAGGTCGGGCGCCCTAGTAAAGCCGAGAATGCTGCTTACAAAGTCAAGAGTATTTTCCAAGAGGATGATGAACGATTCTTTAGTGAAAATAAGGCAAGCTCAAAAAATGTCTCACGATCTAGTCTCTCATCCCCAAAGAAGGATAGCTTCTCGCCCCTTTCGGTGGCTTTTGATAATACAGAACTTACCATTCCCATAATAAGTGGTATCCCTGATACCGACAACAAAACCACAGAAGATCCTGCTATTCGTTTTGTGCCGTTGGAAATCCCCAAATTGGATGAGAGTGGAAATATTATAGATTCTAAGTTCTTAGAAAAGCATTTTGGAGGAAAGAATATTGAAAATAGTTTGAGAGGGCGTTTTCTTGATGAGAAAGCCTTCTTTTTAGAGGGTTCAGAGGGGTATTTCGAACAGCATAGCAGCAGACCGCGTCCCAGTAGCAATTCTTTGGCACATCTTGCACCTCAAATTGAATATTCCACATTTATTCCTAATATTCAGTTGGGTGAACTGCTATCACAGACCCAGAAACAGCGACTTATTGAATTACACAAATTCTTGTATCACCAGTGGTGTTTTGAGATGACACAAGGCTTCAACCTTAATTTTTATGGGGTGGGGTCAAAGTTGGAGTTGCTTCTTGACTTTGTGCTGAATTATATTCCCTACTGGTTTGAGAATACTTCGTCAATGGTTGAAATGCCCAAACTCATGGTGGTTAATGGATATAATCCGACAATCAAGTTTAAGAAAATCCTTCATGATATTGTGAGTACTTTTATTTCAAGCGAGAAGAAGAAGCAAGATAAAATCCGATTCCCCAAGCACGTTTCGGAAACTGTTCCATTTTTGATTGAGCAGATTGAGAAACAGCGCAAACATACCGATAATATTCAGCCCAGGTTGGTGTTGTTGATTCATAATATAGATGGAGAGGCACTTCGTGATGAGAAGATACAGAATCTGTTATCACAGTTGAGTGCATTACCCGAAATATGGCTTGTATCGTCGACCGATAATATCAATGCTCCGTTATTGTGGGATCTGTTCAAGATGAAAAACTATAATTTCTTATGGCACGATTTGACAACGTATGCATCGTACTCCGTCGAGATGACCTTCAAAGATGTGTTGAATATGGGAAGATCCAAGAAGTTTGTGGGAGAAAAGGGAGCCAAATACGTTTTGTCATCGTTGACGGCAAACGCCCGGAATTTGTACCGCGTATTGGTGGAAATGCAGCTTGGAAACATGAAGAAAGTTACTGGTACCAAGGCAGCACTTCACAGTGTCAAGGGTACGATGAAGTTGGGTGTTTTGTTTAAGGATTTTTACAATAAGTGTTTGGAGGAGTTTATTACTTCGAACGAAATCACGTTCCGGACTGTTTTGGGTGAGTTTGTCGAGCACCGAATGTGTAATTTGGTTAAAGATAGCACAGGGGCTGAGATTGTTTATATTCCATTCAACTACGATGAAATGGAGAAGTTGATTAAGGAAGAATTGAGCTCTGTATAAATGAACAAATACAAATAAATACAATAAAAAAAAAAGCAAATGTGCACCTCTTTCTCTATTTCTTGCAGCGTTTTGCAGTCGTCCCCTTGCCGTTTCCAGGGGCTCGCAGCATTAATTATTTTTTTGTGCGTATTCATTACACGTAGATTTGAGGTGGTCTTTTTTTAGCAACTGAAATAGTATAGTTGGCGACAAACAGTTCGTCAATCAGGCAAACATCAGAGTATATATATACAATTTTAGGATAGTAGGTGCGTGGCGTATATTTAAATTTAATGTTTTTGTAGATATTGTTAGTGTTGCATTGAACCGTGTTGTTTTATTGTGAAGTTCTTGCTAACCGTAATTGAATCTGCTGCGTGCCTCGGGGGGGGAGTGCGATTCCAAGCCAACCCAAAAAACCATTCTGGAGCGTCAATTTAACGGTCGGTTCTTTACGCAATTCTACGACTACGAAAGTTACCAGTGCTTCCTTGACATAAGTGTTAACCACTCGACTGAAATGGGCAACTTTCCCAAGCTTCCACCGGGAACCGAACTCACCGTGGGCAGCCACCGGGTCGTCGTGGATAAGTACCTCTCGGAAGGCGGCTTTGCCCATATTTACCGGGTCAAGATCGATCCTCAGTCCGAAGAAGAGGAAGAAATCGCATGTCTCAAGCGGGTCATTGTAAAGAACAAAGAAGGCTTGAACCAACTCCGTAAAGAAGTTGATGTCATGAAGACCCTTCGCCACGCTCGCAATATCGTCAAATACTACGATTCACATGCCGAAAGACTCGAGAACGGAACTTACCAGGTGCTTGTCCTTATGGAGCTCTGTCCCAACAAGTCTTTATTGGACTATATGAACAGCAAGATTAAAACTAAACTAACCGAACCCGAAATCCTTAAGATTATGTTGGACATTAGTATCGGGGTCTACGAAATGCATCAATTGAAGATGATCCACCGAGACATCAAGATCGAAAATGTACTTATCGACTCCCATCAGAACTTTAAACTATGTGATTTCGGCCTGACTTCGTCTCCCATCATGCCACCAAAGGACCAACAACTGTTTCAAATGTTGGGACATGACATCTTATACCAAACAACCCCACAATATAGAGCTCCGGAAATGATTGATTTGTACCGTGGCTTTCCAATAGATGAAAAGGCAGATATCTGGGCCTTGGGTTGCTTTTTGTACAAGCTCTGCTACTACACTACCCCGTTCGAGGCCAATGGCGATATTGCCATTTTGCATGCATCTTTCCAGTTTCTTCCAGCCCCAAATTTCTCACCCGATCTCAAGAACCTTATCATCATCATGCTCCAAGAATCACCTCTTCTCAGACCAAATATTGTACAGGTGATTATTTTAGTGGCCAAGTTTCTCAATATCGAATTGTCAGACCTCAAGATAGACGATTTCTACAAGTTGGGACCCTATAACTTCCAAGCATTGCACGAGTATCAGGTCCAGAAACAGAATGAAATTCTCAAGCAGCAACAGATGTACTATAACCAGCAAGTTTATCAGTCAAATAATAACCTTAGTTCTGCCAGCTTGAACCAGCAACAGCATCAACTCCAACACCAACAAAAGCAGCAGCAACAACAACAACATCATCATCTTCAAAACCAGCTTCCAATTTCACAACAATCTCAACATTTACAGCTGCAGCCACCAGCGTACGGAAACGCCGTTCCTGCTGCTCAACTGGTTTCTATGCATACATCCAGCTCACAGCCAACTCCACGCCGTTCATCCCTGACAAAGAGTTCTCAGAAAGTTACTGCTCAGTCGACTCTGAATAGTGGACGTATAGCTCCACAAAAGTCAGCCACCAGGACCGGCTCACTGATAGAACCGCAACAGATATTTGACGACGACAGCGAGGATAATATTAGTTTCGGCGAGTTGGAGAATCTTGACAATGTGGAAGAGAGATATCCATCTCTTGAGAATCTCTTGGTACCAAAGAGTCACTTACCCATTGATGAACCTGAACTTTCCACTGCGACTCTAGGAGATCAGGTAGAAAAGAAACCAAAGCAGTCGGATCCTTTCAATTATGCGAATCAATACCTGTACCTGACACATCAGTCTAATAATTCACCAAGTAGGTATGGTAAGAAAGAAGCTTGGGAAAAACTGGCATTGAAAATGGATAAAACAGCAGAGAAGTTGGCTGACGATATTTTTGGAGAAACCCCAAGTCTGAAAGCACCACTAACCACTGCTTCGATTTCGGCACCTGTCAGTGAAAAGGCTACAAGTGAAAAGAGCTTTGAAAGAAAGACGGATTACGTAGCTGCAGATCTCAGTCGGGCCAAGAGTGAGGACAAAGAAGAGTTCTTTTTTGATATACCAAGTCAAGTTTCCCAGAGTCATCCACCGGTAAATCAGGAATCTCCACCTGTAAATGCAGAAGTGCAACCTCAGAAAGTCCATGTATCAACAACACCAACTGTTTCAAAGGCTCAACCAGTACAACCACCGTCTGGTCCCCCGGCTCAGGTTCAATCACAGCAGCCAATACAGATGTCAAAACCAGCATCAACCAAACCATCACAGACACTGCCTGTTGTGCAGCCAATCAAGATTCTGGTACTTCCTGTCGCTGATAGTAATCCTTTTCCTCGAGAGGAGCCTAAGGTTGAAGTAAAGGGAGCTAATCCCTGGGGCGAGTATCGCAACTCAAAGATATTTCCTGAGTCGTCTTCTTACGGGGAACCACTGACATTAGACCAAATGCAGGGATTATCGCTCAATGATGGAGTTAACTACACCAAACCATCTCATTCTGCTGCAAATGCTTCTAGTGCTACGGTTGCAGCTGCCCAACCACCTCCGCCGGTCCCACCACATCCTCATGCACACGCACATGCACATGTACATGCACATCCTCATTCACATTCTCACAAGGATATCGAGCCACCTAACTTGATTGATCTTGAAGTTGGGTTGGAATCTTCAGGGTCCTCGTCAGCTACGCCTGTGCTTCGGCCTAAGAAGGAGTATGGACTTCTTTCTGACGCATCTCTATTGGATTTGAATGAGGAGGATAAGAATACATCGAGGCATCACTTTAAGAAACGGATTTCTTCTATTCCTAATCCATCACGGTTTAGTTTCCAGGAAGAGGTGATTGATTTTGCGTCCGATGATGAGAATCCTGAGAACAGTTCGAAAATGAACCGAGTTTCCATCAGAAAATCGCTCAGAAAATCCAGAAAGCCTTCTCTGGATGGCAAGCGCTCTGAGAGTGCATCAGATAAGAAGCGTATGTCGTTCTTTGGCAAGGACAGTTAGATTTATACATATATGTTATTAGAGAAGGTACAGAATGTAGATTAATATGCGAAAAAAAAAATCGAAAATTAATTATTGATTTGAGGAATTCACTTCATCTCATCCGTCGCAAAAGCATGAAGTTTCTCAGACAATACTTGGCACAACTCGTGTTGTCGGTTTCTGCTGACCGTTTTGAGGTTCCAGAAACGCCACAAGAATACCAATCCATTTTGGCTCCGGTTGAACACTTACTTGGAGGCAAAGCACCCGAACTTCTTACTCATCAAGATTATTCAGAATTATTCTTTACCGAAGCAACAAGAGCCGTTTTAAACGAATACCCTGCACAAGACTTGTACTCTGTTTTGGATAAGTTCCTTGATGCAGTTTCTATCAACTTTTCCGCCAAATTCGGCCCGGTTGCTCCTCTACAACTCCAGATTGTCGCAATTGCTTACCTCCAAACGTATGTCCAAGTCAATTTTACTGGGCCAGGAATCAAGTTTACATCCCAAGAACTTTTCTTTCCTGGTGTTGATTCCCAGTTACTTCAAAAAGAAGCTGTTCGTTTACTCAATACAGAGGGGCATCAGGCATATGATTTGATGTCTGAACCACTCTTGCTTATCTTGTCGCTCATTCTCTTTGAAAAGTTATCTGGTTTATCTGGTAAGCACTCAATTATTAAGAGAGATCTCACCGTGTCAGTAGAGGAACTTTCAGACATTACTGGAACTGTTTCCAGCAAGATTGAAGATCCTGTGGCCGCTTCTCTTCATTGGTGGAGAACAAGAGCGTTACAAATTCACATGTCGGTAGTTTCCGACCCACCAAGTATACTATCGACGATATCGTCTATTCTCCTCAATGCTTCGGTGCCTAACAACTTGGCACCAGCCTCGGACTCAATGCCTGAAATCCAGAAACACGTACAAATCATCTATTTCTTGGAATGCGCCAGAAACAATATCCACAGCCAGACAGAACATTTGGCCATCCCATTGCTTGGAAAGGCAAGAAAGACCTCGGAACTTAACTTTATCTTGTCGGGTGCTAAAGCTAAGAGAACAAAGTTCCAGAAATTCCACACTTCAGCCTTGATCGTATTAGCTAAGAGTAAGGAATCAAAATTATTCGATAACAGCGCTGACGGTGAAGATCCAGAAAGTTTCCAATTAGGAGATGATTTATTGTTGGAAAGACCTCAATTCGAGTCGTTGGATGATCTCGAGTTGAAGGATGAACCAGACTCCAAACGGATCAAGTTTGATCCTTCGATTTCCGAAGAAGACGAAGGTGAAAAGTTGTTACCATTGGCAATAAAACAAGAAGACATTCCTTCAGAACTTAGGGAATTGGACCCCAACAACCAACCCACATTAAGTGATTTGGATAATTTGCAATTGTTATTACGTTTGACTACGTTGAGACAAACTTCTCCTGCCAACAATCCTTTGACAGAAGAAGAATTGGCTGCCATGGTATCTAGGGTTTTGTACACTTCTTCTAAGAAGATTAACTGGACCATCTTTTCTCGTGCTTTGTGGGAAAGATCGGTGTTGGAAACAAACAAGGCTAGAACAATTGAAAGAGGTATTCTTCAAATGACATCTCTTGTGGAAGAAATCGGACTCAAAATAAAGACAAGAATTACTCCACAAGATAACGATCAAGAAGATCTTTCTCCTGCTTCTTCGAGATTGAGATTTATCCATCAACTTATCTTGAAACCTCAATGGTCTTTGGATGCACAATTGGCAGACAAGTACATGTCTCTTGGAGTCTTGAGATCAGCAGTTGAGATCTACGAAAGATTACAATTATCATGCGAAGCTGCTTTATGTTATGCTGCCGTTGATGATGAAAAGGAAGCGGAAAGAATTTTGCTTGAACGTATTCTGACTCATCCAGATGACGCCAGAGCCATTTCTATCCTTGGTGATCTCAGACAAGATCCTAGTCTTTGGGAAAAATCATGGGAAATTGGTCGTTATGCTAAGGCAAAGGCATCGTTGTCTCGTTACTACTACAGCCCTCCTGCTAAATCTGGATTAACTAAGAACCTTCCACTTGCAATCAAACACATGTTTGAATGTTTGAGTGCAAATCCATTGAGCTACGAGCATTGGTTCTTCTACGGTTGCTGTGGATTAGAGAGTGAACAATATGAATTGGCAGCAGAAGCTTTCACCAGATGCGTTGCTTTGGATGATTCGAACTCACATGCTTGGTCGAATTTGGCTACTTCTTTGTTGAGGACCGACAAGTTGAGACCCGCGTTCAATGCTTTAAAGAAAGCTCTTCGTGTTGCGGCAGAGGGCAAGAAATCCTGGAAGATTTTTGAAAATTACTTGATTGTGGCAGTCAAGTTGAACGAATGGAACGATGTTTTGACGGCTGTACGCGAGTTAATTGATATCAGAGGTCTGTCGGAAGGTGAGGCCCTGATTGATATTCCAGTAATTGAAAAATTGGTGGAGATTTTGGTTGCAACCGAGTATCCATCCGATGGTGAAAGATTGACCTTTTACCAATCATCATGTGTGGACTTAGTCTGTAATATCTTGCCTTCTGTGATTACTACTTCGGCCAGATGCTGGAGAATTGTTTCCAAAGTTGAATTGTGGAGACAGAAGCCGTGGGCTGCGCTTGAGTGTCACGAGAAGGCTTATAGGGCACTTTCTAACCGGGCTGAGTTGGATACGAGCGAAGTTGCTTGGAATGAAGCTGTTGAAGCATGTTCTGATTTGATTTCGGCTTACGAGAACCTCGGTGAGAGACCAGGTAAGTATGGCGCCGATGATGTTGTTTGTAAGGACTGGAAGTATAAGTCTAGAACTACAATCAGATCTTTGATGTCTAAGGGTAAGGCGATGTGGGAAGATTCAGAAGGATGGGAAAGATTACAGGAATTGAAGGAAGAGGTTCTGAATCATTAAATTAATAGAAATGAGAACAACAAAATCCGAGGTCTTGTTCCTTTTTTTGAAAGAGAGAGAGAGAGAGAGAGAGAGAGAGAGAGAGAGGACATGGTTAAATAAAAAGTGATAGAGATTTGTATATATAAGAGAATTCAGTAAATTCTATGTATAAAGAACACCCGAACAGCAACAATATCTGATTTTGTTGCGTTTTGGCTCCGTTAACTTGTTTAATCAATAATTTTGCAATCATTTAGAATTCATCTGAAACACCCTTTTTGGCCAAAATCGCAAAGAAAAATTAACAATGAGAAAAGAACAGAAAAAATAAAATGCAGGTAACGTTATTGTATCCACCTGCAGTACAGTCACCGCCTTGCGTTGGGGCAAATTCTATATATAGGCATACTTTACAGGAGGTCAGAAATCCAAGAGTCGTGCTCAAGTATTGTTGTAGAATGTAAGCCGTTAGAACCGAACTGGAATGAGAAAGAAATGTAAACGAGATTCCCTTGTATGGAATTTTCTGTTGGGTGAGCTAGCCAAATCGAACAAATTAGGAACCACACAACTCAAGTAGAAGCGTGTCTATTTTAACCTAAAAAAGTAATTTCCTGCACAACAATTTTTTGCAAACAATCATCAACAAAAGTATCAAATCACCCACATACCCTAACGTACAGCCACGTTTAATAAACGTTGTTTTTTTCTTCTTCTCACTCTTGTCAAATTACATTAATAGCATATAAACAGAGTCTGTCACGATGGTCGATGACAAGTATATTGGACTTGCACTTGCGATGTCATCATCGCTAGCAATTGGGACATCATTCATTATAACAAAGAAAGGCTTAATGGATGCCTCGGCGAGGAATGGATCCAGCCAGGTACAAGGCCATGAATATTTACAGAGTCCCATTTGGTGGGCTGGTATGTTAACCATGGCAGTTGGTGAAATCGCCAACTTCGCCGCCTATACCTTTGCTCCTGCCATTTTGGTTACCCCATTGGGCGCGCTTTCCGTCATTATTGGTGCGGTTTTGGCCGCCATATTCTTGAAAGAAGAGTTGGGAACCTTGGGCAAGATGGGCTGTGCCATCTGCTTGATGGGATCTGTCATAATTGTGCTCCATGCTCCACCAGACAAAGAAGTCCAAACTGTCGATGAGATTTTGGGCTACGCCACCAAACCAGGCTTCATGTTCTACTGTTTCCTTGTAGGAGCATACTCCTTGTTCATGATCTACAAGATTGTTCCAAAGTACGGTCACACAAACCCTATGATCTACCTTTCGATCTGTTCTTCGGTCGGCTCGATCTCTGTCATGTCGATCAAGGCCTTTGGTATTGCTTTGAAGCTTACCTTGAGTGGGAATAACCAGTTCACCCATATTTCGACGTACTTGTTCCTTTTGGTCGTTGCCTTGTGTATTATTACTCAGATGAACTATTTCAATAAGGCGTTGGATCAATTTGATACTTCGATTGTTAATCCATTGTACTACGTCACATTCACTACATTCACTTTATTGGCATCTTTCATTCTTTTCCGTGGATTCAACACGTCATCAGCCATTGATATCATCTCGTTATTGATTGGTTTCTTGATTATCTTTAGTGGAGTGTATTTGTTGAACATCTCGAGAAAGGACAATAACGGCAAGTCGAGAGAACTCTTTGGCTTGCACAATGACAAGGATATGGCACCACTTGACAATGGTGTTGGTGGTTTTTCGTTGAGAAGATCAATGCAGGTCAACCGTAGCGAGTTCGACACTGAAGAAACTGTTGGTTTGAGACGGTTCGACAGTTTCGAGTTGGACAGTGACGAAGAAACGAGACAGAGATAATACGGAACAAGTAAAACAGGGTCTATATATTACATTTTGTACAATAGGTACATGAAACTGTACATTTAAGCAGTAAAATACACGCGTATGCGATGGTCACACGAGAGCAACTCTAAATATCATCAATGTCCAAGTCATCATCCTCTTCTTCGTCGTCGTCATCTTCAGCACCGAACTCGAAGTTAACTTCATCATCTTCATCGGCACCGAAGGTGTCGGTTTCGTTGATCTTGGCGTTTTCTGGCAATTCACCAACGTTCTTCAAGGTTCTGGCTTCGTCAGAGTTGTATTTGTGGACAACATCACATTGGTCGTCCTGGAAATCTCTCAAGGAGACCAAGATGATATCACCTTGACCCATCCAGACCTTCTTTCTCAACTTACCACGGATATGACCCATTCTCTTGATACCGTCGAAACAACTGACTTCGATACGCCCGTTACCCAACATCTTGGTGATTTGTGCGTATTCCTGACCTTCATCCTTGTAGATCAACTCTCTCTTTTGACCACCGTTGTCGTTCTTTCCTCTTCTTCTGTTCTTTCCTCCTTTTCCTTTACCAGTTTTACCCATGGTTGCAGTAGTATTTGCTAGATGAAGTTTTTACTAATGAAAAATTTTTTTGTGTGCGCTCTATCTTTGTCTACGATATTAGTGATGGGGGTTCTGACACAATTCTCAAACCATGAATGATTAAAATAAGAACACAATTGTAAGATTATTTAATGAAAATCTCGGTTGGATGTTGGCACTAACTCCAACTTTGTAGTATTGAACTTCTTTTTCTCTTTCTAAATGACGTTGACTCCTCCAGTCCAGAAAAAGTTGAGGTATTCTCAAAATTTTTGTATTCTTTTTTAAATTATATTACCAATTTTTTGGAAAATCCCATATTCAATAGTTATTAGTTTCCTTCTTTCTTCTCTCTGACATTCTCTATCATTTTCTTCAAGTAACGGAGATGTGAAGTCGTTTTTATTTCATCTAAAAAGGACCCAACGAAGGTATGTTGTTTCCTGCATATATGTGCTTTTTCTATATGAGCTTGGGTTTACAACTCCATCACCAGTAAAACAATTCCCAATATTTCATCATGGATGCATTTGAAGCGGCCACACAGTTCTCACAGATCCTTAGAGGGCTTACACCTGCAGTTCAAAACCTTACAAGAGCAGCACACTTTGCATTGAAACATTTGGAAAGCGAAGACTATCTTTTTCCCAGTATTCTAGACATCCTCAACGATTCCTCAGTAGAATTGAACACCAAATCCACCATCTTCCAGTTCATCGAGGTGCTCTTTAACGAATCATTCTACTATTCGCGTCAACCCAAGTTTAATTATCCATACGTACAAAACCTTAAGAAAGCATTGCCCCAGATTATTCTTGCCGTGCTCCCAGAAACCAACAACTCCAATATATTTAATGTGTACACCAGTTTGAAGAACATCACCAAGCATTTCAAGGTTGATTGTAAAGTGTATATTGAAAGGTTCAATCAAAGTTTACTTGAAGATGAAGATATCAAAAATGCTCAACTCGACGTACCGTTCCCACCGGTTGTGGAAGAAGACGCTCTGTCCACCGATCCTCTCGTTACATCATGGGATTTACTTGTCAGAAAAAAGAAACAGAGTCAGTATGAACGGTTGCGGTTACTAACTCATTCCAAAACCCTCACGGAAACCGTTTCTGAAGACAAAATCTTTGCCATCAAAGACAAACAAGACCGTTCAACAGACCTTTTGAGCAAGAGACAGATACTTTCTCGAATGGAAGATGATAGAGAAGCCCACAAACGGTCAAAGGAAAATCTTTGGATGGTTTCTCGTCCAAAAGATATTAGTTACTTAACAGAAGAAGAGTTTTTGAATCAGTACTGGGACAAATGCACCAAATTGGGAGAAGAAGAAGACAAAATCTTATTAACACAATTGGAAGAATTAAACAAGATGGTCATGTTAAGTTATAAAGATCAAATCTAGCTACATTGATAGGTTGTTTTTGACTCTGACTCTCTATATTTCAAAGGTTACTTTTGGAGATAACTCCTAATAACTCATTTTTACCATGGACCCCAAACCTGGCAGCAGTTCTTATAACAGAATCGTGGCCAAGTACCGCCACACACTGGACCCTGCTGATTTCACCCTGCTGTTTTAATGTATTAGCATACTGGTAACATGGTTCGTCAATGGGTGTGTTTCCTCCACTGATAAAGATTGATGTGAGGTTAGACGCAGAAAGTTGAGCATCATATTCCTTGACCGGAGTGCTTGGAACCGATGTGGGCACCATCTTGACATCGAATTCTTCGATGAGAGCACCGTTCTCGGCATTAATATAATATGAGTTTATAAATTTGAATGCCTTTAATGCCAATTCATGTTGCTGTGCCACCACAACATTCTTGATCAATGTAGCATGTACACCGCCTGCCTTGCCCTGGAACACTTCGTTGATGTGTTGAATACAGTCACCCATGGCATCGAGAGCCCGTTCTCGATCGTCTAACAAAGCTGAACTAGCATGGAACCGAATGGTACAATCTTCAATCTCGTAGAACAGCCCAGGCAATCTTTCAACCTTGGATTGAATAAGTTTTTCAACTTGAGGCATCCATGAATTAAGTTCGTCCTCATCAACAATCGAAATCCATTTGGTTTGTCCAATCAACTTTATATAACCACCATTCTCAGCAATTAACCCAAAGTTAGGATATCTTCTGTAAAGACTATCCATATCGTTTCTCTTCAAGAAACTTATAATGTACACTTGATTATTCGGGTCTTCTAATAAACGACTGAGTAACCGTGAAATCCTAGCAGGTTCAGAGTAAGCACTCTTCCCGGCTCCATCCATTTGTAACTCAGCTGGAGCAGTCGTAGTGGCTGAGGGACTCTCAAAGTTAAAGAAAAAGAGTCTTTTCCCTTGTTTCCCGTCATAAAAATCCTCAAACAGATCAGTAGTAAATGGAATCAAGTTGTTCTTGTTTTGACGCTTGTTTTGCTCCCATGATTGGTTTATGTCCTGCAAACAGCTGACAACCCAGTGAATTGCATCTCTTGTGACAACGAGATCGTGACAAGTACTCCACCGGGTCAATTTTTCCTCAGGCTCCATTACCAACAGTTGCTTCAAGGTTTCTGAAAACTTTTTGATGTCCCATGGATTGATAAGGAGTGCTCCTTTGCCATTACAGTCCAAAATCAGTGACGATCCAGTGAATTCGGATAGAATCAAGGGCGATTTCTTTTCAGAAGTGGCCATAATAAATTCATGGCATGTTAAATTCAACCCTTCTCTCATACACGATACAACAAAGGTGTCGGCTTCACAGAGCAATGCCACGTACTGGTCAAACTCGATATCTTTTTGTAGCAAAACGATTGGCTGCGAAACCGCCAAATTTTCAGAAAGTGAATTGATTCTGGCTACTAATTGCATGACCTCTGCCTCGTAATCCGAGTCGTGAGACGAACCGATACATACCTGAATAAGGACGGTAGTGTCAACACACTCGGGATTATTGAGTAAGAACTGTTCATAGGCCAACAACTTTTGCTTGATTCCTCGTAATTTATCAAGTTTATCTCGGGAGAATATAAGCTTCTGGTTACCCCACCGTTCTTGAATTAATTCTCGCCATTCCTTCACTGACTCGTTTTGAATCACTTCTTGGAGCGATGCAACATCTATACCAACTGGGTTTGTAGATAAAGACGTTAAATTTCCTCGGTAAGAAACACCAAGTTGATTAGTATCAGCAAGCAACAACCGGTTACAAGTTTGACGAAAGTGGCGGACATATTCCTCTGTTTGGAACGAAATGACGTTGGCTCCCAACATCCCTTCCAAGATCTCGTTTCTTTGAGCAAAGCAACGGAAAACTTCTGAAGAGGGAAACGATACGTGTAAAAACAACCCAATTTTAGCATCAGGTAACTTCTGTCTGACCATCTTTGGCACTAACAAGAGATGGTAGTCATGGATCCAAATTATGTTCTCAGGATCTTCTGGATCAGCATCACCATTTTCCCGAAGGTAAACTTCCACAATTTTGTCGGCAACCATCTGGTTAAGAAGCTGGTAATGACTCCAAGAATGGTCTTCGAATGCTTTGGATTTGGGATCATCGGGAATTTGATAGTGGAAAGTTGGCCACAAGATTTGCTTACAGAATGATTTGTAGTGACCTTGAAAAGTTGTATCGTTAGGAAAGATCGCTTCTGAATTGTATTCTTCTCGGAGTTTTTGGGCAATATCGTCAATGACTCGGTTCGATACTTCGTCTGAAGGCATAGCAAGCGTGCCAACCCACTTTCGTGAATGGATAATATTTGCTTCTGCAGTAGACTTGACTGCTTTTGTGAGAGATACATTTCCCTTGTTGGATAACACGACTTTCCAAGGAGCTGTGTCGAAGATATTTTCCTGGTTAAAGAGAGATCCTTTAATGTCTGGGTTGGAAAAGCCACCAAATGGAGCCAATTCACGTTCATGGTTCAAGTCTGGCAAGTCTTCAACCCATTCACGGCAAACCGTTTGTTCTTCATGTTCTTCAGCAATGGCTAGTGAGCTCGAACTTGCATTGCTGACACTAAAGCCAGCAAATGGTTTGCTGAGAGAAGATCGCGTTCTAGTTGGTGCTGGAGAGGCACCTGCCAATCCATCAAGGTTGTTGGTGCTCCGATTAAACTTTAGTGATGGTAATCCCAAGTCCTTGTCGTCCTTCTTTGGATCGACCACCGATGCAACTAAGTTGAAGGTCGAACCACGCGATTTGGGTTGAATGTATTGTGGACCCAACTTTTCATTCAAGTTATCTGTTAGCTGGTGGTCAAACGAGTTCTTCTTGACACGGTGGTGACGATAAAAGAACTCCTCGGCCTTTTCCTTTTCATCTGATGGCGTGGCACCTGGAGGGTGGGGTGAGCCCACAAGTGGCGTTGGCTGAAGCGAGTTTGCCATGCTTAACGATGGCAAGATACTATTTGAACGTGCTTTGGGCTGTATCGGCACTGATGCGGGTGCTGATGCGGGTGCTGATGCTGCTGGTACCACATGTTCTTCAATGGTGATGCCAGTATCATTGTTGTAATGACATTCCGCGGGGGAATCAACCTCAAACTGAACCGTATACGGTAAAAACCTGGAAGTTAGTATTGCCAAATGATATATAGAGAATTGATTACTTACAATGAGCCAATAATCACTGTCATTTATCTCTCAATTGCTGATATCTATCAAAAAGAAACCCGGTGACGTAAAATGTCAAGGTTGAAGTTCAAATCACGTGGTTTCTTCCACCCCCGCCATCTCACTATGATTTTTTTGACATGTTACAAATATTAATACTTAATAGCATTGCTTCATTTAATATTACATACGTCATATATCCTCAAGATCATCTTCATCTGACAGCTGAATCAGGTCAAATTCGACTTCGATGTTCAGAAACGGATCGTGGTCATTAGAATTAGCTTCGGTAGCAGGCACAGACTGTGGCTCGTCAGCCTGAAGCTCGGGAACAATGTCGATTTGGACTTCATTTTCTGTTGCTTCAGATACCAACTCAGCATGCGTTTTTGGTGGTATTTCTGGCTGTAAAAAATTAACTTGTTCAGAATTTGAATCAGGTTTTGTTTGTGGTTCATCCTTTTCCTCAAAATCAAACCGAGGAAATACTTCTTCGTCACTCTCATCAGAATGATCCATCTTGTTATAGTTGTATCCGAACTCGGTTTTGCTTCTCTCCTGTTCCTTTAATCTTTCCTGTCTTGCCTTCTCTGCTAAAATCTCCTCGATCCGCCGTTTCTTGCGTGTTTCGGCATTACGTACCGACTTGATCACACTTTTAAACTCGTCATGAACAAGATTCTGAAAGTGACGGTTGATTTCAGGAGTTACCTTTTCTGTGGCATACGGAGAATAGTATTTCTCGGCACGAATATAGATATTGCGCTCACGTTTCTTGAACTTCTCTAGAAGCTCGTTTTCGTGACGTAGTTTGATGGCCCGTCGTTTCTGTGCATACGCCTCAAAATCAAACAGCACCTTCCTGTCATCTTTTTCTTTCTTCTCTTCTTCCTCTTCTTTTACTTTATCCAATTCCTGGTTTCCTTTTTCTTCATCTTTTTCTTCTCGTTCTTCTTCAGACTCCGCTCTCACTGGTTCACTCATGATACTTTCCTGGTCAGTTTCGGCTTCGGCCAATTCATCCTCAAACGTTTTACGCCACTTTCTTTCGTCGTCCTCAATCAAATTGTACAAAGAAAGTTCTGTTAACCGTGACTCTTCCACCAACTTTAACCTCAACTGCTTCAAATCGGTCAATGTGTCCATATACTTGGGCGTATTCTGATAAGTGTAGTCTGGTGGCAAGTCAGGAAGAAATGCTGGTATATAACTTGGTCTCTTTGCTTGTTTGGGTAAAAGACTGGTGATTTCGTATTGCTCATTGGCAATAAATGGTAATGATGGATCATTTTCTGCAATCTCCACCTCCCTTTCGACAACCAGATGGCGCTGGATAGCACTTATTGCTTTCTTAAAGCGCTGATGATACTGTTTGGATCTGTGAATCTCTTCGTAGAGCCCATTAGGTTTGATTCCTTTGAGTCGCAAACACATCTTGGTATCTCCAAGCGACGGTACTCGTCTACGCTGTAACTCGGTGTATTTCTGTAATGATTGGATAATTTCGTGAAAGTATGATATGGCAAGGTCGGTTGTTTGGTCCAAGAAGTCTTGTGAATAACGATATCCTTTGGCTTCAAGCATTAGTGCTATTGTCTTGTAAAGCTGGAATTCAGCCGGAGAAACGTGCATCTGGCGCAAAACGGGGTCCACATGGTTTTCAGGAAGTTTTCTGAGATGAATGGGGTCAGAGCCTTTCATGTGCACGTTAATCTGGCGGCTTTTTCTCTATCTCCACTGAATGGTTTGACAGAGTTGTATGTTTTTTAAACTTTTGTCAAGAAATGTCGCACGCGCGGTACCTTTCCTAAAAAAAAAATGTCGAGCTATAATGTCGTTATTCTTACTAGTTATTTAACAAGTACTCAATGGCACCTTGAACGCTGCCACCAGTTCTTCTCAAGGCTTCGATGTTTCTCTCAAATTCAAAGAATCCCATGTCGTTCAATTGTCTTAATTGACTTTCGTATCTTTCTTCTGGAGGACGGTTATCAGCTGGAGCAGCAGACGCACCAGTACCAGCACCTGCTCCACCGAACAAGGCAAATGGGTCAATTGGTGGAACTCCGTTAGGAAACAATGAAGCAAAAGGATTAGCTGCTGCTGCTCCAGTAGCTCCAGTAGCTCCAGTTCCAGCTCCAGCTCCAGCTCCAGCTCCAGTAGTAGTATTAGTAGCATTATCAGTAGAGGCAGGAGCATCAACCGTAGGATTGGCGCCAGGAGCAGGGAAAGCGGAGGCAGCACCGTCGCCACCAGCACCAAAACCTCCACCAAAACCTCCAAGGCCGCCTCTATTCATGGCCATCATCGATCTCATCATTTCGGGATTCGATAACATCTGTCTAAAGAACGGGCTCTGTAACATTTCTCTCATCTGTGGTCCCATGCTTCTCAACTGTGGGTTCAGGTTGATAAGGAAATCCACCATCTGTGGGTTAGACAACATGGCGTTCATTTGTTCTTGGAAACCTGGACTTGCCATCATCAGTGATAATTGTTCGGGGTCGGGTATGGCGCTGTTCATGCCACCATCGGGTCCAAACATCGATTCTGAAGGAAGTTGTGTAAATCCAGCGTAACGAGCACCAGTAAGGTCCGCCAATGGGTTGAACGAACCGGCTCCAGCAGCAATATTAGAGGGAGCTGCTGGTGTGGAGGCAGCGGTACCAGAAGTTGTGGCGTTTGCTGCTGGTGTTGTCGCTGCTGGTGTTGCTGCTGAAGTTGCTGTACCTGCAGACTTGACCATGTGGATCGTGTGTCCGGACTGAACTTTGTATGATTCGATGGTTTCGCCATCCTTCAACACTTTGCCAGAGTAGATCAAGCGCTGGCGGTCAGCAGGAATCGCAGAAGATTCGGCAATCTTCTGTTTGAGTTCCAAAACAGTGCTGGAAACAGCCACGGTGATCTCATATTTTGTGTCTCCCGATGACTTGATCGTTATAGTGATTTCGGACATGGTGAATAGTAAAAGTTGGTATGAGTCGTTTCGATAAGGTTCAAGGTCCGCGAGTGCAGGCTGGAGGCGTGGGGTTACCCGGAGAGAATATTCCAGAAACCACACACACAAAAAAAAATTCGCACCGGTGAACAAAATTTAGTTCCTTCCCTTTTGTCATTGGTAATTTAGTAAAGTTCATTTCTATTAGTTTTCTCCTATAATCAATAAAAAGAGAAGAAAAAGGAAAAGTTTAAATATAATTATAAATCATTCTTTCGTTTCGTTTACGATACAACCCAAAAATACTAAAACACTCTCGAACTAAAACCCTGATGCTTCTCTGTACTTATTAATAATTGGTTCAAGACAAAAAGAATCACATCGTTTGGGGGGGGCTGCAAATCGGCTGCTGCAAATGTGTTGCTGCTGCGTAAAAAAAACTGTTGCTTCGTGAATGCATGCAAATCTCGGATGGAAACAATGGCTGCGAAAAAGTGCACAAATACTACTTCTTGACCTCTACTCGCCAGCCACATTCCAAACAACTATATCCCTCAAGACCATCATCAAACTTATGCTTTCCCTTACTTTGCATCAAAGACCATTCTCCCTTTGCCGGGATCTTCTTGCACTCCTGGTTAAGACACCGGACTGAAGTCTTTTTGTATCTCAACCCACACGAGTTACACAATTGGCCTTCCTTAATTGACCATGAAGGTCTCCAGCAAGGCGATTGGTCCAGGCCACACGATATGCACACACGAGGACTGTTCGTGGTATGGGGTTGTTTGGGAGGCGACTTGAGAAGTTCGCTCCGCGTCTTGGACTTGGAAGATGGAGGAGTGATAGGGATAAACTTATGGTTTGGCGGAGTTGAAACCTGTTCTTTCTCATATACGTATCTTGGTTGGTACCCACTCGATGGTGGTGACGCGATGTATGTTCCAGACACTGGCAAAGAGTAGTATGGAGGAGATGGTCCGGTTACCATGGCCGGCGCCGGCGCCGGCGCCGTTACTGCGGTCATTGGTGGAGGGATTGTTGATCTGAATGTTTGCATCTGTGGTTCGTATCTCGCAGGTTCACCAAATTGTTCCCTCACTGGCCGCTCTACCTGACTCAATGGAGAAGATGGAATATTTCTCCGCGGCTTCTGTTGTGGCAGTTGCTGTGCTTGTGAGTACGAAAGCGATTGCGGCTGATGCTGATTATGATGCTGAGTTTGAGGTTGAGGTTGAAATTGAGGCTGCGGCTGCGGCTGTGGCTGCGAAAGTTGAATCAATGAATGTGCCAATTCCAAGTATTCAGGATACTTTGCAACATCGTTGAGGTAAGTCTTGTTCAAGTACGTATAGTTGGATTCGTACGGGAACTTGATTTTTTTCTCGCTATGGTAGTTCAGGTCAAGTTTCGGTATTAGCGTCGTTTGTTTGGCGATTTTAGAGCTGATTCGCGAGTCAAAAGACGGCTTATAAATACTAGACAGTTGTGATTTGTTGAGATAGTTGTATTGGTTAAGGTTGAAGTGTTTGGAGTCGCGATTGATGCTATCAAGAAGCTCGTAACGCCAGTTCTCGTCGTTTGGCTTATAAGTATCAGGATAATCAAGCGATACCGTGGGGGCAATAGGTTTCAACTTTATAGGTAACCTTGACGTTAACGGCGCCGCCTTAAGGGCTGTTGAAATGCTAGGTAAATTTATTGGAGAGGTTTGTTGCAATGGCTTTGAAGGGGTCGAGACTGGAGAAGACGAGGGCGAAATTGGGTTCAGGAACCGCTTATTGGGAGACAACAGTCTCGATCGGTACTTGCTTGGTTTCAAGGTGACTGGAGCAGGTACTTCGTATGGCGGAGAAGGTGGTGCCGTGCGAGATCTCTTGTGGGAACCTTGTTCCGAGTCATCCATGTGTAATTCGCTGCTGGAGCGCTTCTTCGAAGTGAATGGGAACTGGTTTTTGTTGACTGAAGCTTTGAACAGGTTGATAACTTCGTTGTAGGACCGGGATCGAACATGACCCGGATTAAATGTGTTGTTGATCTCATTGAAATTCATGGCTGGTTGCTGCAATACACTCATCGTAAGGTGGAAAACCGTGTGGTTGTTTTTGGCGTTGGTGTGATTAGGGATTGTGGGTGACAGTTTGCAGTAGGATTTTAAACTACTAAAACCGACAGGTAACTTGGTTTAATATTTGAATTTCACTGTTGGATTTGGGTGCAATCCAGATGACTTTTAGATCCGGAGCAATACTTTTTTGGCGGCGCACGATTTTGGCTTAAATCGGATAAAGATAGGCCAAATTAGGGAATCACCAGACTGGAGAAAAAAAAAATTATGGAAGTGGAAAAAAGATGTTAGACAAAGGGCACGGCTGGAGAAACTTCCTAATGGGCAAGGGCCGATGTTATTGGTGGTGGAATGGAAAATGGGAGGAGGAAAAAAAAAGGTTTAAGATGATATGCTCAATTTGAACGAAAGTGGCTGAAGTAATTTGAAAACAGATCAAATCAGTACAATATTCCACATTTATATATCTGGATCAGGATTTGCGCAAGGAAGCTTGATTAGCCAGCGAAATATTTACAAAAAAATATATCGATTTTATCGTTTTATTTATGGAACAGGACCCGTGCCGCAGTACATTAATTAAAAGATGGCTGGTTAGACGCGAAATTTGACAACATGATCTGTGCTGGCTGTTCCTGTTAGGATCTGGCAAACAGAATGCCTGATTTGGATGAATATGAGGATAATTCAATCGAAACTCTATATCCCTTTCTACAAAGAAGACTTTTAACACAGGGTTCTTTTTTATGACTTCTTAAGTTTCGCTTCGAGGAGTTTAGAGAAAGTGATAAATTCCAAAATTTTTGTTCAAGTTTCTCTAGTTTTTTAAAAAAAGGCGATAAACTCGATCTTTCTCGCCCAATCTCTATTTAGGCCAATGACGGTTAGTTTAGTTATCTTGCAGATTTGGTATACATCTTCAACTTATGGTGTTTCCAAAGGTAGGTTAGACGGATATATTCTTTGCAGATTGCATGACGTAGAATGGTTATTGTTTTGGCTCTTGAAAACAATTGCGAACAAACAAGAAATGGCCAAGTCAAAGCGACAGTGTTACCGATCCCAGGCGGCGCAGGCAGGCGCCAGTCCCTAAGGGGTGTTTTCTTTTTTGTTCGATTGCTGTGGCTAAACCAGCACTGCATCTGCGATTGAGTACGATGAAACAACTTTTTTGTTTGGGGGCACAATGTGCACCAGAATTGCTCTTGCTATTGTATGCCGGTTAAAAATAGACTTTGGCTGCCTGCTATCAACCTGTGTCACTCATCCATCGAATCTGTATTTCGTAAATCGTTAATCTGTAACCAAATTGGGTAAACTAATTGTTTGTTTGTCGGATATTGTCTGAAAACTAATTGTTTTGGTTCCAATTGTTTTCTATTAACACCCAATTACACCCCCCCTCCCCACATTTGAGTTCAACATGCTGGCAAGTTAGATACTTGCGGCTCTTTCTCGTCAATTATCCTTTAAATCTGTCCTGCTTTGGTGATGAAGATCGAGAAGGACGTGCGCAACCCAAAGTAGTGCTTGCACCAAAATCATCAACCATCGTATTTTGTCAAAGTTCATCTTGGTACAATTGCAGTATAGTGAATACAACCATGTCACTTCAGGATCCAAGTAAGTAAAAGTCAGGACACAAAAAGAACCAATTCAAATGTCTAACATTAGCTCAAAATATAGAACCATTTTTAAAAAACTTTCTTTCGACATTGGATCTCCAGTATCACACAGCGACTGCCCAGTATCCTAATGTCGAAGCATATGCTACTCAGTTTGCAAAGGCACTCAAGCCTGTGAGTGCAGTTATAGTTAACGGAAAACCATTGATTCCCACCTCAAACAACGACTCACGCCTTGAATTCCAAAAAAAATGGCTAGCAGCTCCATTATCATTTCACCAACTCAACAGTTTCGACTGCCACCTCGTACCAGGTTCAGGTACCTACATTATCAATCTGAGCGGCAAAGTACGTTTTGATGAAAGTGGAAAAAGCAGATTGGGCGAAACTGCAGATTTAATCCAGGATCCTACCGCTCCACGTAACACTAGGCCAGTATGGGGCTCATGGTTTGGATTCAATATGAATTTGGTAGTGGACGAATCTGCAGCAGCTAGCAACCCAGGAGAAGTTATCAACAGTTTGAATTACAGGATTACAGTCATTCCAGAAGACAGTGTCATTCAGATTTAAAAGATATTCAAAAGAATTTTTTAAATAAAGCATTTTCTAGCACGGTATACGGGGGACCATTCTAAATATCGTTGTTGGCCACATACTCATTGAGCAACTGACCCAAATACTTCCCCGAATAGAATTCAGTGGCGGAAAGTGGATATTCCAACTCCGTTAATACTTCAAGCACGTTTGGAGCAATGAAACTGTAGAAAACAAGGTCGATGTTACCGTCAGCCATGGAATCGAGCTGCTGAGATTCCACTACATTTGGAACTGGATGATTAATCACAGCACGATGTGGAGTATCGTCACCATTATGGCCAAAATCGTCATACGTGACGTATCCTTTACTCAACTTCGCCGATTGGGCAGCCACACGTGGATGCGGCAACTTTTTTGCCCGTTGTTGGTGAGGAGGAGCAAGATTCCAGTTCCCACTCATAATATACGTATTCTTATTTAACTTTGGTGCCACCTTTACCGCAATAGACTTAGGAACTGTTACATAATGCCACTCATTTTCGAATGGTGACACAATGTACTGGCTATCGACAGTGTAAGGACCCTTGTACAAGTCGTACCTGATGGAACCGGTGTTGATAATGACGATACGCTCATCAGTGGCATTATTAATTTCTGGTTGCAATGTTTTCAATACCTTGTTTGTAAGCAAATGGAATATATTTTTAGGGTCCGTAACCGGGACGTAATCGACAAAGTAGTTGGAGGAAACATGGCCGATTTCCAGGTTCAAGTGTAACTTTTCACGGATGTCACTAATATGTTGGGAAAGACTCAATCCTCTTTCAGTATCAAAACTGGTATCGTTGGTCTGCGAGTGATGAATAAACGATTTACGGTTGAAATCAATATATGACCGAGTAAAAGTCGATCGTAAACCGTCTGCTTTGAGATTAACGCCGGCCCAGCCAACAGTCTCACAGTAGCGGCCACTCTGTAACGCCGTAGCTTTGTCATCAAGCACAGTATAGTCACGAATATGGCTATGTCCACCAAAGTATTGAATCTTTGTCGAAGGATAGTGACGACGCAATTCACGGTGCAACGCGTACAATTCAGGCCATTGGTGGCTGATTGGAACATGAGTGACAATTACAATTAGATCAACATCTGTTTGAGGATGCTCTTGTAAGATATTCTGAAACCACGACTCAGAGATTACATCAATAATGGGAGTGACTTTTGTTCCTTTATTATGGCGAGTGAAGTCAAACAAAAACCCCAAGGCAAGAATTCGAGCACCTGTCTGCGGAGTAGTAAAGTAACGGTACTTGTTACCAAAAGGTACGAACTTATCCTTGTTCCAGTACTCCACATTGGTACAGACGTAATTCTCGGGGAAAGCAGCCACAACTTCCTCAAATTCCTGCTGAGAGTTTTCCCACAAGTACAATTCGTGATTTCCGATCGTGAGCAAGTCGTAATCTTGTTGTAAGAAGATGGGAGTAGACTCCTTACCATTGGGTGTAGTAATATCTGATAAGCCATTGCCATCGTGTCTGTCGCCGCTGTCAATCAACAATAAGTCACGATTCTCCTCAGCTGCTCTTTCACGAAGATGGGTGGCAAATGAGACAAAATCGCCCCAATTGCCGCCATACTGTTTCTGATTAAGATGGCCAGCGTACCATCCGTGCGTATCGGTGGTATGGAGGAAGTTTATATCGCTCCATTGCAAGTCTCTAATTGGTGGATTCTCCAATACTAATCCTAGATGCATAAGCACCAGAGCTATACTGAATACAAGCCACTGGGGAAACATCGTACACAGATAGTTGCAAATATAATCAACCTCAAAATGTGTCACAGATAAGATAGAGAGAAGGAGGGGACAAATGAGAAGTCGTGTTTCAGCCCAGAAAACCATTCAAGTTAATTTTCTTCGTTTACGTTACTAAAACATTACAGTACAGTTTATATTAGTGAACTAAATACACATTTACAAACCGTTTTGGGCTCTTCTTCTGTCTCTTTCTTCAGAAATAGACAACTTAATACCCTTACCCTTTGGCAAGGAGACGTATGGCTTACCGGCTTCGGTACCAATGACGAAGACGTTAGACAATCTGGTGACGAAAGTGTTTTCCAAGGAGTCCTTGATGTGGACCAAGTCGAAACCACCTTCGTGCTTTTCTCTGTGGGTGATGACACCAACACGTCCCAAGTTACGACCACCAGTAACCATGACCAACTTACCGTGGTCAAACTTAATGAAGTCAGTCATCTTACCAGTAGCCAAGTCAATCTTGACAGTGTCGTTGGCTCTGACAGCTGGATCTGGGTATCTGATGGTTCTACCGTCGTGGGTAACAATGTATGGAATACCTCTCTTACCCAATTGGACCTTCTTGACCTTACCCAACTTGTAGGAAGCTTCTTCAGCGGTGATTCTGTGGACAGTGAATCTACCCTTGACGTCGTAAACCAATCTGAAGTTTTCGTTGGTAGCTTCCAAGGTGATGACATCCATGAAACCGGCTGGGAAGGTAGAGTCAGTTCTGACCTTACCGTCAACCTTGACGTGTTCCTGCATCAAGATAGCCTTGACTTCTCTACCGTTCAAGGCGTACTTGAGTCTGTTTCTCAAGAAAACAACCAATGGCAAGGATTCTCTCAACTTGTGTGGACCAGCAGATGGTCTTGGAGCGTAGGTACCGGACAATTTGTCCAACATCCAGTGGGATGGAGCTGCTAATCTCTTCAAGTGCTTCTTTGGTCCTCTACCCATTTTTTAATTAGTTACTATGGTGTAAGTAGGAAAAAAAGTTTCAATCCCGGTTGATTTGAATTTTCACCTACCCACCGCACCCTGGCCATCTCCCAGCAAAAAAAAAAAAAACTTCAAATTTTTTTTCAACATGAACTTGAGGGCTCCAGCCCGCAACTTACAATAAAACACGTGATCCCAATATATATATATATCTATATAGATATAATATTAACTATAAATCAATCAGCCCCAACGGCCAAACCATTTCTTCTTTGTGTGTAGTTCTTCCGTTAACATCTCATCTTCAGCTACCAATTTGTTGTACTCGTCCTCCAAATTGGCAAACTTCTCGGTTTCTCTGGCATTCTCTTCAAGCAATTTGTGAATATCGCCTTCAATACTCGAAGGAATCGCTGGTGACTTTAATACATCGCCATTTTTGAGCTCTGGTGACGTGTTGGCCATCTTCGATTCAAGATCTTCAATATCTGCCCGTAATTGTGCAATCGTATCTTCAAGATCGGCGTTATCGTTGATAACTTCGGGTAATCTGACCTTAATATCCACCATATGTTGGACAATTTCAATATGGTCGTTGTTTAAGTTGAGGTAAGTGGTCTCCAACTCCTTAATCTGGTGTCTGAGATGACCATTTTCCAACTTTAATTGGTCGATATCATGAATCTTCGCCAATTCACTGTTATAGATACTGTCAAACTCGTTTTCATATTTGGCCAAATCAACTGGCTCAATATTGATCTCCATGGAATCAAACACCAACGCATCTAGCTTATAATAAGAATTGCTCTGGTTCTGTGACTGTGGTGCAGCAGCCGAATTACGCTTTGAATTGCGTTTTGAGTTGGGAAGAAGAGAGAACCGTCTGGAACTCCGTGGCTCATCCTTGAAGTTAATAAACTCTTCGTTGACATAGATATTGAACAAGTTATCTTTCAAGAAATCCAAAAGTCGGTCGAACTTTAATGCCAACAAGTTGGCTTCGTTCTTGATCATAAGATTCACGGCAAACTTGAGTAACGATTCAATTCCCTGAGTGATAATGATATCGTATATCCTTAACACGATATCCAAGGGAAATTTGTATGCGAAAAAGGTAAGGAACCACTGGGAAGCGTACATTGATGAGCGGATTCCCTGTTTCACCAAATGGTTGTACAAAAGTGGTGAGTAGTCTTCAAGAAGACGGTCAAATTCGTACAAGTAGCGGTGCAAGCCCTTCATTTCCGGACAGAACATTTCCCGGAGATTATACTCTTTCATCAACGTCACAAGGAGACAGAAACATTCGGCATCGCTCATATTCATAATCAAGGGAACGGTGATAAAGATCATTCCCTGGGTGTATCCCACATCGGGGTCAAAAAGTGAGTATGCCTTGATAACATTGAACAACTCGTCACTCTTGTGGACCAGATCTACTGCCGAGAAGAAACTTGTCCGAGACAAGTCACGTTTAATAGATTTCTCGTGGATAGACGTTTCGTTTTTGAGCAGAATATAGAGTTCTTCTAAGTCGTAGTTCTTGGACTTGGCAACCAATTGCCAGACAATTCCGCGGAATTCCTTAGGGATTCCCAGCATTATGAGCTTGTCCAACTCTTCTGATTCGTTTTTAATTACCAGTTCGTAGTCATTGACGATTCGGGTCCAGAAATCCCAGTCGATTTTGTACTCAAACATATCGGAGAAACTTCCGACAGTGTTTTTGATATCATTGAATGTTTTCTTGACGTTTTCAGTTCCTGAGTTGATAAGTTGTTTCGAACGTAAGTCTTTGGCCTGGTACGAGTTGTTGATGCGATTGAACTTTGATTGTAAGAGATAGTTTGACAGTGACTTATCGTAAGTGGCTGAGACTAATTCCAAGTTTTCGAGCGATTTCTGCGTCAGGTTCAACGCGTTTTGTTGGTCAAGACGGATACATTCTTGAATTGTCTTGCGAGAAGGAAGTGGAGGATTTTTGTTTAAGTTAGAATCAGGTTCATGTTGTGGTTCAGGTTCTGATACGTGTTCGGCCACGGGGGATTGTGAGGACATTTCAGCAGCATCAGATTCCGGTTTTGGAGAAGTTTCAAGTACTTCATCATATGTTTCACTAGCCACACTTGGTTCAGGCTCGTCCACGTCTACAAATTCATCATGTGAAGACATGTTATCCGTAAGATTCCGCGGAGTAAAGAAAATAACGTTTTGATCTGTGATAAAATGCGACCGGCACGAGCTCCTCAAAAACAACACAGAAAACCTAAAGAAAACGTAGAGAAATTTATAATGATAAAAAAATCCATATATTCATTCATGTACACATTCTAGGCGCTAACCCAGTAATAATCATCGTAGACAGCAGGTTCTGCTGCTGGCATCACATCGTCAAGGCGGACAATTTCTTCGTTGGAGAGCGGATACACTGATTCCGATAACACGTCGTCATCGGATTCAAATGATGAAACCGACTCTGAAGTGCCATAAAAACTGCTGATGATATCGCTATGCTGCACATCATACAGTGACGCTTCGCTAGGAGTGGCCGGCACCACCGTTTCTGCGCCAACATCAACATCAACATCAACATCAACATCAACATCTTCGTATATAATACCTCCAGTAACGTTCTTTTCACGACACAAACTTTCCAACCGGGCAACGTCACAGTTGGGGAAATATACTCTCAAGACGTTTGTCCCACGAATATACTTGATTGGCAACTCTCCCAACTCAAATAAATGGGTCACATCTTCCTTGAATTCACGCAACTGTCTCTCAAATACCTGAACATTATACAACATCTCGTCCAATACTTCTTCGGACAAAATAGTTTCTTGGGGAATAGAGAGACTGAAGTTTACCGGAAACTCAATGTAGCTACCAACTGGAGGCTGTTCCACAAACAACGGAGTTTCAGCAGGTGGAGGAGGAGGAATAGCTTTGGCCAAAGACAATGTAATGGCATGTTGCTTTGGAGTGAGTGAAATGTTGAGACGAATGGGCATCGATGGGGCCTTTTTTGGTTTCTGTGGCTTGTTGAGCTTAAAATGTATTAGTTCATTCTTTACTTCGTCACAGGTATGATCCCATTCATCCCATTTTTCTTTGATATTAAAGATGATTGAACGGTAGGTAAGTTTAAGGTTCTGTTGGTACAACTTGAGTCTGAACGGACTCTGGTACACTTGCAAGAAATGGTTACTTTGGAAACGGAACCCGTAATTCAACGTTCTCAAAATCTTACTTCCATGACGCTGGCTGGTGTTGTAGAACTTAAAGAACCACTTTTGTCCAAACGGAACGGATCTATTAGCGGTAAATGGCTTGAAATGAGCGGATCCACCGCAGGAAAAAGTACAAAACCCTCTGTTTGACGAAATGTATGGATTATAAAAACGTCTAAGGCCACGACTGGGTCTGACAGGAACAGGAACCGGGACAGGGACTGGTTGTTGCTGCTGGTTGTTGGAAAGCGACTCGAGCCGCTTGGAAATTTCACGGAGTGCACGTTGCACTGTCCGTGTAAAGTTCCTGCTGCGATCTCCGACGACCTTATACACGCGATCACACGGAAGCATCTCAGCGAAGGAAGTGTTGTTGGGGGTCGATGGTCAATATAAAGGCAGGGGGATGGGGATTTATGCGAGTACGGGCCCGAGCCAGGACACGACCAGCCGAATCGGGAAAGAAAAGAAGTGCAGGTTAATTTGCGTGGTTTTTCTACAGACACATGTGAATTACAGGTTATACTTCGGGGTTATTTTACAGTTTATTCAGTCATTCATCAGGCAGCGAGTTCATCCTCCAACACTTCGTCAAATATCATGTCAAAGATGCCCGGCAGGATCGTGTCGACGGGCTCTTTCTTTATTTCAAGCTTACACTTTTTGTGTGGCTGGAATCGGTCGTGTTCGGGGTCGTTATCGTCATTGTACACCGAGCTGAGCAGGAGCAACAGCGACGGCGACGTCAAAGAGGTGTTGGCGGTGGTGTGCAGCGTCTGGTGAGGTGTAGTTTTAAATACAGATGGTGTCACAAACTTGAATGGTTTGTCCATGGTCGAGGAGACCGTCAGCACCGATGACATCAGTGCCGATGGATTCATAGTCGTCGTATTATCAGTAGGAATATTGTTGAGGAGAAAGTCGTCAATGATCTCTTTTTTGATCTTTACCTTGTCAATTTCATCACCGTGTTTGTACCACGCGGTGGAGGTCGTGGGTGCGGGATTGGACCTGCTCTGACGAAGAGGGTAGCTGTGCGGGTACAGGCCACTTAGCGACGCCAACGTGTCGTCTTCGTTGGAGAATATCAGACACAGCGGCAGCTGAGCAAGGGAATTGGTTCGAGACTCTTCGAGTTTCACCGGGTTCATGTGAGGCAGCAGCTGGAGCGATTGCCGGCTAGTACCGGCGGTGTCTTCGGAGCTGGGGAGCAACTCCTCCAATTTGCGTCGATGGGGCAAGAGGTCAGTGAGATAGTTGTTGTTTTGTACAAGCAGATCCAAGTCACAGTATTCAGGAAGTAAAAAGGTAATAATATCTTCAAGTGTTTTGACCCGGTCTTCGACTTCGGTGAGATGGGCTCTAGTTAGGGGCGACCGGACGGTTCGGGGACTGTATGAACAACACCACTTGTGCTGGATGCACTTGGTACATTTGGGATACTCCTTAGAACACTTCAACTTACGCTTGCGACACGAATCACACGCCTGTTCAATTGGTTGATCTTGCATGGTTTGGAAAATTCAGGAGCAAACACGCAGTAAATTTTGGTTTGAGAAAGAACAAAAAGTTGCAAAAGTTATTCGACAGTGACTTGCAGTGCAGTAGTATGGTGCTTGGTGGCGGGTAGGTGTTTTGTTTGTTCCTTTATATATATTTATATTTGATTTTTGGGTATAAAGAACTAGTGTTCAATTAAGGATAAAAAACGTATTTCACAAGGTAGAATTATTGAATGATTTGCTGTGTATCGGAATCGATCGCTATATAACCGCCAGATGGTTTTGAATTTTTCTCATTAAAAATAAATAGAGCGAAAAAAAAAAAAAATTTTAATAAAAAAAAATGAGAAAGTTTCCAAATTGAGACACGAATTTTCTGTGTCATCAGTAACACCGGTGGGTGGAGTATTCTCTAAGATAAATTGTTAACCAAACGGCATCCGGGGAAATGTATGAGTTAAAAAAATCGGATCATAGTTATTCCCTCTTTCAGCGATAGGAAACAGATGACTACTACCACACCATACTTTGTTGGTAAAGCTAATATTTCTCCACTCTCTTGCACACTCTTTTCTCTTTTTTTTTTTAGTCTAGTGCGACTGACGGCCGCAAATTGTTGGATTTGATTTGCCCAGGCTCATTCAGAGGAGCACCCGTCTTTCAATGCTCCACGCCATGACTTCTTGTTTGGTATCGTCCTCACCAATCTTGCCTTGTATATAAAAGCTTTTTTTTTTTAAAAAAAAACACCCATTGTCCACTAAACCTCAGGGTTACTTACCACCACCTCGTCGACCACCGGGGCCTCTTTTGTGCCGTATCCAAAAGTCCACCCTCCCGTTCTTGAACTCCGCTCGGACTTTTTTGTACTTGTACTGCAGACAAGAAATAATTACCTGTCCCGATGCTTATCACATAAAATAAAATTTATTGGTATTCTCTCAGATGAGAATACTATTCGCAATGACGCTCTCTGTCGTCATTGATTGATGAATAATAGCAAGCAACAAAAATACAATCAAAATAAACATTCATTTACTTCACTCCCCCCCCCCACCAACCATTTGCCAAACCCAAGAAACCAAGCATTCTCTCTCTTGTCACACTCGGTATTTTGATTTTGTTTTGTTTGGGTGTCTCGAAAGAGGGGTATTTGGTCGGAAAATTTGCATGCAACCAATATTTTTTGGTAGAATCGTCCCCTCCCGACTGTCGCCGCGCCTAATGGCTTCGGTTAACGTGATGGGTTGGGTTAGACTGTGTACAGGACAAACGATCGCTCTTTTCTTGAATTTTTTTTTTTGGAACTGCGGTTGGCCCCGGCGCCGGGCATGATTACAAGTTAGGATAATGTCGAATCTAATGTCGCCATACTAATCTATTTAGTCTTTTTATACCTAAACCTTATCATCGTGAAATGCAAACGTTGATTTCTTCGGATTGGCGGGAGCGAATGCAACATAACGACTATCGTCAGGTGGACGCTCGTCTACGTCGTTGGTGTTCAACATTGACTGTACGCTCAACACCACACTTTCTATAGTACATGCAGGTGTCCAGCCTGCTCCCAACACGTTCAAACAAATGTGTCCATTTGAATATATATGGGGATGAACCGGCACCTTTGCTTTACCTGATTCATGGTTGTCCACATCGTAGGTAATAAATTGTACTTCAGGAGAATCGATAGGATATTCTCGGCCAATCTTTATACGAAGCTGATACAAATCGTCTGCCGAATAAAGAGCATGATCTTCAAACTCAATACGAAAAACAAACTCGGTCAAATCATCACTACTCCGGAGAAGTTTAACTCCAGGTAGATCTCCATTGTTAAGCTGCTTAAACTCTTTGAGCAACCTCTTCTGGTACGGATGGCTTATCCCAGACATTTGTTGTACAAGGGATTTTTTTCTATCATGTCATACATACACATCACAAAGTAAGGGTAAAAATATCTTATTTATATACAGGTCGCCCCCTGATTTCTTGCGAGTGGGAATCTCCACATACAAACTGGGACTTTTACAACGGCATCGCCTTGGCCTCACGTCGTGTCTGCGTGCTAACAACCTTTTTCTGCATTGATGTTGCAGATTTCTTGACAATTGACTTTTTTTTAATTGCATTGCTCTGTGTAGCGGGCTTCTGGGTTTTGTTCATCCGCCTTGGGCCAGCCTCATGTTGTTGTGGGGTGGCATGGAAAAATGGTGAGACAATACTACTCACCTGTGAATCCATTGAAGTATTGGGCGATCCAGATATCTTCTTTCTGTCTCGTGATAGATTTGCAAGAGCTTTCTTAAAATAATTGAAATACTCTAATTGCTCTTTGCCAATACCAAGCAACTTAGCAAACGCTCGCTTATTTGTTGGAATCTTCACCGCCATATCCTTCAACGTGATCTCCTTGACAACCTGATGTAAAGGGATTCCCATGTCCATCGCAGCACTTATACATACCCTCTTAAGCTCATTGTAACAATGTTCAACGTGCTCCTTATTCGTATCAGTTACTTCCCCATTAAAGTTGTTCTGAGGCAACGTAATTGCCATACCGAACTCGTCTGACATCTGTCGTGCCGTCACAAATGACTCAGTATACCTGAAATTGCCAAGACTGGATAGACCATTGTTTGCAGCTGTGGTCATGGATGTAGTTGCTGTTGCTGTTGCTGTTGATGTTGCTGTTGTCATAGTGACATTTTGCTTCGACCGTTTATCATCACTAAAGTTAATCTTGATCTCTTTTTGACCTCTCAACACAAGGTTGGCATTCTTACCTACTCTCACGTAATTGGATGCAAATCCTGCCTTCATAATCTGATACTCAACCAAGCATTCTTCACTCAAAAGATAGAAAAAGATTCTTTCAACGTCCGTCTTATCAAGTGACTTACCCTTACCGTGGAAAGGGTTGTTATTATGTCCCATTCTCACGATCTTGTTGTTGTTCGAGCCTTTAAACACATCCTGACAATGTAATACCGTAACCCGTTCCTCCTGGATAGATTTAACCAACTGGATAATGTCTTTGGCATTTTGAGTACAGTTCTTCTCAATTGTTTTGGTTGTACTTGCGTTCAAACAGTTGTCACATTGCTTGTGACACTCAGCAGGGTCAAATGATTCGTTAAAATATTGCAACACTTGCATTCTCCGGCAATCAGTGGTGTTTTCACAGTACTGTACAACCTGTCTTAACTTAGCCAAATGATTTTCCCGCCCTTCATGAGTCAATTCGTCGTCACGATGTATCATATTTTGCAACAGACGAGCATCCTTGTACGAATAAAACATGATACACTCAGAATGTTTACCATCTCTCCCTGCTCTACCAGTCTCCTGGTAATAACCTTCCAAACTCCGAGGAATAAATAAATGAATAACAAACCGAACGTCGGGCTTATCAATTCCCATCCCAAACGCAATTGTTGCACAAATAAGTTGAACTCGTCCACTTTGCCACAGTCTCTGAATATTGAGCCGGTCATCTGGTGACATACCGGCATGATAAAATGCAGTTTTCAATCCTAGCTGGTTCAACTTAGCGCTGGTTTGCTCACATGATTGCTTGGAGTGACAATAAATAATTCCTGTTTTGCCACGATGTTTAGTAACAATGAAATCCCGGATCCATTCAACGTAGTTGGCACTCTTCCATCTAATCTCATAAAATAAATTCACTCTGTTGAAGCTCTGTTTCAATAAAACGGGATTATTCATCTTCAAGTTATGAATAATGTCCATTCTAACTTTTTCATTGGCAGTGGCCGTAAGTGCCATGATTGGAACCTTGGGGTATTTTTCTTTGAAGAATCCCATTCCCTGATAATCAGGTCTAAAATCATGACCCCACGAACTTAAACAATGTGCTTCATCAATCACAACTCTGGCAAGTTGGTTATTCTCATATAATTTACCAATTATTCTCTGCACCATTCCAGAGTTATTGGCTTTCTCGGGCGATAAATATACCAACTGCAAGAACCCATCACGAAATAAATTCAATGTCTGTTTATTATCATCAGCTGAGGCCTTGGAACTAATCATTCCAGCTTTGACGCCCTTATCAAGTAAATGTTGCACCTGATCTTGCATCAAAGAAATTAACGGTGATATAACCACAGTGGTACCCTGTGTCTTACCACCATTAACTAAAGCAGGTAATTGGTAACATAGAGATTTACCACCCCCAGTTGGCATCAAAACAAAAACATCTTTGCTCTGTAAACTGGCAGCAATTGCCTCCAACTGATTCGATCTGAACGATTTTAACTTGAAAACGTTGTTAAGAACCAGATAAACTTCATCAATAAAGCCTTCAGACCCTTGAGGAATAACTTTGTTATCATTGGACCCAGCAGTTGGAATTGGTTGTGCACCAGTCAAAATATCCATAAGCTCATCATCATCGTCGCTGAAATCGCTATCAATATTCTGTACATTGGAATTAAGTGGAATCATAGAAGCCAAAGACTGTGTCGAAGCAGTGGGTGGCTTGAAGCAGGAAGTCGGTTCATCCTCATCCTCAACATCGGAGATGACCTCAATTAGTTCCCGCTCTTCATTTAGCTGTGTGGTGAAATCTTCAATTTCCTCCACCCCATCGTCATCATCATCATCATCGCCATTATCATTATGAAGTGAGTCATTATCGTCAATTAAATCAACCTGAGTATTATTATTTTTCGTGTTATTGTATTGGATACCATAGTGCTTAGCCACGTCAGGCGAAAGTTGAATGGCATCGAGTTCCGAATTTAGCATAGGAACACTTTCATTATCAGAATCATTTTGGGTATTGCCTCTATAGGATGTGTCATCATCTTCCTCTATATCTTTATCGTCAATGAAACTACCGAGATCATCAAAATCATCTCGTTCTTGTGTGGGTGTTCTTAACCCATCCATAGTTCCCTCACCAAAGTCGTCTTCCATTTCATTCATAGAAATGTCTGCTGTATTGGTTTGTTCTTCTGCTTTTCTCTCTAGCACTACTCTTCTCGGTTCATTCAAGTTAACGGGGAGTTCAGGTACCTTGAATTTGGACCCTATGATTTCAACATCGTCCTGTTGTCGCATCAACTCATCGTTGAGCTCCCTATCTTCGTAATCAGAGAAATCGTATGTATTGAAGTCCTCTTCGTCCAAGATAACAGCATTAACTGCCGGCGAAACAGCACGAGGGGCCGAGACAATCGGGGTTGAAGTAGGAAGTGTTGATGGTAGTTGAGAGATTGGTTTTCTTTTCAATTGTTGGAGATTTGCATTAAGTCTAGCAATTTGTAATTCCAATGCCTTGCATTTAGGTTCAAACTTGTTCTTGTAATAGTCTTTCTTTGCATCCAACGATAGTGACGTTGATTCACTGACCTGGAACCTTTCGTCATAAAGTTGGATCTTTGTATTCTGGATTGATAAAAGCTGATTAAGTAATGTTACCTCCTCGCTATCTTGTTGTTCTAGTTTCTGTCTCTTTATTGGGGGTATGTCTGATGCTATTGGCCTCCTTGATTCTGTCAAATCAATGACGCCATTCAGAGGAGGGATTGTGGGAGGCGTGTTTATGATGCTAGATGTACCATGAGATGGTGCGTTTGAGAAACTAGTACTTGATTTCGTAATTTTTGGAGAAATAACCGTAACTGGAGCTGGCTTCGTGATGCTGGGGGCGATGACAGTGATCGGAGCTGGTGGAATGTTGGCTGAATGATTTGAAGCGCCATTAAGAGGCGGACTGGGTCGTATTTTTGAAGCAGGATAAGTTTTTAGAACATTGTCTATAAAATATGCAGGTGGTATATGAGGCTTCTCTTGCTGTAGCCATACCACTTGTGCTTTTAAATTGGACGTAACGGCCATATGCTAAAACAGTATACATACGCGTGTATATTTAAGATGGCGTGTATGTTTACAAGAAGAAGAAATCACGTGATTCGCTATTTTCTGGAGAGGGAACTTTTTTTTGCACTTGTGGTCCTATCAATCAAACCATTTGAGAACCCGATTTGGGTTTAACATAACCATTTAAGATTTCGAATTATTACGTACAAAACAATCAGATGTTTCTACGAAAGTTTAAATGAATATCTGTTTGTTTGTGCTATAAACAGTGGTTTGATAAATACTCGATGAGTATACTTTTACTTTCCATTAACTCTGAGCTCTTCGTAAGAACGAAGTTACTTTATTGATATACGAGAGCCATAGTACAAGAGATAAGATAAGTACGAATAAAAAGCAGCCGGTAAGAACAGTAATTAGATCCGGTTGTAATTTAGCTATAGTCAGAGAATATTTTAGTTATGGTGCATGGTTCTCATTCTAAAGCCACCAAAACTGGGTTCGTAGAGGAAAAAATAGCCCAGAGTCCGATTGTTAGCGAAGTAGTATTTCCCTATTACCTAAGCATGTGGCGGTGTATGGAAATAAACTAGAAAATCTGTCACATGATCGGATATAGACTTCGGAAAAAAGAGGTGAGGGGAGCGAATCTCTATAGAGGGGAATGGCGGAGTTCCCACAGACAATTGGGTCTAAAAGGAAAAGAGGAGATCTGAATAGGGGGCAAGCTAGAGTGGAGAAAAAGAACACCGCAAGCGAGCAACTAGGGAGAAGTTTACAGTTGAGCTGGCAAAGCCTGAAACAAAAGCTATTTAGAAATCGCCTGATCACCGATGTAAACTGTAAAGGTGATGAGACCAGGACTAGTGTGGCATGACAAATGTATCCAATGGAAAAAATACCCGGTATCCGCCAAACTCGTAACCTGCAAAAATGCGGAAAATTCCAATTGGTGATTGAAAGGTGGCCTGTCGAGCAACAACGTTTTGCAACGAAATCTTAGTTACGTTACCTGGGGAATCTTTGCGACAATACGCCATAACAAGATTTCTCGGCATTGTTTATCCGGGCTAACAATCTATAATACACAACAAAGTACAAAAATATCTTACACATTGCTGTCGGGGTAGGCCAAAAAAATAGATGGCATCACCAGATCAGTGCACCACTTAAAAGTGGAGCACAGAATACGTTGGGTACCTATCTCCGTTTCGCCTTTCCTGTTGTACAAGAAAGTGCGCAACAGAAAAAAAGAGGCTCCAAAGACCGGTATCGCACTGATGCCCAGCTATTGCGCACTTTTTGTCATTTGCATGTCAGGTTCGGATGCGGAATATTAACCAACCTGCAGCCGATATTTTTTGAGCTGACTAGATATGTATCAGTAGTGGAGAGATTTGTGGGCTAATCAAGAGATGTTATTAAGAGCTGGTGGCTAATGCGTTTCTAACACCGATAGCAAAAACCTCACAACATATAGTTCACACCTACAACAATTTCCTCAAAACAGCTGAATTTTACCGTTGAGGCAAAAACTTTCATCCGCTGGCACCACCTCACTTTTTAACGTTTTAGATTTTGATCCATCTGGCGGTAGAGAAAACACCACCACCAAAAAAAAAAAGAAACAAAAAAATATTTTTGGCAATACCTAAATTGTTGACCACTTCCCCTCCCATCTGCAGACACTATTTGTATATATATCTCCACGGCAATGCCACTAAGAAAAAGTTGCGTAATTTAATACTCCGTTTTATTTTAGAAAGAGAAAACTATATCGCTCTATTTCAACAATGCTTGCTCAAGCTAATGTCTATAATCAGTTCCAGGTTCCGTACCACGTTCAGTTACACACGTTACCACTTGAGGACGGTGAAAAATTGACGCCCAACTCGCAAAATATTAGTCTCACGCCATACAAAACCAGTCGCAATTCACCATTGGGCTCAAGTTTCTCGTCCTCCACCTCTTCAGCTTCAGACTTGACCGACTTGCAGGGCGATTTATTAATGGATTTGTGGGTATCTCCTCATAAGCAGGAACAAGAACAATCACACCATTACAACCAGCCCACTCGGTTTTCCCCCTCTTTCGCGGAACAGGTTCCTAACTCTGTAACTGAACAGACTAACGATTACGACCAGTTTGGTAACCCATACTCATATCCTCCTATGTATCTTCCCACTTTTGACGACCAACCCGATGAGTTATTCAATTTTGAACAACAGCAACAGCAACAGCAACAGCAACAGCAACACCAACAGCAGCAACAACAGCAGCAACATCTGTATGTGCCCCACCATCACCACAAATCGAGTCCCCGCCAACGTCACAGAATCCTGTCGGCATCACCCGGTGACGAATACTTCAAGCCGCAGACATCGAACCATTCGCAATCGGTAAACACGCAGCTCTACAAAACCGAGTTGTGCGCTTCCTTTATGAAGGTCGGCATTTGCCCCTACGGAAATAAGTGCCAATTCGCACACGGGGAAAATGAATTGAAGTCTATCGAAAGACCTCCGAAATGGAGATCTAAGCCTTGTGCTAACTGGGCTAAATTCGGCAGTTGTCGCTACGGTAACAGATGTTGTTTCAAGCATGACACATGATTACTAAGAAAAAAAACCATAATAGACCCTCCTCCTTTTTGTTGTTTACCAAAAAGTATAGCCTTCCGCTACACGAATAACGATTTTTTATGACACCTCCTTACCCATATTTATTCTTCATTTCCTTCAAAATTTATATCGCCGCGGATGACAGTTGATTAATAATATTACATTCTAGAATTAGAACCATTTTTCCTCTTTCGTGAGATTGATTGTAGAGATAAGTAGATAGGAAGATTCGTGAAAAGGAAATATAAGGTGATTTTATTATTCACAATAATATAGAGAAAACTACAGTGATCAACAAAATACAGCCTCAGTGGTTCTATACACCATTTGTGTGTGGTGAGTGGCCATGATGTTCTCCACAGCGCCCGCAAGATGCGAGTCCGTAGTAAACTACGTTGCTGCAACGGATGTTAACCTCTCTTCATCGACTGTTATAGTTGATAAAGATCAGAACAAAAGGCTCGACAGATTGCGACAACTTTATACTTTTGATCACCGGCCGGGTAATTATCTTAATCAAAAAAATGGCCTGTATGGGAAAATTTTTCAATTTGACCAAGTGCACGACCCAATATTTCTCTCTATACTGACTCACTAAAAAGGGCCATCATAAAGACAACGAGACTCGTTATTTTGAATTAAAAAAATGAGCTTGAATGCTGAGTCGTGGGACCAATTGAAGGACCAGTATGCATTTGCTATAGTTAGCTCATCATCAAACAAAAGAATTACAATTTTGCGTAACATTCTGGCTTTGGTAGCCGCAAACCAAGTTCCCAACGATGAAATTGACCAGATTTCAATAAAACTTCTTAAGACATTTAACAAATACCAAGATGTCAACACTAGAAATGAATTGCTTTCTACGTTGGAGCTGTTCATTCAGCACGATTTGAAATATTTGACCGTCTTCTCCAAATTTGTCCATCTACAAGTGTATCAGAAACCAACTATGGCAGTTACCAACTATTTGGTACTTTTACAATGGATTAACAGATTCAGTGAAATAGCATCTGGAAAGCAACCAACTGACGAATTGACCCAAATCATTCTTCAAACACAGGCCATTCTTGTCCACAAATGTATTGATTCAACGCCGCAGGAGCATAAAGACGCTCAACACCGAAGGAGGGTATACCAGTCTGTCTTAGCCTCGACAAAGTCATCTTTGGTTAATACCTTGGGTTCCAGAGATGACGATACTCATTACCTTGGATTGGCAGCTTCATTGCTCAAATTGAACTTACCACAAGATGCCATCTTGGCCTTCTTTGGGGTGTTAAATTCAGCATTAGAGGATCTTATTAAGAAACCTTCTTTGGCTGCTACTTTCAAAGAAAATCATGTTCCTCAAGTATTAGATTTCTACTCAAATCAAGTTCTCTTGAACAAAACGACCCCATCGTCAAGTTCTTTGAATGTGTTTGGTAGCTTCATCAACCAGCATGTCGACGCCAAGGTTCTCAGTGATTTTGCTCCTAACATTGATAAATGTGTAATGAGATCATCTGAAAACTCATTTGGTGTCCTTTTACCTCCGTTGTTTAATCACATTTCCTCCAAAGTCCAGTTGGATGAACTATTGGTTTCCACCAAGCTTTTGGGTTCCATATTGTCTGGTTTTAAATCGGCAAAGGAACTGGTGAGAGCTGGAGCCTTTGCTACTTTTCAAGCTATTGTTCCAAAGAACTTCAGTTCTCCAGCACTCGAAAATGTCAGTAAATTAATCGATGAAATCTTCAAAGCCCTCAAATCAACTTCAAATGTTGATATTAAACAATTGATCATAAATTCATTGACCCTTTTGCCAGTTGATCTATTAGAAATTTCATCTAAACTAATCATAAATTTGTTACCAATAGTTTCCAAGGATCAGAACGAAACCACACTTCCATTATTGGTAAGAGTTTTTGTCATCAATTCGTTAAAGATATTGTGTAACCAATCTTGGGAACCATCAAAGGACATTTTGGACAAGATTTCGGCACAATTCAAGGCAGGTTTGACAGAGAAGAAAATCCCATTGAGAAAGATCTGGTTTGTTGAATTGGGTGAATATATATTTACTTCCAAAGATTCAAACGACAGATACACTTCTTTTTTGAAGGAAATACATCCACTTTTACTTGAATCATTTGAATCTGCTCAACAATCTCCTGTTCTTACAGTGACCAATAAGGGAATTGCCAGTGCCTATGTTACCATTGCATTGGAGAAGGATTCACAGTCCACGGTATTTGTCAATGCTTTGACTGATAGCGGTGACAAGCCTTCCATATTAATCAACGCTAAGGTCTACACCAAACTCACACAGGAGGCTGAATATAAGTGGGCCATTAGAGCCTTAGCTGCTTCAGTTTCATATGTGGGTGGATTGGATGATGAAACCCAATTGAATTATGCCTCTGCTTGGGTTTATTTTGTTGCTTCCAAAAATGTTCCTCATGAATTGAGATTATATGGATTTGATTTACTCAAGGAACTCTTGAAGCAACACCAAATCCGTCTTATTGATGTCATTTTTAAGATTTTACGTGATTATGATGCACAAATTGACCACAATTATTTGAGCCTTTCACCTTTGGTTTCTGCATTGACCCAATCTCCTTCCAACGTGGATGACAACTTTTTGCGGTTGATTGCAGTCGCCAACCACAGTTTAGTTTCAATCAAGAACGGTTGGGTTGGATTAGCTCAGAGAAGTGGCCATAATATTGACATTGGTGCCTTGGTTAGAGCCAGACACAACGAAATTATTGATAGCTTATATGAGTTGATTAATTCTTCTACTTCAGAAAGTTTGCTTTTCAAGTCTGCCATAAGAGCACTTGGAATTCTTGCATTTATTGAACCTGAGATTGTTACTCCGGTTTTAACAGCTAAGATTGCCTCGATTGATGCTGGAAAGATTGCCCTGCTTGACTCTGAACTGATTGCTATTTGGAAATCAGAAGAAGGTGAGCTTGTCGTTGATGTTCTTAACCAAAACACCAAAAAGAATGAAGATAAAAATTCAAAGGATTATGAAATCAAAAAATGGGAAGAAAGTATCAAAAAAGAGTTAACAACAAAAAAAGGAACCACTAAGAAGTTGACCAAGGATGAGCAAGCTTTAGTGACTGCTCAATTGGAGAAAGAAAGTAAAATTCGCTCGGAAGTCCAATCGCTCGTGCATAACGTTAACTCCGCTATTGCTCTTACAAACGAATTGTGTGACAATGCACTTCAAGTGGATAATGGAGCTAAATTCTGGTACCAAGTTTCCGTGCAAAAGTTATTTGCATTGGCACAAGTACCAAACATTGCTGATATTTTTGGCGACTTGGTTTATCAAACCTACTTAGACTTGTCCAGATTGATTCCAACCAAGGTTGTGGCTTCAAGATGGATGTATGGTGTTTTGACATTACGCCTTTACGCTCCAAACAATTTGCCTCTGCATTATCTTGAGGCTCCGCTCATGGGCCAAATCTCTTCTTACTTGAATGCAATTGATGCTTGGGTTCAGCGTTCACCACTTGACTCATACTTCTTAAACTACATTACCCCGTTATTGACTAAAGTATTGGAAAATGGTAAAGAAAATGCCATCAAGAACTCATCAAAGAAAGCAGTTACATCAGAGTTTGTGGATGAGGATCCAGCAGCTGAACATCTCTTATTGACCATTAACCTTATTGCTACTAATGCAGAGCTCTTTGAAGATGAATCCATTCCAAGATCAGATATTTTGAATGCATTGATTTCATTGATGCAATTACCTTCCGAAGCCAAGCTTGCAAAGGAATGTTTCTTGTCCTTATGTCAACACATTGCTGTCAGTATCACTCCTGCAGATTTGAAGATCTTATTTGATAACATTGTAACTCCAAACTCGTTTGTCAGAACAGCTATCTTGGAAGGAATTGATTCTGAGTTTGATTTATCTGGCGAGTTGTCATACTCCAGTGAACTTTGGGTTGCTGTCCATGACAATGAAAGAAATTCCGCTGAAATAGCCACCACAATTTGGGATGATAACGATCTCCAGGTTGCTGAAGATGCTCCTTTCCAGCTTTTGAAATTGGCGAACAACAAGGACTCTGGATTGAGGTTATCTGTAGCTAAGGCAATCGTCTCTGCTGTGAAGGAACTCCAAGAAAAGGATAATACCATCTTTGACAGGACTTTGCAAGAGTTGATTGATCTCTACCATGTCAAAAAGAATCCACCACCTCCTGTGTTGGATAGATTTGGTTTGATCATCAAATCGTCTTCTGACCAAAGAGATACTTGGGAAGAAAGATCTACTATTGCATTAACCTTGAAGTTATTCGCTCCATTGTTTAGTAATGCTTCAATTGAAAAGGTTTTCAAGTTCTTGGTTGATGAAGGTGCTCTTGGAGATAAGGACGACGTTGTTCGTCAAGAATTGCAGGACGCTGGTGTTGAAATCATCAACCTCCATGGAACTGGAAATGTCGAGACTTTGATTCCAATCTTTGAGAATAACTTGGCTGAAAAGGATAAGGGTTCTAAAGCTCAAGACAATCTTAAAGAATGCGTCATCATTTTGTACGGTGCTTTGGCACGTCACTTGGAAAAGGACGACTCCAGAATTCAGATTATCGTGGAAAGATTACTTAAGACCCTTGATACTCCTTCGGAAGATGTGCAGTATGCCGTCTCTGAATGTATTGCTCCTTTAGTTCCTTCCTTTACTTCGAAATTGCAAGAATACTTCGACACTTTGTTTGAAAAGATGTTTGAAGGTAAGAAATTTGCTATTAGACGTGGTGCTGCGTATGGTATTTCGGGTTTGGTCAAGGGTGCTGGTATTAAGTCTTTGTCTAGCTACGATATTATCAGATCTTTGACTGATGCTTCTGACGACAAGAAGAATCCAAACAGAAGAGAAGGTGTCTCTTTTGCTTTTGAATGTTTATCTTTGAGTCTTGGTAAGTTCTTTGAACCATACGTGATCGAAGTCCTCCCCATCATCTTGAAATCTTTAGGTGACGCAGTTCCTGAAGTTCGTGAAGCCACCGACTCTGCTGCCAAACAAATCATGAAGAACACAACCAGTTACGGTATTAAAAAGTTGATTCCATTGGCTATTTCCAACTTGGATGAAATTGCTTGGAGATCGAAGAAAGGTTCCGTGGAATTGTTAGGTTCCATGGCCTATTTGGATCCAATTCAATTGTCTGCATCTTTATCCACCATTGTCCCTGAGATTGTTGGTGTTTTGAATGATACTCACAAAGAAGTTAGAAAGGCCGCTGATCAAGCCTTAAAACGTTTTGGTGAAGTTATTCGTAATCCTGAAATCCAGTCTATTGTTCCAGACTTGCTTAATGCAATTGGTGACCCAACTAAATATACCGATACTGCTTTGGATAAGTTGATCAAGACACAATTTGTCCATTATATTGATGCCCCATCATTGGCCTTGATTATTCATGTTATTCACAGAGGTATGAGAGACAGATCTGCTGGTACCAAGAAAAAGGCATGTCAGATTGTTGGTAATATGGCTATTTTAGTTGACTCTAAGGATTTAAATTCATACTTGCCTCAGTTGGTCAGCGAATTAGAAGTTGCCATGGTTGATCCTGTTCCTGCTACCAGATCTACTGCTGCTAGAGCATTGGGTTCTTTGGTGGAGAAGTTGGGAGAAGAACTGTTCCCTGACTTGATTCCACGTCTCTTGGATACTTTGCAAGACGAAACCAAAGCGGGAGATCGTCTTGGTTCCGCTCAAGCTTTGTCTGAAGTTATTTGCGGTCTTGGTATCAACAAGTTGGAAGAATTATTACCTACAATCTTGTCTTCTGCATCTTCAACTCGTAATCACATTCGGGCTGGTTTCATGCCATTGTTATTGTTCTTGCCTGTTTGTTTTGGTTCTCAGTTTGCTCCTTACTTGAACCGTATTATTCCTCCAATTTTAAATGGTTTAGCTGATGTTGATGAAGAAATTAGAGACACTGCTTTGAGAGCAGGTAGATTGATTGTCAAGAACTACGCGAAGAAGGCTGTTGATTTGTTGCTTCCAGAGTTAGAATTAGGTTTGGCTGATTCCAGTTACAGAATTCGTCTTTCTTCTCTTGAACTTACTGGTGATTTATTGTTTCAAATCACAGGTATTTCTGGTAAGAATGAACTTACTGAAGAACTTGCCAACACTACTGGTGAAGTCAACAAGAGCCTTGTTGATGCGTTGGGTCAAGATCGTCGTGACAGAGTTTTGGCGTCGATCTTCCTTTGTCGTTCCGATGTTACCGGTATGGTTCGTGCTGCTGCCGTTGATATTTGGAAGGCCTTGGTTGCCAACACTCCAAGAACTGTCAAGGAAATATTGTCTTCGCTTACAGCAATTATTATTCGCAGATTGGCTTCAAGTGATGAAATTCAGAGAACTATTGCTGCTAATACTCTTGGTGAAATGGTTCGTTTAGTTGGTTCCAATGCATTAGCACAATTGTTGCCTACTTTAGAGGATGCTTTGAGCATCGGTGATAATGATTCTAAGCAAGGTATCTGTATTGCATTAAACGAATTAATCAAGTCGTCGCAAGAAGATGCCCTTGTTCAATTTCAAGATGTTTTCATCAGAATCATTCGTGAAACACTTATTGATAGTGATGCTGACGTCAGAGAAGCGTCTGCTCAAGCCTTTGAATCCTTGCAAGAACAATTGGGTAAGGTTGTCATTGATGAAATCTTGCCTCACTTGTTGAATATGTTGGAATCCAGCGACTCAGAAAATGCTTTGTTGGCATTGCAGGATATCATGGCTACTAAGGCAGATGTCATCTTCCCAATTTTGATTCCTACTTTGTTGACTCCACCAATAGACTCTTTCAAGGCCAAGGCTCTTTCTTCGTTGGCTTCTGTTGCTGGTTCCGCTTTGTACAGACGTTTAAGTTTGATCATCAATACCTTAATCAATGCTGTTATTGATGCTAAATCGGATCTGGAAGAAGCACAGGAAGAAATCTTGTCCGCTTTTGATAGCATCTTGCTTGCAATTAATGATAACGATGGTGTCCATCCATTGATGCAGCAAATTCTTGCTTTGGTTAAGCACGAAGATGCAGAAAAGAGAGCCATAATCTACCAAAGATTGGGTAACTTCTTCACTCACACAAACCTTGACTACTCCACCTACTTACAAGATTTGGTCTCGCAATTCATTTTGTCATTGGGAGACACATCACCCGAAGTTGTTGCTGGTACTTTCGAGGCATTACAAGCTTTGGTTAAGAGACAATCCAAGGAAGACTTGGAGAATTTGGTCAAGCCAGCTTACCAAGCCTTATCCATTACTGGTGTTACTGGCCAAGAATTGGCTGGTTTCAAGCTACCAAAGGGTCCAAACTGTATCTTGCCAGTTTTCTTGCATGGTTTGATGTACGGTAACTCTGAGAGAAAGGAATTGTCGGCATTGGCAATTGCTGATATTATTGATAAGACTCCTGCTTTGAACTTGAAACCATTTGCTACAACCATAACAGGTCCTCTTATTCGTGTTATTGGTGAAAAGGTCACGAGTAACATTAAGGCTGCTATTTTGATTGCCTTGAACAACTTGTTGCTCAAGATTGCACAGTTTTTAAGACCATTCATCCCTCAATTGCAGAGAACTTTTGTAAGATCTTTGTCAGATACTACCAATGAAAAGTTGAGAGCTCGTGCAGTGACTGCATTGGGTACTTTGATTGGCTTCCAACCAAGAGTTGACTCGTTGGTAACGGAGTTGGTGACTGGTGCTAAGAACTCCGATGACCAAGGAGTCAAGACATCGATGTTGAAGGCCATGTTACAGGTTGTTGACAAGGCTGGTAAGAATATGAATGAAGCTTCAAAGACCTCGATCATGACTTTAGTGGAAGATGAAATTACCGTTGTTGATGACAAGAGTGCTGTGTCTTATGCTAGATTGATTGGTTCCTTGTCTAAGATTCTCTCGACAGAAGAAGCCTCTAGTATTATCAGATCTAAGATATTGGAAAAGCCTGATAACAGTGACGACAAGTTCTGTGTTTTGTCAATCAATTCGTTCTTGAGATATTCTCCAGCTCATGTTTTCCAAGCCGGTTTATTAGACGAAATCGTTGACTTTATTGTACAATGTGCCAACTCGACATCGGTGTACATTAGTGATAACGCTACGGTGGCCATTGGTAAATTATTACTTTTGGTCAATGATACTAAGGCTCCTAATGACGCCAGTTCAGTCTCCAGTGAACCATTCGAACTTGGATCCGATAGCATTGGTAAGTTAGCAAACCAGCTTGCTATTCTTTCTCTTAGACCAGTTTCAAACTCTCCTGATACACGGAGATTGTCTTTGGTTGTGATCAGAACGGTTGCTCGGTTCAAGGCTCAAGAAGTCATCAATCCGCATTTGGATGTCTTGGTTCCTAGTATTTTTGCTAGTATCCGTGATCCAATTATTCCAGTTAAGTTGGCTGCAGAAAAGGCTTACCTTTCAGTGTTTGATTTGGTTGATGACATCAGTATGAGCAAGTTCACTCAATGGTTTGAAGGAAAGGAAAGCTTTACTACGCTGACTGGCACTTCGATTGTTGCCCGGTCGATTGGCGACTACACCAAGAGAGTTGCCTCGAGATTGGCAGGGGTTGAACGTGAAAGAATTGAGGCTGGTGGTGACGAAGAGACGATGTTTAGCGACAGATTTGAAGATGAGTCTGAAGTTTGGGCTGTGGGAGGAGTTGAGCTTTCTTAGAGTTAGATCTACACTTAGACGGAAAAAATTAAATCCCTAAATCCCTATTATAATACATATGATACACTTACTTGTCTATATTCTTGCGAAACTGGCCACTTTTCCCGGAGCTCGAGCTTGAAGTGCGGGTACTAGCCATTGGCATATGTGTGCCATTCATATTGTTAAACACCATAGGCTCTTTGTGAGCCAACGTTGGCATCGTGAGATTTGTAGGCAAGTCTAACTTCAAGCTTCTGAGTGGAGGAAGAGTATTTTGGTTGTCAGAACTGGGCGAGTCCTTTGACGAGTCTTGATTATGTGCTGGGATGGTGAGTGGTGGAGTGGTAGACTTCGGTTGAGTTGTCCTTGACGTCGACGATAGTGGCGCAATAAAGAACGATGTCAAGTTGGTAGAACTGTTGTTCGCAGATATAATCGGAGTATTTACAGCTGATAGTCCCATCACTGGTGAGTTTGGTAATGTGAATGTCTGTGGTTTTGGACTGTTTGGCCGCAGCTTTTTGAGTCTCTGTTGGACATAATCCAAGTCCGATTCTTCCAATACATGGGTGTTTGGCCGAGAGGGATTTATTGGGGTCATCATTTGAAATGATGACAACGTGTTCAAATGCAATTTATTAGGGGTTGCCAACGTGGTGTAGCTCTTGGACTTGTTGGCAGTTGCAGCTACCCTCGAGAGGTGCTGGAGGTTGTTGTGTACTTCGGTATCTTCCTGCTTGACAGGCTTCTCTGGGTTAAAGTAGTCCGTGAGAGAAGGAAGAGACTTTGAGTTGTTTGTCTCAAGCATCTTGAGTTCATTTGATGCAGCACTGGCTAACATATCGATGTTCATCGTGCTGGCCAACTTCAGTAAGCTAGGTTTGTCATCCTTGGCCTCCTCATCGCTAGGAGGGGTATTTGTTTTGTTGCTTAGTTCATCTTCACTAGAATGTGTGGCATCCTTCGGATCATGTCTCTTGCGCTGGGTTTTGCGTTTGGGAGGAGTTGCTGGAGCGAGGTCATCGGACTGCTCATCCAGGGTGATTCCCTTATTCAAGTTCTTGTTTCGGCGAGAGTTTGGGTTTGTGTGGATCCTCAAGTGTCTAGTAAGTTCATCTGACCTACTGAAACGCTTGAAACAACCGGGAAATGTACAAGCGTGTGGTTTCTCCCCTGTATGGGTTCTGATGTGTCTGGTTTGGTGTTCAAGTCGGTGGAAAGCTTTAGAGCATAATGGACACTTGTACGGCCTGGATGCAGGGTCCTTGCGTGCTTTTGCTGCTACTGCTGCTGCAGATGCTTCGTATGTAGACTCAGGGAGTTCATTATTGGCAGGAAACAGGGACGAGGCAGTGGTGTCATGGGTGGTAACATCATGTGCATTTTCCGCTGCCATGACGATATCCTGAGACATTTTAAAAAAGAATCTAAGAGAGGTTACTTGGAGGATAAGTATATCAGCTATATTCCCCGTTGATTACCCCTTTGTCAACGTCTAAATAGCTCGAATGTTTGATATTAGACGGCCGGTTTTAGTGGGGATTTCTTATGGTCGAAAAAAAGTTTTTAGTGGGGATTCCTACTGCACATAGAATGCCACCTGTTGGTAACCAACAACCTTCCTTTTTTTTTCTTACCCCAAATCCGGGGAGGGGGAGGGGAACAGAGGTAGGATCTAGGCGGTATCTGTGGCAAAAAGTGTCCATTGTATTTCCCCGTCAAGAACGTGCTTGTGGCAATTGTTGGCATGGAACTACTTGGTGCTGATTTGACAGCAACTGCTGCGACGATGCCACATTTCCTCGGCATGGAAATGTGCCTGATTTAGTCCAGCTGTTTGTGGGGGGAAAAACGCCCGTTTTCCTTCTTTTTTTTATTTTTTTTGCCCGTCGGAAATTCCTAGTCTCAGGCATCGCAGGTCTGCGGTGGTGTTCCGCGGGAGTATTTGTCCATGCACGCCATCATTTTTTTGTTTTCTTTTTTCCCTGTTTTTTTTTCCCCAATGATATCTGCTTTTGGCGTTTTTTCACATTTCTTTTTATGTCCTATGTATAAGTTATGTGGCGTGGGTCTTAATATCACGTGCGGTTTTGTGAGGCCTAAAAATTAGTTCTTCACGTGCCGTTTTCTTCCGCTCCACCTTCCTTTTATGGTAATACCTCTGCGATAGAAGCAATCGTACTTTATCGTTGACACTGTAGACGTTCCTTCAACATTATTCGTAGCCTCCTGGTTTTAGCGCATCACCCTAAATTGGAATAATCATTTTGCGGCAATTATGCCAAATTTATGTAGATAAGTCCGCCTCTTCCTTTACATAACGGTATAAAATATTGCCATTTTCCCTTGTCTAATAGATAAAGAGCTTTATCTGTGGCGGTCAGTTCCTAATATGGTATTTGCAGCCGTGAACCAAACCGTGTAGGCAATAATTACTTAAAGATCGCGTCCGTTCGTTATCAAGAATTCTTTGGCAACTACTCAAAAATGGTCAGTCATATACGGTCGGCCACCTCCCACGCTGTACAAAGCTATTCTTCAAATCTTCGCCAGGTAACCTCGCAAAGGTCGCAAATTCGTTCCATAGATCCCAACGGGAACTATGATGATGAGGAACTTTTGGCCCAAATTGGTTACAAACAAGAGCTTGAAAGACACTACTCTACTCTTCAGGTATTTGGCATTTCTTTCAGTATCATGGGCTTGCTCCCCAGTATTGCTTCAATCATGTCTGCTGGGTTAGAAGCCGGTCCTGTGGGATTGACATGGGGCTGGTTCGTTAGCGGAATTTTTATCTTGTGTACTGGTATTTCACTTACAGTTCTTGGCTCGTCCATCCCCACTAGCGGTGGTTTATACTACTACACAAATTATTATGCTCCAGAAGGAGTAGGAATTCCACTTAGCTTTGTCATTGGCTGCTCTAACTCGATTGGCTTGTGTGGTGGTATCTGTTCCATTGCTTTTGGATTTGCTACTGAAGTTTTGGCTGCAGTGGCCTTGCAAAAGGACGGTGACTTCACTATTTCCAACGGAATGCAGTACGGTGTATTTGCTGCGTGTATTGTCAGTAACGTCATCATATGCTGCTTGACCACGAGGCATACTGCAACACTTCAAACTATCTCGATAGTACTTAACATATTTTTGATTATCTTGTTCTTTATTGCTGTCCCGATCGGTGCATCAAATAATTACGGCTTTAACGATGGACTGTTCATCTTTGGCAAATTGGAAAACTACCGTGACTGGAACACCGGATGGTCGTTCATGCTCGCCTGGATTCCTGCTATGTGGACTATTTGTTCTTTTGATTCGGTTATTCACTGTTCGGAAGAAGCTAAGAATGCCCAACGTGCCATTCCGTTTGGAATCATTGGTTCCATTACTACTTGTTGGATTCTTGGGTGGTTCATCTGTATTGTTTGTTGTGCCGTTATCAAGGACGCAGATGTTAATCGACTCTTGAACACTTCGACAGGAAACTTACTTGCTCAAATCATCTATGACAGTTTAGGGAAACAATGGGCGGTTGCTTTCATGAGTCTTATTGCTGTTGGTCAATATTTCATGAGTTGTTCGATCTTCATTGCTGCTTCCAGACAAATTTGGGCCTTCGCAAGAGATGACGGCCTTCCAGTAATCTACAACTTTGTCAAAGTGGTGAATCCTAAAATTAAGGTCCCAGTTAGAGCTACCATTGTAGCTGGGATCATTTGTTTAATTATAGGATTACTCGTTTTAATTGGGCCAGCTGGTTCAGGCGCACTTTTCTCGTTGGGTATTGCTTCAATCTATTTATCGTGGGGAGTTCCTGTTTTTATGGCCGTATTACCAACTGGACAAAAACGTTTCATACCTGGAAAATTCTACTTTGGGAAATTCTGGACAAACACTATTCACTGGATTACAGTGCTATGGATAGCTTATTCCATTATAATGAACATGTTCCCCAATAGCAAAAATGTTGATGTGGATTCAATGAACTACACATGTGTTATTAACGTTAGTGTGTGGTTACTTTCCCTCATTTATTACTACGTTCACGGTTATAAGGTCTATATTGGCCCCAAATCAAATCTCGAAGATCCGTCCATAGTAGTGGATGGAGTCCCTGAGTTCACGAGTATTGATGCAAAAATTGAAAAGTTCTAAGGATCACTACTGGTGTTAGAATGGAGTAACTTCGCACAGGTATATATAGAAAACGATTATATATAATTGAAGTATGTAATTTTGAAATTTTGGTTTGTTCCTGATGTATTGATTCTATTTTTCTTGTTACCTTGTATTATCCTGCGATAAGAATTTTTGCGTGATTAATGGGGAACACAAAAAAAATGATTCCATCGAGGATCGAACTCGAGACCTTCTCTGAGTGAGAGAGACGTCATACCGCTAGACCATAGAACCTTTCCTTATTCACGTGTATGAGACCTTTATGTGATAAAGCACTTTTGGCCACAAATATTATGATGTATTATAATTGTTTGAAAATTCAAATCGTGCTAGATAATAAGTTGGTTTCTTTAGGATAAAACTCATAAATCTTTATTTTGCTTCAGATCTTCATCTTAGAAGGAGATTAATTGAAGTTCAAAGGCCATTCTTAATAATATCGTGCAAGGAAACTAAGTAATGTATTCGTGAAAGATTTTCCGTATACGTAAATCAAAAACAAATCTCTTAAAAAATGGGGAAGCCTGGAAAAAGTTTGCAATTATTTAGAAGAACCAATTAAGAATCATTCAATAATCCTCGAAGGCTCCTATCTTCAAGCGCCTCATAGCGTATAGCGCTGTAAAATTCTAGAAGTACGATAAGATGTTTTGTTTATTTTGGTGTATTCTTCTCCGTATTAATGAAATTTCGTTCAGAGCCAAGGTTAGTGTTGTTTACTGAGATTTCCTAGAAGACAACATGTTCTTTGACTAAGAGATCTCAGTAGTAACAAGACAGTTAATCCAGCAGCCAATAGGTCCGTGACAATATTCCATTGGATCACCGGGCTAAGGCAAAAGATCAGCGGCCAAAGTCTGATTGGAGGTTTGACAAAGATCAGTGGTTTGACAGACACCTCGGGATCGGAAAAAGGCCTTACCAGATTTGAGTAAGTTATTTCTAGGAGAAGACTATATAAAGAGGGAAGTCTATCTAAATATGTAAGGTTTAACTATGAAGAATATAGATTCTTAGAACCTCAGTGAACACAATTTTGAACGATAAAGACCGAATTCATATTGTAAATCAGTTAGAACAGGGAATGTCAAAAGTCAGGACTATTAAATAACACCACATTTGTATCTCGGTTGCAAAAAAAACTGCGTGAGTATTGGAGCCTTATCTACTATACCCAATGGTCACAGAATATAAGGAGCGCTCGTGTTGTCTATGCAATAAAGGCTGAAGCGCAATTGAAGATACAAAATTCAACTAAACTCCAAAATCATAAGCTGCCAGAATGGTACATTAATAACTCTAAAACAAAAGCAAAGTAACATTCAATCTTATTTGTCCTAATTAACTCGACCGATCAAATTCATAACCAGAGTTCTGTCATCCCAGTATCATGTACTATATATAGGCTCGTTTTTTGAAGATTTAGAAATTGATTGCCCCTTTGAATTTGATTATCAATGGGCGATTTTGCCTATTACTACACTCAGGAAATTTACGTAATATGTGTTGTACGCTGCCTTCTATCGTAGTGTATAGAGGTACGTTGTCCTCACGTGCAACATCTGGTTGCTCCATTTTTCGGGTGTTCTAATATTCTCAAAATTATTCAGATGCTATTATTCTCGAAATCGATCTTTTCATATCAACAGATTTCTCTTTTTATATGGACATTTCACCAGCTGCTTGCTCATCACAATTAGTAAGCCGCCTCGCAATGTTGTATTCCTTCGGCTGGCCTATTCCTCCGGCTGTCGTGCTGCTTAAATTTTCTAATGTTACACTCACATGATTTGTTACCACGTGATATTCAGTCTGGTATATTGCATTACCTACATATTGCTGTATTATTCACATACAACATTTAATGAGGTTTTTTGTGTTGAAATCAGTGCGACATTTCACTTATGTCGTATCGACAATATGTGAGTAATGTCTAATCACTGACAGCATGTCGTCGCGACACAAGGCGAAACTTATATTGGGGAGCCAACTCAATGCACATTGAAAGGTTTCTAAGCCTCTACTTGTAGGAGAAGAGGCATCGGATTACTAAAATGTGAAAAAAAATTTATCTGGAAAATGGACTATATAATGGGGGTCAATGCATTGCATAGTCCATAAGCTTTCTCACGATCACATATTTTGTTCTATTCCCGAGAAGAATATTACAAAGAAAAGTTAAACATCCTTAGACTCTTAACTTTCCTCAAATAAAAGCTCAAATCATTGGTTACTACACAAGTATCCATATTGTGTTATACTACTTAGATACTTCCAATTCCCAACACTTTCACTACCGTAGAAGAGACACTGGACTATTACTCTATTCAAGAAGACTGTGTGTACAACCATGCATTCTAAACAGTTTGACGGCCAATTTAGGATTAAAATCCAAAAAGATTCCTCGAATTACCTAGTTATGATCAGTCCCTATAAGGAAGCATTCTGCCGGGTGCACAATTGTCGTATATAATATTAATATTAAGCAAAACGGATCTTTCAACTCATGATCTATGATATATAGCATATAGCTTCGGTAGTTCTTCCTAGTGTGAAATGTAGAAAAATGTTTATTGACAGTAAAATATTTGCAAGGCTTCATGCGAATATCATGTAACCGAAATGGACAAAGACAGGTATATTGAATCACGAATTGAAATTTAGTGGAAATGGATCATAATGGGTATAACAGTTTGAACTTACATTAAGAATAGACCAAGTCCAGCAATTATGGCACCAACCGAGAATTTGATCCCAGAAGCACCGTTTTCAGTGTTAACAGCAACTGTAGGTTGTGGAGCTTGTGACTCACTAACAGATTCAGCTGGAGCTTGAGAAATTGTTTTAACTTCTGTAATGGCAGTACTAGAAGTCAATTCAACTTTAGCCGCTGCGGATTCAACAGTAGCCTGGCTTACAGGAGCACCTTCCACTTCCTTGCGTCCTTTCAACCCATGGTAAAAGTCTGGGAGAGCACACCACGAGGTAAAGGTCTCAGAGTTGGATGTGATAGTAACAACACCAGTAGTCTTGGTTTGGTAAGAGCAATCATTGCCATTGCAGCTGGTGATCGTTACTACTGTGGTAGCTGGGACTGTAATAGTCGACTCTGGTACATCAGGTTCTTCCGAAGTAAGTGGACAGTAAGTTGTGTAAGTAGTAGACCAAGAAGTCACAACAGTAACACCAGTAGTCTTAGTGTAGTGAGAGCATTGGTTGTTTTCACAAGAGGTAATAGTGATGACAGTTGTACCTGGAGTTGTAATAGTTGCTGGAGGAGAAGGTGGGGTAGTGATACTACTTTGAGGTGGGTTAGGTGGGACGGTTGAGCTTTCTGTAGGTGGGTTAGGTGGGACGGTTGAGCTTTCTGTAGGTGGGTTAGGTGGGACGGTTGAGCTTTCTGTAGGTGGGTTAGGTGGGACGGTTGAGCTTTCCGTAGGTGGGTTAGGTGGGACGGTTGAGCTTTCCGTAGGTGGGTTAGGTGGATTTGGAGGAGAAGAAGAACTTGGGCCACAGCCACAGTCCCAACAGAATTGAGGAAGATGATATTTCTCTGTCTTGAGATCAGACAACCAACCGAATGTTCTCTTTTGAAGTTCCTCTTCAGTCTCACTTTCGAGATCAAGGTCAATCTCTTCCTCTCTCTTACCACGACCTGAAATACAGCTGTCAATTACTTGAGAAGCATCGTAATGCGAGAGAGATCCAAAGCTAGACTCAAATCCGTAGTAGTAACTGCTGCTGAAGGTACCGGAAATACTACTGAAGTAGGAATTTTTTTGACCAAGTCCGTAGTTAATTTGAAGACCTTGTGGTAAGCAGCACTTCCCTTGAGTCTTCCAAGGCTTGACAACAATCACAGTAGACCACTTGCATACGTTATCAATTTTCTTTGAAAAGTCTTGAACCAAGTGGACATCAGAAACTCCGGTACCCGTGATACTCAATGAGTTAACGTTAGATGTAAGGATTGAGTTAAATTGATCTGATTGCTTAGTTTGAAAGTTACAAGTAACTTCGTAGTTCCCGTCAGAACGTCCGTTAACGTTAGACACAGCGAAACCAGCTTGAGGGACTGAAGAAAAAGTTCTCTTCAGAACATCAGAAACCTCCTCTTCTTCACCTCTTTTCCAGCCATGGTGTTTGCCATAATTAGAACCATAACTAGAGCCATGACTAGAACCATAACTGGAACCATAACTAGAACCATAACTAGAACCATAACTGGAACCAGAACTGGAACCAGAACCCCATGAGCACCAAGTTGGCAAGTTCGAACATTGCGGATTAAAAGGAGTGGAAGGTGGTTTGTAAGAAGAGCCCGGGTACAAGCCAAAGGTGGCTGATACCTGGTCTATCATGACGCTTAAAGCAGCAGCTGTGTAAAATATCTTCATAACGATTGAATACCAGTTTGAATAACAACTTAGGAAGTGAAGAAATATTGGGTACAAACAGAGGTACTTATATACTCCAAAATTGGGATAGAGAAAGATCCATGAGTATGCTGAGCCGAAACTTTAGATTATTTTTTTTTGCAATTCTACTATTAAATGGCAAATGCAGTTGTATGTTAGTGAAACCTTATGATGTGGGTACATATAGTCAAAAAGTGTATATTTTTAAACTTAGAATGAACGGAACAGTAAAGGTTAGGAAGCACTGATGAGTTTCATATTATATTTTTTAGTAACTCCAAAAAGGATGAAACATTAACTTCTTAGATTATCAGTTGACGAGGGCTAATCAAATTTCAGAATAATTTGCAACCTATCTCCTCATAGAATACACTAAAAATGGAGGCGTTATGAACTAAAGAAATTTTTGGGCGGTTTGTCATGCATCTTTGCAACACGAAAGGAACATTTATTTTGCCATTTAAAACAAATTAGATTATACGATTCACTTTACTGAACTAACTGTCGACAATTTTAAGAGGTTCGGATAGATGTTTCAACTGCATATTTGTTGACCAAGGATGTTTCCGCGGATATCAAATTTCGGAGAATTCTACTACATCAGAGATAAACAGACTTCAACTGGGGGAATTGATGTCACACGTTCGCGTAATGGTGGTTTGGTATGCTTTTTTTTCTTTCAATTCAAGTTCACCCTTCTAAAAACCGCAAAGACCGTTCCATCCTTTTTGCAATTGGCGTAAGGTGTATTTAGCTTTCATGTAGCGAAAAAAATATAATTGAGATTTCTTGGAGAATCTGACGACTTACCATTTACGGATTTTCCCCTGACTAATTTCACCTACCAGTAATTGAATGCCCTGAAATAGATTTATTTAGCTTTTCTTCGGGTGCATCTTGGTTCGCGTATACTTGATTAAGGGTTACGACTCGGTTAGCCTTCGTTCTTGTTGGAGCCACAAACCAATCCGCAATATACCTTGGTCGAGCCTAGCAATCGTGGAATCAAACGCTACCTTATCATTAATGATCATATCATAGCATGCTATTTGAGTGTAATAGTCTTCAACGGATTAATGCAATACCGCATCCCTTCATTTTTTCGAAGTCGTGATAATGGTTTCCGTTTCTGTAAGCGCAAGGGTGCAATTTTTTTCGGCTATGCACCTCAGTTCCTAAATTGAGGCGTTATCTGCAGCAACGTTGACGAAGTTTTACAGAAAAAAGCACCACTTCATCGCACATGTCTGGTCATTTCCGCGTTATTTCGTGATTTTAGTCAGGTGGTATGCTTTAGTGGACACTGTTTTTATATTAGTTGCTATTATTGGATATATTTTTTCTTCCAATTCTCTATCTTTACATTCCCAGGGCTTCATTTAAAAGCTATTATCAACGCCTTCTACCTGGTACTTTTCGTCTTCATACTCCTTTGCATTCGAGCTTTTATGTTCAAAATTTTGTCTCGTTCTCTCAGTTTCATTTTATCCTTCTCCTTCTCATTGTTATCAACTTCTTGGTACTGACTTCCTTGCAGTTAAAATAAGAAATAATCTCAGACACTCCAAGGCTTTTTGTCACTGTCTCTTCATCCAACTATCCGTGGTATACGTAGTTATTGCAAAATCTTCCTAGAAATAGTTTTATCTAAACGTCGGTATGTTGATATTTCCTGCAAGTTCGCGGAGCATTAATAGTCGTAGACTGTGAAGAATAAAATGTTAGGATAGTGGTGAAACAATTCGGGTAAACAGACTATTGAACACAAACACTGCGCACACTAGGTTGCTTATTTGAATAAGGGACTCCTTTCGGATGCTGCTGTGTAGGATTAGATGTTGTTTATTTTTGTAAAGCAATACGTGTACAACATGTTATACTTTCATGTGATTTACCCAAAGTGGTACAGAGGCTATATATTGTCAATAATGTACCGTTTTAGGTAATCTGCAACTTATCTGAAACACTAGAAAACAGATCCGCTAAAAAAAGTTTTTGACAAAAATAGAATAGATATCCGCTCGTCATAAAATCAAAGGACAAAATCAAGAAACTGCTGTTTCATGCCTTCTGAAATAAATTACGGCTGTCTTCCTGATAAATAAAAAGCTTTCCACTAAACTTCCAAATACTTTTAATGAACCTCCAATTATAAAGATCTACTGAAAGAATATTTGAAATCACTACAATCAATTTCTAGTTAGACTCATCCAAAAAGAGTACAAACTTATTTATTTCCAAATAATAAGCCCAACTTGTGATCAGTTTTGAAATTACTAAAAGCAAATATGAGTTACTTTTTGCAATTCATTGGCCAAATAAACAGAAAAACCTCTACTAGGAATTCTTTCTTGCAATAGAAGCAACTGTTTTCCAAAGAGATGAGCATTTAAGCAAAAGGCTTGTTTTACATGTAGCAACTAAATCATCACATACGTGCTGAACAATCCAAAAACTGAGCTATAAAAATCTCTGGAGCTTTCTTTTATGCACTCCAATTTCACGATCCCCCGTCTTTCTGTCACCCCCATCATAGCTTACTAAAAACGTCTTGAACAAGCTTCCATCCGTTAAATATATTGCCATGACAAATTTCAATAAATGTTAATCGATGGATGAGACCATAACGTGGCTTTTGGCTATGCAAATCCAATATCATTGAGCATCTCCGAAAAGAGAACTATAGAATTGCATTTAATGGAATTAAGACCACGGGCTATAATACTAGGATGGCTTATTAGAATATTTTCAAATTTAAAAAATAAGTCATATACCATGCTGAAGTTCAATTCAATATTCGTCATCTATATTTCGGTCATTATTATTCGGTGTTTTCAGTAGCCCAAGGTGCTTAGTTATATATTGGTCTTGCAAAAATCACTACTGCTCCTACTGTTGACTGAATGTTCTAAAAGGATTTATCTCATTTGACACAGTAATTGATAGCTGAACCGTTTTTCTAAATTTTCTCTTTCCTTTTATATATATATTCTTCAATTCTAAATCTTCTATCTAGACATGTTAGTAGACTTGAAGACAAAAAATATATACACGAATACATACATCATATTGCAAATTTTTCACCGCGGCGTTTCCTAAACAAGTAATCCCACTACCCAATGCACCGCTACCGCTCCACATGCACCCGCCATCCACCGCTACCGCCCCACATTCACCGCCATTCACCCACCTTGGCCCTGTCTTCGAACCTCACCGGAATCTTTTTTCGCATTTTTTCCCTTTTTTCTGTACTGCGGCTGCGGCCCATTCTTCGCTGCCGCCCTCATGCCACCCTCATGCCGCCCCCCTGGCCCTCCTACCCTCCTCCAATCGCCTTCCCCC
>JAJMFZ010000021.1:0-189058 GCA_030568455.1 Teunomyces tritomae
AAACATCAGGACCGCCGTAACGTAAAACATCAGGACCGCCGTAACGTAAAACATCAGGACCGCCGTAACGTAAAAACATCAGGACCGCCGTAACGTAAAAAAACATCAGGACCGCCGTAACGTAAAACATCAGGACCGCCGTAAACATCAGGACCGCCGTAACGTAAGTACGTCTTACTCTTCTCCACTAGTATATCTATTACTAAAGTAAAGAAAAACTCCTTAAAAGTTCTCGATTCTTGTATCTGACACCAGTTTATCGTATCTATTTTGAATTGTCCATCACAGCCTCCTGTTATGATATAGTGCTCAACGAATGACTTCAACTGAAAATTAATTCACTGACGAAAGTTTCAATTTTCTTTGCAACCAGTACTCGATTCCTTCTCTTTTCAGAAGTGGAGAGCTGAGATCTATCAAAAAATAAATTATTGGTTTTTGGCGTTCCCACGTTTAGACAGAGACTTCATTCTCCAATGCTGATTGTGCATTTAGATTGTAAATAAAATTCAAAAGCTAACTGGCTTATTCTAGTTAGGGAGATCTCGAGAATTACGTCATAAGAGAGTGAAGTGTATCTAGTATTAGATAAGATTAATGTTTGTTGATTTCTTTATCTTCAAACCCAACACTGCCGGCACTTCTGAATGTTTCACTCAGAGTTCACAACTATGATTGGTCACGAGCTTCAAAAGGAACGTAAAATTCAGCAGAAATTGTACATTTGTCCTTTTGAATTGTTTTTAACATCAATTTTCTTAGCCTAGAGTGGCTGTGAAGTGACCAATGTCATACTTTAGGCATTATTACACCCATAATACCGACCATATAACAATAAATAGTACCAAGGAGAATTTACTTTGTACTCAACTGCACACTAACATTCTTCCATAATCGAACATATACATCATTTCAAGCGAATATTATTGTTATAAACGCTATAACTATTACAATAAAAGTAAACACTATAATTACATTGAATTCAAAACAAAACAACTAGTAGACAATTATGAATCTTCATCATGCGTATAGATGCAGTGAATAATGTATGGAACCAGAATAGCATTTAACCTGGATTATGAGTGTATTGAAAAGAAGGTAAGCCATATCATATGAGTCGCTTGCATCTGGCCCAAATATGATACTGTATTTTTACGTTACATTATCTCTATTTGGAGCTTAAAGTTCAAAAATTTTGAAGAAATAGGCAACGTGGCCGAGTGGTTAAGGCGACTGACTCGAATAAATTCGGGTTATCAGTTGGGATTTCCCGCGCAGGTTCGAATCCTGCTGTTGTCGTTATAATTTTTTTATTGTTAGTTATCATCTGTTCCTAGCAAGCATTTGAGACTTAGTCGCTCCTATTTTGTGCTGCACAGCACAAAATAAAACTTGCTTTATCGAGTAAGTTGACCCGAATTACTAATGGTATGTAATGAAAAACGGCGGATATTGTAATATGTGGCTTAGTAATTTTGTCGTGCAATTTCCTAATTTCTGAGGTATTTATCTGTCCACGAAAGTACGTTAGTGTGTTGAACATCATAGTAATATCCTATAATTGAAGACAATGGCTTCCAATCAACCAGGCGAATGCTGCAAAGCTACCAATTTCCATGAAGGTACCCCAATTGGGTCCTACTCAAATCTTTATGGCCGTGATACATACAAGGTTGGTGAAGGAGAACATATCATCGTTATCGCAACTGACATTTATGGCTACAAGTATAACAATGTATTGTTAGTTGCAGACGAGTTGTCCAAGAGTGGTTACACTGTTTTGATTCCGGACATCTTGAATGATGATCCAGTGACCGCATCTGTTTCAATTCAAGATTGGTTATTGAACCATAGTGCTGAAATTACTACTCCAATTTTCAACGGTTTCTTGAAGAAGTTACGTGAGTCAAATCCTAAGTCTGTGACTGGTATTGGATACTGTTTTGGTGCCAAGTACGTTATTCAAAACTTGGCAGAAGAAGGTCTCCTTGATGCCGGTTCTGTTGCTCATCCATCTTTTGTCGCTATTGAAGAAGTGAAAGCAATCAGAAAACCAATTCACATTGCTGCTGCTGAAACTGATTCAATTTTCACTACTGAATCAAGACATGAAACTGAAAAGGTGTTGGCCGAACAGAAGGCTACTTACCAAATTGATTTGTTTTCTGGTGTTCAACACGGTTATGCTGTTAGAGGTGATGTTTCTGTCCCTATTGTGAAGTACGCAAAGGAAAGAACATTGGCCAATCAGTTGGCCTTCTTCGAACAGTTCTCCAAGTAATTTCGTTTAGCTAACAATAGTGGGTATCAAATCAATTTGACCCCCAACAACACAGAAAAATACTTCACTATTTAATTCGTTGTATTACTTCTCATTCTTTGATTTCAATTCTGTATTTTCTTACGCGTCGAGTCTAACTCCATTCTATTAAAGCCTAGTTAGGAACCATCAAACCATTTTGCTTGGAATAGAGAATACAAATCATTAATTGTGGTTTTTTATGTGTATGAAAATGGTTTTCGTAACAAATTATCTCCGCATCGACGTTTTATTTCCGCACCAAAGTACCTCCGTACCAACGTCTGATCGTTGGCTAAATAATCGTGCACCAAGCAGATTAAAAAAAAGGTATTAACCAGCGAGGAAAGAAATTCATCGAGAGTTCTTTCTGGTTTCTCCCACGCTGTTGTAGGTGGTTCTTCCTAAAGATACTTCGTCTTCCTTAACATGAATCTGTTTGGTATTAGGCGTTTACTCGGGCTCTTATGTATCTCCTCGAGAAAGGACATAAGTTCGCTAAGACGCCTGACTATGTCCAGCTGATAACATCTACAAATATTTTGATAGTGTGCCATCTTCCGAAGATGAGCTCCGATTCACGATATTTCAAACAGAATTACCAAGGAAATAAAGATATGGATCTCAGTTTGCTAGATGTAGTTATTAATTGATAGGTCCGTACTGATGAGAAGTTTTTGCCAGGAGGTTAAGTCAGTTCCCTGAAGTTCTCTCTGGGCTACGGAAATACGATCAGGCAGCGTTCTTTTCAATTATGAAAGATTTATAAGTCTGACTAACTCTGGAATGTCTTCCACTTCTTTAAATTATAATTGGCTATTTGATATCTGCTGCATAAAAAATAGCCGGTATTTAAGAAATATTACCTTAATTCTTTAATATTGTCAAACAGATGTAAAAAAGGGTAACGAACTGGAGAAATAATCCAATTATTGCAAAAAACCCCACAAAATTTATTTTTCTAAAATGAATGAGAGGAACACGCAGTACACACTTATTCTTCTTTCTACACCATAAAATTCGCTAAAGTGTATCCTGGAGTCAACGAATATTCTAATATTAAGTTCCCAGAAATTGACTTTGAATAATAGAGCCCGAATAAAATACAAGAAGCGATTTAGTGACCAGGCGCAAACTTGTAATTAGATCCACCAAAGATATAGATCGTTTTATTACAACTCAAATGTTACAGAAATAGTAAATGACATAGCAATACCAACTAAATATATTGAAACAAAAACAACACAGAAATACAATGTGAAATAGGTACCACTTTATTTCGCAACTTCAAAAATTTAAAAAACCCCTGAAACTTACCTCCACTAATACTGTCCACGGTAATCTGAATATATTGCACAAAACATTTTCGAACTAAAAAATCAAAACCATGGAGTTATTATGTTATCGACAGTGAAAAATCAGGACCGCCGTAAGATAAACAGTTGAATCACGACTTATTGCCTGTATCCTTGAAAAAGTGAAAGAGCCCAAAAGGTGATCTTTGATGACACTTCTAAGGAAATCTCAGCAACAGAATCCCAAGCACTAGTGAGTCTTTCATGGATGTTAGAGGGGTTGCCAAATCAACATTCGTAACATTTGAAGACAATGTGCAAGTCTAAAACTTAAACTTGACCAATGGTACATCCAAAACCCATCGCATACTTGATTTACCACAAACAAGCTTCAACTTAGATAAACAATTGGTACTCCAAGAACACCACCGCTTCTCTCACGGAGTATACCAATGACAAGATGGCCAGAAAACTGTTCAAAATTTTAAGAAATCGATCACGAAAAATCTGACAGAAGTTGTCACATAATATTTGGCATTTATATTAGGTGATCAGCTAAACACGTAAGTATTCAATGAAACGAAAAGTGCTTGTCAATAACCTCTTGAAGTCTTTGTTCAAATTCTTCCTTCGTTTCGTTTGACTTCCACCTTAAACCATAAGCCGGGTGATTTGGGTTTAGGTATGACAGCTCTGGTCCATTGATTCCGAAAAGATTCTCTCTGTATGTAGTGCCTTCTTTTGGATAATCATCCCAAACTAATCCTCTCTTTTTTAACTCAGGAATAAGATACTCAACAATATCCTCGAATGTCCCAGGTGAAACCGCATAAGCAAAGTTAAAACCATCAACACCCGATATTGTGACCCATCTTTCTATCTCATCTGCCACTTCTTCAGGAGTACCATAAAAGACCACTCCAGCCCCACCAACACCTATCTGTTTCGCAAGAAATCCCCTTGTTTTCTTCAAACCTTCCTCTTCTCCAGGAAGCTTTTTTGTCCAACTTTCTGCAAAACCTCTGACTGCATTACTTTCAACATGATCCAATTCTTGATCCCAATCATATTGACCAATATCGATTCCAGTCCAACCACTAAATAAAGCTTGAGCTCCCTCAGTATCGGCATACCGTTGATATTCTTCGTATTTCTCCAAAGCCTCCTTGTGGGTTTTACCTAGTATAGGAGTAACCATTTGAAAAGTCTTAATCTCATCTGGGTTACGATTGTACTTCTTTGCAATTTCCTTTAAAGTCTTTATTTTGGAACCCAAGCTTTCGGGTGTCAAACCTGATATGAAAACACCTTCTGCATTTCTAGCTGCGTATTCAAGACCAACTTTAGATGCTCCTGCTTGTAGAATTACGGGCAATCTTTGTGGAGTAGGACTGGTGATGCTAGGGCCCGGAACTGTGAAGAATTTTCCTTCATAATTGATCTGTCTTATCAAAGTAGGATCAGAATAGACTCCACGTTTCCTATCAAGTTTCAAAGCATCATCACGCCATGAGGATAGAAATAATTGGTAAATTACTTCGACATACTCCTGTGCTCTCAAATATCTTTCGTCATGTGGAGGTAAATCCTCGCCATTCAAAACATTTCTTGCAGCACTATCCAAGTATGAAGACACGATATTCCATCCGATACGACCGTTCGTTAAATGATCCAATGTTGCAAGTCTTCTAGCAAAATGATATGGTGCTTCTGAGATCGTACTGAAGGTGACTGCGAAAGAAATATTCTTCGTTACAGCAGCCATTGCTGAAATAACCGCGCTAGGCTCATTTACTGGCCATTGTGCTCCAGAAGAGGCTGCTGCATCAAGATTTCTTGGACCGTTGTAAACATCATATCCTCCCAAGACATCAGCAAGGAAAATGGCATTAAATTTTCCCTTCTCACAAATTTTAGCCAACGTAGTCCAATACTCTATTGTTCCAAATTCGTGCGATTTATCTTTGGGATGCTTCCATAATCCAGGGGATTGGTGTCCACTGGTACCCATTGCAAAGGCATTTAGAATCAATGACTTCTTAGTTGTTTTTGGTTCTGTCATCCTTGTTAAGAATTTCAAGGGGTAAACATGGGGCGGTCAATTGGACTTTTATGTTCAGTTCTTAGAACTTGGCAAATCTCGTGTAATTGATAAGCGAGACATAATAGTGACGTTATTGTGGGTTGTGGCAGCAAAAATTGTGTATGAACAATAGAGCTGGGGAAATAAACTATGACCGAACCGAACCGAAGCCGACCCTTAATATTGCGCCTCACATTTGTTTTAGAAAAATAAACGGGGGTTTATTATAACAGCCAATGCAAAATGCTAACTAAGAATTTTTATCAGCCATGAAACCTATTCCTTGCTTCTTCTGTCTTGAACGAATTGAACCGTATCAAAGAAACTCTTTTTGTAGAATCTCTCTTGTGTGGTTCTATTAACAACTTGGAGACCAAACTGTTGTGCATAGTCACCAAATTCCCAGTTATCAGCAAACGACCATGCGAAAGCACCCAACACCTTAATCTTATCGACATGAATAGCCTTCAAGATCGAATCCAAGAAAGATCTATAGTAAATAGATCTCGATTGATCGTAAACTTGGTCTCCTAATTCCTTTTCGCCTTCTCTCCATTCTGGGAAACCAAACTCACTAATAACAATAGGAGTCTTCCAGGTCCTCCAAATATAGTTTAAGAATTCCCTGAATTGAACTGGAGTGGTATAGACGTAACTTTGAGAGCGATATCCTATCTTCCAATTGTCATCTCTCACTTGGGTCAAGTTCACACAGAATGGCCAAGCTGGGTGAGATACATTCTTTTGGCAAGCTTCAATTCCTCCAATAATTGGCGTGGCAACAGCGTAGGTGTAAGCATCAATTCCAAAGAAATCAGAGCCATTAGCAACTTGTTTCAATTCTTCGTTCGTGAACAAGAATTGGTTCAGCGGATCAACCGAGCCGTTGTAGCTGGTGAAGGTATCCTTCCATGTATGAGGGTAATCCTTTCCTAAGAAAAGAGGGTTGGCAAAAGAGCCCAATACAAAATCATTGACTCTGTTAGCGGCAACAACATCATCTTTGTTACTAGAGTTTCTTGGAACTGCAAAATGGTTCACCAATTTAATACCAAACATACCAGTTCCATCAATTTCCTCATGGTAGAACTTATGAAGCTGAGCTGTGGCATTTATCACATTTTTGACACCCAATGGGTAGGCAGCATAAAGGATTGGTTCGTTAAATCCGACAAAAACTGGAACTCTATCAGCAAAATGAGTTAAGACAATTTTACCATAATTGACGAAAGCTTCAACAAAGGTTTCATTGAAGTAACCACCATTATTTAAGAGAGGGTATTTTCTCTTGTGAGTACGCATCATCTCTTGACTTGAAATTGGGAACTCCTGACTAACAAAGGCTAACGGCGAGTCAAAGTGGGTCAAAGTAATTACTGGCTTAATACCGTACTCCAAACAGGTATTCACGACATCATCATAATGGGCGAGACCCAATTTGTTTACAGGAGTGCTAGGGAAGATAAAAGGAAGTATTCTCGTCCAAGGAATAGTAAAGGAATAATGATCAACACCCATAGCTGCAATACGAGCAATGTCTTGCTTGTATAGGTAGTAATTTTCATTGGTAACATAGTTTTCTGGTTGACTAGAATTACCAGTGTAAATCTCCATGATGGTAGGAGAGCGTCCTTCATCAGCGACAGCTCCTTCAATCTGAGCGGCTGAACCTGCAACCCCAAAGAAAAAATTATCCGGGAAAGTTAAATTGGATTCAAATGTGAAAGCATCCTCTGGAGGTCTTATAAGTTCATCACTTGGAACAGAACTGGCTTTTACAGTAGTTGTGTAAAGACTTGTGTAAGTGAAGTTAACAAGCGAGGCAGATTCCCACATCTTGGTCCACGAGTAGTTACCGTATGGATCTTCCTTATCAGTTGCAGACAAATTTGACTTAGGATCCCATTTACCCCATTGTCTGGTGACTGGCTGAGTAGCAAACAAATGGGTGAGGTTAGAGTAAGGGGGTGCGTATGTTTCTGGACGGCCAGTTGGCTTAGGGACTGGAGTCGCGTACCTTGGTTCAAGTTCGGGTGCAAAAGTGAAACCAGCGGTATCATTAGAGGCAATTGCTAAGGCAGCATACAATACTAATGAGAGATACTGCATCTTTGGTTGTTTAACTATAGTCTACGATACCGGAAGCACACCTATTTATATTGCTTCAGTTCGTTGAATTTTGCCCCGCGAACAGGAATGTTACACCGGTTTTGCATCCATTCATGTATGTCAAGCCTCAAATTTTTATACACCCCTCACACGGTATAAATGGAAACTTCCAAATTGCAATGCGAATAAGCTACAAAAAAGGGGAATTATCGTTCAATACTTGAATAAACCATGCAACGGTTGTACATTTACATGTACCGAATAGGAATTTAGCAACATTTTCGGCCAAAAAAAAATTGTTAATCCACCGCTGGCATTTAAAAATATTTATTCTGAGAACGATATAGCTAATTCGGCTAAAAATTGCAACACTCTATACGAGCACCTAAATTATTGCAAGTTATTCTTCAATTTACGTGCTACGTCTCATTAGATTTTCCATTGGACGTTGCGTGACCATTAGTATTGCCATTACTTTCATGACCGTTAATTTCATCACGCTTCTCCAAATATGGCTTTTCGCCTAGAACTGTAATACGGAAATGGTGACGTGCAGAGGTCTCGTGTTGCAAGAAATCAACAATTGCCGTATGCAAGAGAATTCTATTATCCCATGCAATTACAGTTCTTGCATCCGTACCCTTATGTTGTGCACGGACCTGTAGTTCCGGATTATTTGCAATATGATCACTAAGAAAGTTCAAGATGGCATCCGATTCTGCTTGCTTAAGTCCCTTGATACTGTGAACAAAGGATTTGGAAAAGAACAAACTCTTTTCCCCAGTCACGGGATGTGTTCTGACTAAGGGATGTTCAGTAAAGTAGTCTCCCTTCACTCTGGCAACACGCTTGCTTAATTTGGCAGCTAAATTCTGATAATAATTGGTGTGAATAGCGGTATAGCTTTCCAACTGCTTTTGGAAAGTAGGAGAAAGACGTCTGTAGGCTTCTCTAAGATCAATGAAGACAGTATCACCACCCGATGGAGGGACTTCCAAAGCAACAAAGAAAGAAAAAGAGGCTGGATACTCCTCAAAACTAATGTCAGAGTGCCAGGCGGAAGTATAAGCCGATTTACTAAATTGCTGTTCGTATCTTGACCCATCGCCGGCTGGCCTAAAGGTAACCAACAATTCAGGATAATCCTTGGCTGTGAAACTAACTGGATGAATATGCAATGGACCAAAATATTCTCCAAACTGTTTCGCAAATGCGGGGCCCTTATCTCTAAAGTCCTGGTCCCTAAAAATGGCCAAGCCTCTGGTTTCTAAGTACAAGGCCAAATCATTCTTCCCAGCATCATCCAATTCGCTCAATTGAATACCTTCTATCTCAGTACCAAAATTTGGGGACAAGTCAGTAGTTTTAATTTTCTTTCCTTGGGGAAAGAGGTTCTTGAACGAAGGATCACCTAAATGTCCTTTGTCATTTTTAGCACCGTCCACATTCTTGAAATTGTTGAACTTTTCAGCATCTTCCTCTTTAGTTGGGAACAAGTATTCTGGGTATTTAATCTTGTCTCTTTGTTCGAGGACCTTATCAGGTGTCAAGAAATTGGGAGATTTTGCCTTAATCGAAAGATCCTTAATGTAAAGCGGATCAAGTAGCTCGGAGCCCCTCTGTTTGTATGCCATATTTGTTGTTGTTCTTGTTGTTTGAAGTGTAATTATTCATAGGTATTCGTACACACGTATTTATATACTCAGTTGCTGCCACAGGATGGCACCATAGTGTGCCACACCACAAACGGTAGAAAGTTCCACCTATGATCGTGAGAGATAAACGAGTTACGCTAATTTGATTATAGTATGACGAAATCAGATAAGGTTATTGAAGTTAAAAGGTTATTTTCCAGTAGGCCACACTACCTTTGTGTACACACTTACGACATCTATGGCACCGATTGTAAATTTGCCATAGTTAGAACCCTATTTGAGTAAACCCCTGCGTGATATGCCAAAAAATACCAGTTATACCCGATATACATGTACCTGCCTCAAATTATCCCAACCAAGACATTTTATTGTTATGTCAAATGTGTCAGAATGTGGAAGGATATCTGGCTGACTGAATAGTTTATACAAAGAGGAAACATCAATGTGAAATAAAGAAACCAGTTCTGGAGAAATTGGCGATCCTGTTCCCAAAGTTTGTAGTGATCATAATTAAGCAACAGAATTCATACATTATCGAAGCCAATAAGATAGAATTGCCGATGAACACACGTGTCAAAACGTAAAATTACGTGGAGGATTGTTTCTGGGGCATATCTCTCATTTCGATACCCTGTGGATGACTCACTTGACCCAACTCCTGCTGATCCAACATGTTTTCAAAGAATGTAGTTCTTAATTCTTTCCATCTGGTCAGATAAGTGGAGAGGGTTACCAAAAGAACACCACTTAGCACTTGCAAGCACCACCACAAAATGGAGGTAGGGAACTGGCCAGTGTAGAGCCAAACAACAAGTAAGTTGATGATGTGTACGGTGATGGCAAAGTCCCATGCCAACTTGGATCTGCCGACAATAATCGTGACAAAAAGGACACAGAGGAGGGAGTCAAATAACCACAACACAAAAAGAATTAAACCCAAGGCGTTGTCCAGAGCCACCAATTCCCACAGAAAGATCCAATCAAGCTTGAAATCGTAGCCGTCTAGCGATGCCACCAAGTAGAATATGATAAGCGCTGACAAATAGTAGAAACATTGTAGGACCACTATCTGGAAAAACAATTTGGACGGACTGTTAATGTCTGTAGAGCTGTTGCTATTAAACAACCGCGTGTATCCGCTACTCAGAAACATAGTAAGAATGCCCACTATTGTACGAGCCAGGTGACCAGATATTTGTTGATACGAAACGGGTTCAAATTGAATCGAAATTTTGATATATGTGCAGGCGATTTATTTTTACAGGTGGGGGAGGGATTCCCAACTATACAAATCCTAAATCTTTTTCTTTCCAAATTTATACTGGAACTAACTACCAATATACTTATTTACTTTCTTTTACCCTTTGGCTTTGATTTGGTGGCCTTACCGACCTTTGCTTTAGGATTTCTCTTTTGATCGGTCATTCTATCAACCTTGGTCTTTTTATACGATCTACCACCGTCTTCCTTCTTAGATTCAATCTGTTTTCTCTTCTTTGAATTCACCTTTTTTCCATGCTTGGTCAAATGCTCCATAACTTCAGTTCTATGTTTCTTTTTATCTGCTTCAGACTCAAACCAGGTTCTCTTGGGACGCGATTGAATTTCCTTTTCATGCTTCATAATGTTAGAGGCCTTGGCCAACTCCATTTCCGCTTGTAAGATCTCCTTGGCTTGCTGCTCTTCAACCAAAACTTCCTCTATTATTTCACCCTTGGATTCCACAATCCTATTGAGAGACTCAACATCTTTCCAGTCCACATTACGTGAAACAGCCTTGCCACCAGTATCACTCTCAGACAATGATTTAATTGCCTCCTTGACGATCCCTCTATCACCAGTGGACTCACCAACAAATGAAATAGATCTACCTTCTCTTCCAGCTCTTGCAGTTCTACCAACTCTGTGTAAGTAGATTTCATGTGTCTTGGGCATGTCAAAGTTGATAACAATTTCAATTTTAGGGATATCCAACCCTCTGGCAGCTAAATCGGTACAGATTAACACTGGTACTGCCAAGCTCTTAAAATCATTGACACTCTTGAGACGCTGTTCTTGGGTCAACGAACCATGCAATTCACTCACCTTCATACCCAACAAACCCAAAATAATTCTTAATCTGTGAGCTTGTTCCTTTCTTGCAACAAATACAACAATTCTGTTCTGTTGCTGAGGATCCACTTGCTTGAGCAATTGGAACAACAACGCAGGCTTTAAGTGTTCTCTCTTACGAATACGCACAAATTCCTGAACCAACTTACTGGCAGCAGTCTTTGGTGGATCAATCATGATACGAACAGGCTTTTGCAACGACAACTGGATCAAGTCCTGGATCTTGGTATTCATAGTAGCAGAGAACAATAATGTTTGTCTCTTGTGCTTAGGGATAAGCGATAAGATCTCCGTCAACTCAACCTGGAAACCTTCTTCCAACATACGATCGGCTTCATCAATAACCAACACTTCTAACGATTCAATCGAGAAGGATGGAGAGTTTCTAATGTGATCAATTAATCTACCAGGAGTGGCCACAACAATATCTGGTCTAGACTTTAATTGTTGTTCTTGTTGTCTCAAGTTCAAACCACCAACGGCCAAACCGAAGTTAAGATTACTCACAAACTGTCCAAGCTTCTTACCAACATCACACACTTGAATAGCCAATTCTCTGGTTGGAGCCAAAACAATGACTCTTGTGGAAGAAATCTTAGCTGGCTTGTACAACAATCTCTCGATAATTGGAATCATGTAGGCAGCAGTCTTACCAGAACCGGTGACAGCACCCGCAACAATATCTTTACCCAATAATGCAATTGGAATCGAGGCAGACTGAATTGGTGATGGCTTAGTGTATCCTAATTGAGCCAAACCCTTAAGCACAGGACGAGACAATTGTAAGGTCTGGAAACTAGTATGGAGCTGGCTCTTTGCGGTTTTTGCTTCTTCTTCGTCTGCATAAAACTCAGCCATCTGCTCAATGGTGTCTCCTTGTGGTTCCTCGGATTCGTCGTCCGAGCCTGGATGTTCTTCATCCATATCGGCTTCCACACCTGCTTCGTCATCATCTTCCTCTTCCTCTTCTTCTTCTTCCTGTTCATCCTCAGATTCTTTAGCACCCATTCCAAAGCCATCCATTGCAAGCTCATCGTCATCTTTGTCTGTATTTTCATCATCCTCTTCCTCTTCCTCTTCTTCTTCTTCCTCTTCCTGTTGTTCCACTTCAGCCTCCTTATCAGTTGTCGCAAGGTTCACTAAACCACCCTTTCTTCTCAAAATTCCGTCCAAGTCGACATCTTTTGCGGAAAGGTTTCCGTTACTGTCTTTCGTTTCAACCTTAAAATCCCAACCGTCAAACGAAGTTGCAGTTTCAAGACCATCTACGGCAAAAACAAAGTCAGGGTTGATATCTTCATCTTGATCTTTCTCTTCCTCTACCTTTTGCTCGGTCTTACTCTTCTTGCTCTTCTTGGTAGGCTTTTGTTGAACTTCTTCTTTTTCATCTTCACTTTCTTCTTCCGATTCGTATGGGATTTCTGTTTCAGAATCACTTTCAATTGTCAAAATCAAGTCATCATGTTGCTTCTTCTCTTTCTTGGTGTCTGCACTCTTGTCTTGCTTTACTTTTTTCCCTTTGGCCATCTTATGGAGGTGTTACAAAATAGTTCGCAGTTAAATTTTACGATGAGATGAGTTCGCAAAAAATGTTTGATAAATATACCCTATACAAAATTGAAAATTATACATTCACCGATTCACATCTGTTTATAGTAAAAGTTCTCGGTAGCATTGACCAACTCATCAATCTCGTACAATTCATCATCGTCATCTTCATCATCCACGATTGTGGGGTCGATATTTCTATTCTCCAACGACATCAACTGGGTATTTTTTCTGATATCGATCAATGATTCTATTTGTTTCTCAGTGTCCTCCGACAACTCACCTTTACCAGTGTATCCCTTCAACATCTTCAACCCATCTAACCACACATACTTGTTCACAGTGGTGTCAGTGTAAAAACTAAGCAACTTTCTGCCTCCGTCCCCAAGTAAGGTGATCTTCTCGTATGAAATCGTTCCCTTGATCGAAATCAAACGACTGTTCTTCTTCTTGTCCTCCTCACCAACATGTTCACCCACCTTCGTCGATTTGAAGTCCTGAATATCAGCAACCTTTATATACTTGGCTTCCAATTCTTCATATGTAGGGTTGGTGATTGGTTTTTCAAGGAACTCCTTGTAGTATACAAACCTTCTGTTTGGGGACAACGTAATAAAGTAATACTTGTAACCACCAGTCTTACGGTCAATGTTTCTCAACAAGTTCTCCCCGTGCGTTTCGGTGTACACCCACGAACCCTTCAACAATTGAATCAATCTCTGCTCAGAAACAAAGTCAAACACTTCGTTCTTCAAGTCTTTGTCAAACTCAGTGAACCGAGAGTGCCACTGATCTATATGGGATTCCTTAATTTTGGTCACTTGCTCGTGTCTCATTTCTTCGCTGGATTTAGAAGACGTGATATCTAAACACTCCTCAATGGTTTTCTGCTTCTTGGTCATGTCCTGTTCCAAGAGATCAATGCTAGACGCCAAAAGATTGAGAATTCTATCAACATCAATATCATTTTCCAACTGAGCGTTGGTTTCTTGCCACAAGATCAAACAGTTGTTCATCGTGTAGTAGATCATCAATTCCCAGCTTAAAATGGAAGAGTATATACAAGAGTACTTTTCCTTCTGGTGAAAGATGTCTATCCACAAAGCAGTACACTTATCGATAAACAAATACAACGGAAAGGTTCTATTATGGTCACTCATCATCAACTCCTCGTGGAAACGCTTCTTAAACGTAAAGTTAGGATCCTTCAAGAAGATCTTCAAGTCCATAGCCAAAAGAATGGTGAAGTTCTCCACGACAAAGTTACGAGGATTTTCGGTGAATCCAGCTTTCACGTATTCAGCTGCAGTAGCAGGTGTTCCGTATTCATTCAAACTTACTTCCAAAAAGATAAACAAATTGTTCAACATGGTCTGGTGTGATTGAATAGACAAATCGAACCTAGTTGCATGCAAAAATTCGTTCAAGTAGAAATACGACACCTTCAACTGGTTAATAGCGTCGATGATGGTCTTGTCATCTGTTTCGATCAAGTTACCAATCGTACTGAAGTATGTCACATGCTTGAGTCTACCAGCTAACGTGATAATACCACTGTACTCGAACTTGAGAGCTTTGTTAATCAAATCCGTCACCAATTTAATGGAGTTGTAAGTGATCTTGTTGTCTTGCAAGTATAATTTGTGAGTTATGATATCGATAACGTCCAAGTATTCGATAAGTGATTCATATAATGGAAGGTAATTCTCGAGAAGATCATCCTTTGATCTGAAGATGGACCCACTGATCAAAATGACTGAAATTTTCAAAATTGCTTTATAAGTCTCAGTTGACATGTTGGTACTCACGATGGAGAACAACGTCGAGAAGAGAACTCTGTCCAATATAGTAGTGAAATCATTCGATACAGCATCGCTTCCAAGAATACAATCCAAAAGTTTGGCCAATACAACGATTGAATTTACTTTCTCCTGCTTGTCTTTCCCCAAAATATTGGCACGAAGAATGGTAGCGTAGTTGAGAGCGGTAGGAGCATCCAACTTTGTCTTCGAGAGATTATCTATAGTTAGTAAAAGAGATTAGTTGGGTGATGGCGTGGCTCTAGAGCTTGGGACACGTTGACTGTGGGGAGTGAGAATTTCAGCGTTAACCCACGACAGGAAGTGTCGCTCGAGACACCCCGAATAGTAGAGGTGGAACATACTTTTACTCAACAACTCATTGAGCTTGTGGTTAATAGTTCTGGACGAATCTGCCATACTTCTAAATCTGCAGAATTAAAAGAAAAATGTAAATTGCCTGATCACTGATATAAATTCAATCTCGATCGGTTTAGACGAGAATGGGGATTTTTTTTGTTCACTGGAGAAAAATAATTTGTGCCTAAAATTTCAGACAAAAGCCAAGTTTCTGGAATGAGAAGGAGGCAATTGCCTTGGATTTTCTGTTGGTCAGGGTGCTGTCTCAAGATGGAACAGGCTCCTTAAATTCCTGAAACGCAAAATTAAAGCTAATAGAATATATTACAAGGGCGGCATAAAACAGGGATGGTTTTATATGTCATGTTGGTGACTTCACCCCAACTTTTAGTTCCAGTCCAAGAGCGGAAACTCTAGCATTTGATGTGGTCAAATAATGTCGTGCCTAATGTCGTCAATAATAATTAAACCTAATTTGGAATCGATGCATACTGAAAAAATATATACGAAAGTGAAATGATACGTAATCCTCAGTGCCACTGTACATAACCTGAGATTTACCTCTTTCAGTCCTGCAGATATACAGCTACCCAATTATTCATCTTCTGTAGGGCGCTGGTCCCCGCGCCATCATTTTGTGCTCCCCCTCTAGGGAGCGTCTCCATTTAATTGTGGACCAAACCTGCAAAATCTGTTCTATTTTTTTTTTTTTTGTTTTTTTTTGTCCCTTGGCTCTGATTGTAACCTGCAATAAAATTTTTTGGTGTAGTATGCTGGTGTATTTTCCAATTGCTTTCAAGAGTAAATTGACTAAAGGCACTCACTTCAAATTCATTACCTTATTCCCTTACTGTCCACAACTAAAATAGTTGCTCCCGTATTAATCAATTGACGAATCTCTATATAAATTGGCCACCAAAACATGAGCTTCTTGCGTAGAGACAAATCAAAAAGCAACCTAAGGGCAAGCAGCTTCGGGATGACTGCCGGCCAGTCACCCAGGATACCCGAAGATGATCCACCAAGACTGCCCACAAATGTCGACTTTCCATTGCACCACCAGCTGGTTACAGAACATCACTCAGAAGCATTATATCCATCCAAATCAGAATCCTCTTCGACTTCAAATCTCCACAAAAATCATTCACAAGAACACGACGGATTATTCTCGTACAAATACGACCATAATCTGCTACACCCAGATAATCACGCTACTAATGGCTCGCTCAGTCATAAAGATGACAGTATAGGATCTTCCCTGGTTGAGAATTACAGTCCAAGATCATCCATTTCTGGGAATGACTCACAGGAGCAGACTCTGGAAAATAATGAACCGGTTATCCAGCCAACCAATCTTAAGGCAAACTATCGCGGATTCCATGGGTCAGTACGCAAGAGTCACTTTAATGTACCTCCGTTAACACATCCCATCAAACCCCGCTTCAAGAAAAAGGGTAGCTCCTTGCTCGGAAAGTTGATTTACTCAAACAGAAAGGACTCGGAATCTACTATTGAGGATGATGATCAAAGAAAATCAGTTTCATCTACCAGAACTTCTTCTGTAGGTTCGTCAATCTCGGATCATCAAGGTTCAAATTTTCAACAGCGCAAGAGCGCCTCGTCGGCATCATCCAATTCATCCAAGCATAAGTTTAGAATTCCATCCATATCATTAGAACATCACTATAATCATTCGTTTCAATCTCCTCAGAGTCCCAAAAATCGCAAATCAAACTCTAATCTGACAACAGACGTCACTGCAGTTACACCAATTGAGCAGCAGCAAATACCAAAGATCCAAAAAACTACATTTGATCTTGATATGAACTTGGATGATTTGAAGGGTATCATAAAATCTCCCGAACAAGACTTTCCAAATGAACTTCCAATAGTCGACGAAAGATCCGATGACTCTCCTGAGCCAACTAGCGGCGATGGCTTGGATAAACCAATTCATCTCGGTACAACTCCTGGAAATTTTGGACATTTAAGGAAGTCCTATTCTACGCTGATGGTTCCCCCCGTAGGTGAGTCCTTGTTACCGAATAGGTCACATGGTCACAACATGCACCAAGCATCTGTAGCTGCTCAAGGTTCCGGTGGTTGGCGGGCTCCTGACAGTTGGGATGTTAAATTCGATCAGGAATCCAGTATTCCAGCTCAACTTTCGTTGTTCGATTCAGATGATAGTGAGAAGGACGAAGATAATGGAGACGAAGTCGAGGTCGAGTTGTCTCGTTCATCTTCAAGTTCTGAACTGGTTTCGTCGAGGCAAGAAAAGGATATCAAGACAATAAAAAGAAAGACAACGGTCAGCAAACATGTTGGAAGAGGCAAAAAAGAAGAGTCTTGGAGAACTTCTTTAAGTACAATTCCAATTCTTTACGGAACGGAAAAGTTGGTTGTACATCGTCATCATATATCAATCGAATCAAATCCATCAAATGCCAAGGGTCCTAACCATATTGTTCGTGTTTTCAAGGAAGACAATACATTCACAACAATTCTTTGTGCTTTAGAAACCACAACGGCTGAATTGTTAACGATCGTGCAAAGGAAGTTCTTTTTGGAATCAATCTCGAACTATCAGATTTCTGTTTACATCGGAAATTGTGTTAAAGTATTGGAACCATTTGAAAAGCCGATCAAGATTCAAATGGGTCTCTTGATGTTAAGTGGTTACACAGAAGATGACAACCTTAAGATCATTGGACGTGAAGATTTATCATTTATTTGTAAATTTGTCGTGGAAGACGTATTCATGCGCAATTTAACTCACGATGAAGAGGCTCTGTTATCCAAAGATTATGTTGATGTTGATATTTCAGGCTTGAACTTAAAAAATATTCCAATTGTATTTCATCAGCATACTTATGAAATTGAAAAATTGAATGTTGGTGATAACCCTTCGATTTACATTCCATTGGACTTTATCCAGTCATGCAATAACTTGACTAGTATTAATTTCTCAAGAAATGGTTCGTCTAAATTTCCAATGAATCTCTTGGAAGCGAAAAAGTTGACACATTTAAACATGCAAAAGAACTTCTTAGATGAGTTACCATCCAAGATTAGTCATTTGAAGAACTTAACTCATTTGAAATTGAATTCAAATCAGTTGTCATTCTTGCCAAAGTCTTTCAGTAAATTACAAAATTTGATTTCCTTGAATTTATCATCGAATTACTTTAAAAACTATCCAGAACCAGTCAACGAATTAATCAACTTGAAAGATTTAGATTTTTCATATAATGACTTATCTTTTCTTCCAGAATCCATTGGAAAGTTGAAGAATTTATCAAAGTTGAATCTCTGTACTAACAAATTGAGCAAGGCATTGCCTACTTATTTGCTGGGATTACTGTCTTTAAAAAGGTTGGACATCCGTTATAATCAAATTTCAAACGTTGATGTTTTAGGATCACTTCCAAACCTCGAAGTGACTTATGCATCAAAGAACAATATCAACAAATTCAGCGATGAAATGAAAAACTTGCATCTTCTTCACCTCGACAGAAATCCAATCACTAATCTACACTTCGAGAATGTTTTGAACAAGTTGACAATCCTTGACCTTTCAAAAGCTAAAATTACTTCTATCCCTGCTGAATTCTTATCCAAAATCCCAAATATCGAAAAAATTGTTCTAGACAAAAATCACTTGGTGGAATTACCGAAAGAGTTAGGAAACTTGCATAAGTTAGCATTTTTGTCCTTATATGGCAACAATTTGCAATCTTTACCAAATTCAATTGGACAATTATCGTCCTTGCAATACTTAGATGTTCATTCAAATAATTTGCAGTCGTTGCCAACGGAAATTTGGAACTTGAAATCCTTAAGTGTCTTGAATGCAGCGTCTAACATTCTTTCCTCGTTTCCGAAACCTTCATTTACAGTTGCTAAAAGGATATCATCTACTGCTAATTTCAGAAATTTGACTTCACAGTCTGCAGCTGGAAAAAACTCGAGTACGCCAAATATTCAAGTTATTGACGAGGAGGAAGCTAGTGATCTGGATGAAACGAGTAGCAACAGCTCTTTGGGGTTGCAATCAAGTTCATCTTCATTGGCAGATAGTTTATTGTCGTTAACTTTGGCCGATAACAGACTTGGAGATGATTGTTTTGATTCAATTTCTTTCTTGTCAGAACTTAAGCTATTGAATTTATCATACAACGAACTCACAGAAATTCCTGAGGGTGCAATCAGTAGACAGGTGCATTTAAATGAGTTATACTTGTCAGGTAACGAATTGACTTCTTTGCCCGCTGATGATCTCCATGCCTTAAGAGCACTTAAATTACTATACTTGAACAATAATAAGTTGGTTTCTTTACCCGCAGAATTGAGCAAGTTGACCAATTTACAACATTTGGATGTGGGATCAAATCAATTGAAGTACAATATTGCTAATTGGCCGTTTGATTGGAATTGGCAATGGAACATCAACTTGAGATACCTTAATTTTTCTGGTAACAAGAGGTTCGAAATCAAGCCAGGTCATGGCGCAAACAAGGAAACTGGTCAGGACTATGACAGTTTGCTTGTGTTGAAGGAATTAAAGGTATTGGGTTTGATTGATGTCACTTTGACTACAACAAAAGTTCCAGATCAGAGTATGGACATGAGAATTCGTACCAGTGGTTCCGAATTGGACAACATCGGATATGGTGTGTCGGATACCATGGGTACAAGAGAGTATGTTTCAACAAGGGATGTGTTTATTCAAAAGTTCAGAGGAAATGAAAATGAAATATTGCTTTGTTCCATTGATGGCAAGTTTGGTCCAGCTAATCAGAGTCATAGAATTGGTCAAATAACCAAGACGTTGTTTGTACCCGCACTAACAAACGAACTTAACCGGATCAAATCAGATGACGAGATCCAAGGTGCTATCAGAAGAGCTTTCTTGTCATTGAATAAGGAAATCAATGGAGTATTATCTGCCAAAAAGAACCATTCATTTACAGTGAATGCTCAAACCAGCCAAGAGTTAATAGACTTGAACTTCCAAGACGATGCCAAGGCAGGATGCTCAGTTTCTGTGATTTACATTAAGGACAAAAAATTATACACTGCCAATATTGGTGACACGGAAGCTTTGCTTTCGAGAAGTAATGGAGATCATGTCTTATTGACAACAAAGCACGATCCAACTAACAGATCCGAATTCGAGAGGATTAGAGCGTCTGGTGGTTATGTTTCGGGTGACGGTGCTTTAGATGGAGATTTGCCGATATCCCGTGGTGTTGGTTTCTTCAACTACTTGCCTCACACTCAGAGTGGCCCTGATATCTGTGAGATTGCATTAACTTCTGTTGACGATATGATAGTGTTGGCCACGAAGACGTTATGGGATTATCTCTCCTATGAGATTGCAGTGGATATCTTGAGACAGGAGAAGGATGACCCTATGATTGCTGCACAGAAGTTGAGAGATTATGCTATTTGTTATGGTGCTAGTGACAAAATAACAGTGATTGTTCTTACTTTAGGGGATCAGAAATTGAACAGAATGAAGTTTGGTTCAAATGCTTTGTACCACAATTTGGGTCGTGAAAATGATGTTTATTCTAAGAAGAGAAGAGACAGAGTGCAGCTTACAGGAGATTCATCATTAAGAAGATTGGAAGATGAAATTGATCCTCCAGTAGGAGAGTTGGCGTTGGTGTTTACTGATATCAAGAATTCTACCTTATTATGGGATACATACCCAGCACCAATGAGATCAGCAATTAAAACGCACAATTCGATTATGCGTCGTCAGTTGAGAATTGTTGGTGGATATGAAGTCAAGACCGAAGGTGATGCATTTATGGTCTCGTTTCCTTCGCCAACCTCGGCATTGTTGTGGTGTTTTAACGTGCAACAGAATTTACTTACGGCCGATTGGCCAAGTGAAATCTTAGAAACCGATCAATGTTGTGAGATTACTGACAACCAAGATAACACTATCTTTAGAGGGCTTTCTGTGCGTATGGGTATTCATTGGGGTGCACCTGTGTGTGAACCCGATGTTGTTACTGGAAGAATGGACTATTTTGGACCGATGGTGAATCGCACTTCTCGTATCAGTGCAATTGCTGACGGTGGTCAAATCACGGTTAGTTCGGATTTCCTTGCTGAGATGAAGACGTTGTATAAAATCCATGATGATATTGTGGAGAAGCGTACTACGATGCTGGAGGCGTACCAAGGCAACATTCGCGCAGGAGAGATAATTGAGAAAGAAATCAAATCTATCGAAGAGGTTGGATGCTACTACTTTGATTTAGGAGAGAGAAAGTTGAAAGGTCTTGAAACGCCAGAGCCTATAACGTTGGCGTATCCAAGAAAGCTCAAGATCAGATTTGAGGTGGTTCAGAATTCTCGAGACCAGGAGACACCTCGGGCGACAATTTTTGGTACATTTCCTGTTGAAGTGATTTATGGGTTGAGAACTGTGTCATTGAGGTTAGAAAATGTGTGTTCTACTATCAGTGGAGGTAATCTTGCAAACGAGAGTTTCCAGCAGAACTCGCTGGGAGCTTTGTTGGTGAACTCTAATATTGGATTCAAGGAAGTTGATATGATTGGGCTTCTTAATCATATCGTTACGCGAATTGAAAATTGCGCGGCAACGCTTGAGCTCAGACAGCAGATGGCAATGACTACTGGTGAGAACGGACGTATTGATTTTATCAACGGAAAGCCGATCTGGAAAATCTTTGAAGAATTGTCGAATGTAATTAATCAGTACCAGGAATTGGTGGGAAAAGCTGGACTTTAAAATAAAATGGAAGTGAAACAAGTTTTTATTTAGTTACCTAAAGTAATAAAAAAAATATACAAATATACTAATTTAGTTTAGACTGGAACCAAGAAAATAACCCACACCCCGAAAAAGAAAATCGCAAGTTATACGGTTTGTATCTTGAGATTTATACAAAACGCCCGATGAATTCTTTCAGCACAGGAAATGCTGCGGCACAAGACCATTACCGTCTGAAACTGCTGCTGTCTTTGCCGTTCATTTCGCCTCATGTATCGACGGCATCATTGACCAATTCCAATGCGAACACTAATGGCACCGCATTACCCGCCAGCACGTCATCAGCAGTTTCACCATGGCTTCGGGAAACCAACTTTGGCGAATCATTGGGTCAAAGATCTAAGTTCCAGGAATCTGTAGGTTCAGATTCAGTCCTTGGACCACCCGACCTTGTCCACTGGGGCCGGTATTCAGGCTCTCGATCTGCCCAATATACTATGAATGATTTCACCAAGAGCCTGACAAAACACGATGAGTCAAAGGACGATGGCTACGTGGGATTCTACCACTACGTTAACGGACTTCGCTTGGAATATATGGAAAACGATATCGACGATTATGTCTTGGGTCTTATCGGAGTTGAGCGGGAAGACAACAACTACTATTTCAAAAAGGAAGTCATTACCAACGACAAATCCAATTCATTCAAAAGAGATATGGTAGTGACATACTGTACATACAACGTCTTCAACAAGTCTGACTTCAAGGCTAAGTTCATCATACAAATGTCCAGCGGTCTGCGCCGGGTCCCGCTCCAGATAGATCGCTCATATCAAATTATACCGAACCCTCTGGGTGATCTGCGTTCCCGCAAGCATTTCAACTTTTCCTGGGAAACCATAAAAGGCTTGTCCCTCAGCTACTGGGAAGAACTCCGCACTTCACAATTGGTTCGTCTCTTCACGCACCTCGACAACCCAGCTCAGCAATTGACGGGTCTCGTCACATACCCCACAACTATAGATAGCAAATTGTCCTTGATTAGCTCAATCAGAATTCTTGTACAATATTTGCCTAAATCCAACTTGACTGGAAGCAACCCAGGATATGGTCCTCCATCAGCCTGTGGCAATAAAGGTGATTCTAATCGTAAAACAAATTCTTACAGAAACTACCTTGTTGATGCTTTAGTCAGAATCTGCCAGCTTGACACCAGTGGTAAGGCAAGTCAATTTGCCGTATCAGAAATTGAAGCTTTGTACCCTGAATCAGAATGGAGTTATATTATCTTACGTATCTACAAGGAACAGAATGGATCAAACATGGATCAGGCATATATCAAGCTAATTCATAAGCATTTGTCCACTAACAGTATATTTTCCACACAGCTGGGTTTAATATTGCAAGATCAAGTTCGTTTCTTAATCACAAGACACGACTACCAGAATGCTTTACTTATTGCTCAGAAGAGTGTGGAAATTCTTCCCTTAGATTTTGATGCCTGGTTCTTTTTGGCATTATGTTACATCTTAACGGCGGACTACGAAAAAGCCTTACTTGTAATCAACAACATTCCGGTTATCCTCAACAATAAGCTGAAAGTGAGTAACGAATACGTCTGTGGCATCAAAGATTTATTTACCTCCACTTTTATTGATAGATTGCATGCAAACACGGAGGAAGTCATATCTGAACGAACTTTCAAGTCATATTTCCCTGAACCGAAAGTGAATGCATCTGATTACAAGACAAAAACTAAAGAAGCCCAAGTTGATGAAGGATCAATTAAGAAGATCTGGCAAGACTTATTTATCTTCAATCCCAACCTTCGCCATCCCATAGCTGGTAGTTACTTTTACCAGTCACCACTCGTGAACTGTTCGGCTAGAGAACTCTCTTCCGTGAATCCCGCTTTAATAAAACTCTGTGGACCTAATTCTGCCAAAAACATCCTTGCCTCTCAATCATCTGGGCAAGCTTCCTCCATAATGGATTTTAATAGAAAATCAACATGGGGAAGATGTTATGATTTGCTTTCACTTTTAGTGGCTGAAGTTGGTTGGGATGAATTGGTTCGTTTGAAGGAAAAGATCTTTAATGTACCCACTATTTCTGAAGAAAAGTCCTATGTGGTCAATCATAATTCGAAAAGTGATGCTCCAGTGTTCTGTGAAAAATGGTTGGACCAACTTTTCCTTGTTATTTACGAAGATCTTCGAACGCTCATGACGATTGCAGCTAACGACAGAGAACAACAACATAGCGTAATTGAATGGGAGATTCTTGGCTTGTTAGGCTGGTCTGTTAAGTACAATCTTAAGGAGTCCATAAGCTCTTTGATGACAAGTATTCTTGGAGCATCAACGGAAGGAGGATTTGATTATTTTGGTACGGTTCAAATATTGGAGATTTATGACGAGTTCATCTTGAGTGGAGCAACGAATTCCAACATCGATTTGTTCAATGATGAGTATGACCTCAAGTTTTTTAGTAACAAGCTAGTCTTGAAGCTGACAGAGCATTACGAAGGATTTGTCAAGTCTTTGGAAGAGGAGTATTTATCGCTTGACTTTATTCTTCTACAATTGATGAAGCTTATCAGTTGGAACTTAAGATGGTATCAGTACACACCAAATTATCTTGTTGCCAGAATCTTGTCCAAATTAATCATTAAGTATGACTCGGTTTACATTTCAACTCATTTCCGTGTGGTGTTTGAGCAGAATAAGAAGTCTGCTCCTGTTAAAGCAAAGGGGTTATTTGGATCGTTGTTGGGTAGCAATTCCAAACCAAAGACTATGGAAGCTTTTGAGTTCCTTGAAGAGGATACAATCTTTAACTACGTGGAGCGTATTATTGGATGGCTTGATAATTTGCAGGAGGCATACTAAAAGGTAACATATATGTCGCTTTAGAAGAAACTATAAAATTATTGAGCCTTCTTCTTTGGAGACAATACCTTCTTTCTTTGCTTAATCATGTAGGTGTAAAGCATGTAGAAACCAGGAATGTAAGTTACGAGGATAATTCTCAAAGTCCAAGCGTACCACGAACCGATCGTGTTGGTAGCTTCACCCAACGACAAGTAGATCATGTAAGTTTCTGAGAAAACACCTGAAGGGTACAAGACGTAGAAAGTAGTGTAACGTAACCAAGTCAACCAGTATGGAACGTTACCTGGAGATCTCAAGTTAGAGGCGTAGTACGAGTATCTGATGATCTCGGTGATAGACCAACTCAAACTTAAGGAGATGTAAACCCAGTGGAAGTTAGCAGGAGAATTTGGAAGAAGCTGGCAGATACCATAGACCACCAATAATCTCGAAAGAACTTGGGTGAAAGTCGTGAAAAGTGGCGACTTCACAATTCCAGTAGCTGAGTTATACACCTCAACAACAGCAAACGATTGAATAATCGTGGTGATTAAACCAGTCTTTTCAAAGAGATATGGCTGACCAACAGTGAGGCCCAAGAAGACAGCATTGAACAAAACAATTGACCATAATGAAGCAGAAATCGAGTTATAGGCAATGAGCCATTTCTGAGGATGGGCCATGGTTAAGTTTTTGGGTGATTTTCTGTTGGACCTTTTTATTGAGTCGTGCAGGATTTTTGTGATTCAGCAGAGTTGATGTGAAAGAATTTGTCACTATAAATATATCTTGATTAAGAGTTGAATCCGAATGGTTTTACATATATCTAAGATATTTCATAGTTTGGCTCCATGAATGTAAAATTGGAAGTATTGGGATATTCTTTAAAAAATGTTCATAAATTTAGAAATTTTAGAAAATTTTGAACATGTGAATACTCCTCCTTTCTTCATAGTTTTTAATCAAAAGAATAATGGGAAAATCGATAATGTCTTTACTGCTTTTCATCACCTTGACAATAGACACATAACTTTACAGACAGTTCTATGTTGGTAATCGTAACTCAAAAGTACAATAGATGTATCATGAGGCATTGGCTGCAACTTTTAGTGAAAAGAAAGAAAATGCTTAGCTCAAGAGATAAAACACCTTACAGTATACGACGTAACATTGCAGCAATGTCTTCAAAAAAGACTAGAAATAAAGAAATATCACGAATATCAATAGGATTTAACAATAAAGCAAACAAAATGTCAATGAAACACAACTACGATTATACTTACGACTTCATTTAATAAATAACAACTATTTATTGATATGTACTCTGAATTGTTTTTGGAATTGTTTGAATAATTGAAGCTTAAATGATCTTCGATTAGGAAAATGCTTAAATTTAGAGATATTTTACAAAGTCGATGGCTGTGATTTATATTCCATTACCCATCAAGTGTATGAAATATATTCGGTATCTTGAGAAACAAATAACTTATCAGCACCCCCCAGGGTCAATCAGAGAAACCGTTCATACATTAACGAGTTCTTTTATGGTTCCCCAATACCTTTTTCCGCTGTTTGAGCATATGTCCATACAAGTACAAAAACCCCGGGATATACATAATTAAGGCAAATATCAAAAATCCATAATATGCTCCCAGGGTACTGCTCAAAGTTAAGTATACAACATACAGCTCACAAATCAAGCCTACCGGGTATAAAACAATAAACATTGAATACCGGAGCCAGAGAAGTATTTGCAGTTGGTAATTGATCAGTTTTAAGACGTAAAAACCATAGCGCAATATCTCGGTTATTGACCATGCCAATGTTAAGCCTGTGAATGTCCAATGATAATTCCCGGGGCTTTGTGGAATCTTGTAGCAAATTCCCAATGTAATCAAGCTCCGAGCTGTGGATTGTAGAGCAATTGTTGCTAATGGGGTAGGCACAACACCAATTGCCGAGTGGATTATTTCTAGTGTTGAATTGAATAGCTGTGTGTACACCAAGAAAGTGTGGGGTATCGTGCCCTCCACACCCAGATCAAAGAAACATGTGAAGAGAATGTACACCCAGAGAAGTGAAGCAATTAAGTTATACCCTGCAAGATACATAACTACCTCTGAATATTGCCAAGTGAGCAATTTCGTGCCATCGTCAGTCTTTTTATCGAGTCTTTTTATCGAGTCTAGAAAAGTTTTGGTGTTTCATGTGATCATTAAATCATAATAAATATTATTTACAATGGGTGCGAATTATTCATACTTGCTCAAGATTTCGCGAACTCCGGACTCGTCGGCAGCAACAACATTATGGTCCCAATCGACCACCAATGGAGCACGGAAAATGTCAGCTGGATCCGGAGTATGTGCTGATTCAGGGTGAGTTTCGAGTGCCTTGTTAAAAACTTCAAATATAATATTGTATTCGCCCTCCGTAAACACCTTAGAAGGCTCGATGCCCTTTACCGTAACACTAGCTCCGTCACCAACTTCTTTCTTGTCGTGGAGGAATGGGTAGCAATGACTAAGGGCAGCTCTAGAAGCCGAGTCGACGTTGTTAATAAGAGAGTGATACTGGTCAAACGTGGGCATTTTGTTTTGCATCAAATCAACTTGAAACTTCTCCTTCTTTTGGTGGCTGTCCGCACTACTTAAGAGCTGGTAGAGCTTAGATGAAAGGGGCACCTTCGAGTTGTGGAAGATACTAATGGTTGCAGGTGAGTTCTGTAAGGTTCTAAAAAGCGACATTGTTAAGCTTTGGGGTGTCTATAAAATTTGCTGTAGGACGAGACGAGGACTATAAATACCAGTCGTTATCAGTAGTCGGACTTTGAGTTCCGTAACAATTCCTCGGATCGATGGAGACTCGCAGTCCGAGATGACCGCGGGAACAAGGAACGTGGTGCGCACCAAGGTACTGTACAGATTAATAATCAAAGTCCCGGGAAGACTAGGGAGGAGGGTATGTGATACGACATCAGTGTCGCATGCGACATTTGATATCGCAGTCAGAATGTCATCCTTATTTAGACGCCGCACATTTAGGCATCAAGTCAACTAACTAACGATGTGCCGTTTTATGATATACAAGGGTCGAGAGCCCATGGTGCTTTCGGATCTTCTTACCAAACCTGCTCATTCGATCATTAACCAGTCATTTGATTCTCGACTCCGTTTGGATATGAGAAACCCAATTAATGGGGACGGGTTCGGTGTTGGATACTACTCGTCTAGCCATCAGCCATGCATTTTCAAAGCTATAACTCCAGCGTGGAACAACGTTAATCTTAATAACCTTTCACTCTGTACGGAATCTCACCTTGTGTTTGGCCACGTCAGAGCCTCAACGCAAGGTGTGCTAAGTGAAACTAACTGCCATCCGTTCTCTTACGGAAAGCTCATGTTTATGCACAATGGTGGTATTTCTGCCTTCGACAAAATTAAACGTAAACTTGTTAATCACTTAGAAGACCAGTTCTTTTTGTTTATACAAGGATCAACTGATTCCGAGTGTTGTTTCGCCCTCTACTTGGACACATTGTACAAGATGGGATATGATCCAAACGATCCAAAAGTCACATTTACACATCAGATTCTTAGAAAGGCTTTATTAACAGTTATTGAATTGATCAAGGCCTGGCAAGTTCCTATAACGAGCGATCCTTCGTTGCTTAACTTTGCGGTGACTGACGGGGAGTCTGTGGTCGTTACAAGATACATTACTTCCAAAACCGAGGAAGCTGCTTCTCTCCATTTCAGTACTGGATCTAAGTTCTTTGAATACGAACCAGGCTTGTTCAAGATGGAACGTCTTAACCGTTCACAAGATGTGATTTTTGTCGCCAGTGAACCCCTTACATTTGAAAGAGGTGACTGGATCTGTGTGCCGACAAATACCTCGATTACCATCACCAAAACTAACACAATACTTATGTATCCCATCGAAGATGAATTCTATGACGGAGGTTTCAATGAAAGATCGTCTAGCCTTGCTATGAGAAAGGGCTTGATGGGTGGAGTTCCCAAGAAACAAGCAACCGAACAAATTGATAGCACAATTCCACCGTTAGTTGTTGAAGGAAGAAGAGTAAGTATCGATTCGGCGATATTTTAGAACTCATTGAAAACCAAAATTTGTATATTAAGCTATTAAGAAATGTCGTGACAATCATTAAGTAATAATAACATAGGAGAAAAGAAACCTCAGCCTTTGCTGACTGCTCGCGTAAGCGTCGTGCCGCCTGCACTGTTTTCACCGGCTGGTAAATCAAGATCTTCATCATCATCATCGTCGTCGTCTTCATCATCATTTTCTGAAGAACTCGAGCTCGAATCTTCACTTGACAAGTCTTGCTCGCCTGAAGCTGGCATCAACGTTCCAGCAGAGTCGTATAATGGATTGGTCTTCTTGTACGACATGCCATCGTCATTCGGGTCGATGTAGTCATCAGCATCGGTATCAGTTTCAATTGGCTTTTCAGCGATATCTGTTGAGGCAATGTTGGTCAACTGTTGCGACATATAGTTGGTAAAATGGTCGTCATCATCAGACTCAGACTCGTCACTATCCTTGCCCTTGTCTTCATAACCACTTCCAGTGATATCATGGTCGGTGTTGGGGTCAAAAACAAGTCCAGTCTTGACTTCCTCAATGATCTCACCCAACCCTTCATCAAACGTATTATTCTCATCGTCATCGTCTTCATCATCGTCTTCATCTCCACCTCCCAAAATGGCATTGTACTTCTCACGTGTATCATACAATACATGGCTCACGTAGTCATCCCAAACATCGTCTTCGACCTTAGCATCAATTAGTTCGCTAAGGGTGTTGGCGGGATAAAGTTGGATAAATTTGACCACTTCTTCGGCAATCAATGTCAAGTGACCCATGAAACCCAATCTTAAACCATTGTGGCTCTCTTCGTAGTCAGTACACAACTTTTGTCCTTCAATGATCTTATTGGTGATGTCTCCTAAATGGAATAAGTCAATGGCCAAAAATTTGTTAAAACCAATATCCATAGACCCATTTAACACTTGTTGGACTATATCAAACACCACATTGTGGAGAAAATTGTTCCAAGGAAACTTGAAAAACATCGACAAAATGTTGGAGATAATTTGAGTGTCAAACAATGCAATCTTCAAAAAGTCACCAACTACAGGGTTAGCTCTAATCTGTTCCTCTGTGAGGTTGGCATTAGCATGTGGCTCCTCGTCTTCCTCATCACGATCATGCTGTTGGACCAAAGAATCGTCCTGAGTTAACTTGGAATTGAAAGAGTCTATGGTATCGTTGAAGTAATCATCATCATCCTTCTTCGATTCATCGTTACTGGATTCTGATTGCGATTCATTTGGTAAAACAATAACCTCATTGTACTTGAAACTGATTGGATCGTAGTCTTTCATCTTGTTTCTCAATTCGTCTCTTTCCTTCACAACATCAAAACCCTTGTTATCGTTAAGTAAGGCCATATTTGAACAGTGCAACAATTCCGCAATCAATTCGCAAATCTTAAACCGTTCAAAACCCAAGGGCTCTATCTCACCAAAAGGAGTTCTAAGTTTATTGGACTCGGCTGCATAGGTATCACTCATCAAAAGCTTGTTGAATTCTGTGATGTTACTACCAAACACCTTAAGTAAATGTCCCAAGTAGATCGGATCTCTTCCGTTAGGAGGGTGACTTTCAAGAGTGATGTACAATACCGGCAAGATATCGTAGTCGGAGTTATTCTTTCTAATAATCTCTATTATAATACCGACACCATTGGCCAATGCGTAGCCTCCTTTCAACATAATGGTGCACAAGGCGTTCATCTGTTCAAAAGACACCAACTCTCTCGTGAGTTCATTGGGTCCGATAGTGGAGTTGTCAGTAGTGGAGTTGGCTGAAATGGTGATTAATGCCTTCAAAAAGTCGGCTGCCGAGCTTTGTTCAACCAAAGCAAGATCAAAGTCTTCACCGGTCGTTTCTGGAGGAATTTCCAACGATTGAATAAGGTGGGTTATCAAGTTTTGATTCTGTAAGAAATCTATTATGCCTGTTGAGTTGTCTGGCTTGTCAGTAGATATTAATTTGAGTAAAAAGTCCATCAACGGTGGATTGGAAAGGTGGTTCATAAACTTTTCCACCAAGTTGGGTTGGTTTTCTATAAGGTAGGTGATCATTTCGTCGCATTTCATGTCTAGTAAATGTTCCATAATTTTCATAAAGTACGTGGATAAGCTAATGGACAATGGAGTTTTGGAGTCTAAAATAGACCATAACTTGTTAAGGTTGGTGGTCGATTCCATCACAGTGTCAGTAAGAGACCATACATCGGCACTCAATATTTCGACAGCAATGGTAGCTTTGCGCGATGCCCGTTCCTCCGGTGTTTCTTCGTCCTCTGCTTCTTCCGCGTCCTCGAATTTGTCGTCTTCATCGTCGTCATGTTCGTCATTGTCTTGTGATTTGTCTTGTTCTTCATCGTCTTGTTGTGATTGCTGCTCTTGTTTGTTTGATTGTGGCAGGCTCGAACCCGTTTCCTTTTCCGTTTCCGTTTTTGTTTCCTGGTCGGTTTCGGTTTCGGTTTCGGTATCAGTATCCGTTTCGGGATCTGTCTTGGGAGCTAATTCGCTCATGCTGCCTTCACTCAATACCAAGTCTACCAACATGCTCAAGACATTATCTTCACGTAAGAATTCCAATAACATTGGGTTATTGGAAAGGAGTTCTTGAAGTAAGTCCTTTTCGTCCAACAACTTCATGCATACATCAAAAGAGTTGGCGTAAAGATCATTGCCTGATTCACGGTTAATCGAGTAGTTTTCGAGCAACGTGGAGATATTGGAAAGCGACGTAAAGCCGTTACTGAACTTCCAGAAAGACCCTGACATGACGGCGCGTATGGTTTGGTTGTAAGTTTTGGGTGGTGGTAAAAGAAGGGGCCAAAAAGGTTCTGTTAATATATATAAACAGGGAAAGAATGTGTTGTGTAGGTTGCTGGAGTTCTGTACAAAACAAACGGTATCCTTTTCGGGGGGAATAATTCCGAATTCACCGTATTGTTGATCTCGTCGTAACTATAGCTGTCCCTGGCGTTTGCCCAAGTTTGGCGGGTGAGTTCAAAAAATTTTCTTTGGAAATTTTTTCGTTACACAAAAAAAGAAAGAAATCAGATTCAAACTTGAAAAGCTCCTCACACCCTTTACTACAACAACCACAACAACAACAAACCAATAAGAAAAGATGTTTCGTGGTGTCCGTATGTTAACGACGGCGGCTCGTGCACGTGCTTCTGCTACAGTCACAGCTCCAGCAACTTCAACTGATCTTTTACCGTTGAAACTCAACTCCAATGGCTCGCAAAACCTTTACGCCATTTTCAAGCTCCACAACATGCCCTACCTCGTCACCAAGGGAGACAAGGTGTATCTTCCATACAAACTTAAGAACGCCGAAGTAGGTGACCAGTTGGTGTTGAATGACGTCACGACCTTGGGCTCACCCGATTACACTTATAATAACGACAATGGCATAGACCCCAGTCTCTACCAATTGAAGGCTAGCGTGGTAGAAATTACAAGAGAACCATACTACGAAGTCTACAGAAAGAAACAACGTTGTAGAAGATTGAAGACGTTCCCGGTTGAACCCCACCAAACTGTGTTAACTATAAACGAGTTGAAACTCACATGAAAAATCTCTATCTGTAAATAGTCATCAAGAATGCACATCCCTTTTAATGAGGCCTCATAGACCGCTTCTTAGTATTGTACTTGATTATCTGTGCCAATCTCGTGTTCTCAAACCGGAATTTGGGGTCAACCTCGATAAATGGATGCCCCAAAAGACTCTTGGCCGTCGGACGTTCCTCGGGATCAATCACAAAACACTGATTGATAAAGTTTTTGGCATCGTCAGATACCAAATGCTTGATATCATCGGGAATTGGTGGTGCCAGCTTCGTTTTCCCAATCTTGTAAATAGCACTGATAACAGCTTCATTTGACCACGGCCGCTTTCCAGCAAACATCTCCAACACCACACATCCCAAAGACCAGATATCCACCTTGGCACTATAACCTTGTTTCTTGTTTTCAACAATACTATCAATGACTTCCGGTGCCATCCAAAATACCGTTCCTTGCATCGACATCTCAGCATTGTTCACGTAAATATCCTTACTCTTCTTGGAAATACCAAAGTCAGATATCTTACAAGTACCATCAATCTCGAGCAAAAGATTGTCTGCCTTCAAGTCACGGTGAAGAATCTTGTTGGCATGCAAATATTCCAACCCCAACAAAACTTGTTTAGTGATAAACCGAATCAATGGTTCCTCAAACCGACCGAAAGATTTCATACACGAAGCAATCGAGCCTCCAGCAACATACTCCAAGAACAAACTATGAATGTTACCATTCTGTTCATACCCAAGGTACTGAACAATATTGACATGATCCAAATCTTTCATGGTTTCAACTTCCTTATGGAAAGCATTGATTCCCTCAGATGACTTGCTCCGATCAGGTGCAACTACAACTTGCTTGACGGCAAGCATCTCACCATTTGTCACATTCAATCCCAAGAAAACAGCACCAAAAGACCCACGCCCAATAAGCTCTCCCTTAATCCAAGCAAACTCAATACATTCGCCGCTGTTCTTACGAACTTTACTGACAAAGCCCTTTTCTATCTCGGTCGAAGTAACTTCTATAACCTTTTGGCCCCACATCTTGGTATTGGACCGCGTCAAACCAACGCTGTTGCCACGACTAAGAATTGAATTGGCAGGAGAGACAGTCTTCTTCTCTAATCTCGTACGGCGTGCCTCGTTAGCAACTACACGAATAGTCTTCATCCGACGAGTTAACTTGGGTGCCTGGTTTTCTCCATATATCACCTCATCATCATTGGGATATACTGGTGAGATGTTAGCATTGGAGAAAGTACGCGAGATGGTTGGCTTCCGAACAACCGACTCTTGATTCACTAAGGGAGAAGGGGGCATATCCTCAATTATAGGCTTATCCAAATTGGTGTAAGGGAAATACTTTTCAAGATTGTCATACACTTCTTCAACTGGTGGCCTGACAGTCATCCGGTTAATCGGGAAATGTTGCTGTGGAGGGTCAACAGGTTTCATAAAGAAATCATCATCAGGGTTTCTGTTAGTTGGAACTGCTGATGCTGCTGTAGATACTGGTGGAGGCGGTGTCGGAGTTGTCGAAGGAGAAGCTGTTTTGATAGACTTCATAAAGAAATCAGCATCATCGTCATCATCTTCGCCGTCAGCATCGTTAACAGATGGTTTAGGCACATTGGTTTTGACCGGTTTAACAAAGAAATCGTCGTCATTATCATCATCATCGCTTCCTTTTCCAAAAGCACGTGCAGCATCAAGGGCGTTGTACAAGGGTACTTTATCAAAGGAAATGTTATTCTCCTTGAAAGCATCTGCATCCCGGGTTATTGTAGACCGTATACTAGCCCGACTCCTTGTAAGCTCACCCGAACGAACAGATGCTTCTCTCGATAAGATCAGGTTGGGAATTACTGAAGCCGCTCTCTTGAAACTCAGATTTTTGTTCAATGGCGGAGGAGGAGCTGCTCTTCTGGCAACAATGGCACGTTCCTCAGCCTTTCTTTCAGCATCTTCTTGGATTTTTGTTTTTGTCAGCAGGGGTGATCTTAACGCAACGTCAAATCCAATAGCATTCTTTGTGTTAACCTCATCCCTGAAAGGTATAACTGTAGTCGCTGTGATAGGAGACCGAGATTCTGCCATCGATGATGAATAAATATTTGGAATCAATTTCGGAGCCTTTGCTTCATAAGGTGATTTTCTTCTTTTATCAAAGTCAATCTCTCTTCCTTCACGACGAATTACTCTAAAGGTATTATTCGAACTGGCTGAATGCATTGAATATGCTGATGTGGGCGAGGCACCAGAAACAGTACCAGGCTCACCACTTTCAGACATTTGTTTAGTATTGATAACCAACGAAGGAACTTTTGGTGTTGTCTTTCTGTTGATAGGAAATGGGAGCTTAAGTGGGAAATGAGAGGCTTTTTCCTGAGTAATTGATGTTGGTGCCGGCACTTCATTGATCTTGTTCAAGGTGGGTATTTGTTCCTTAAAGTTCAAGTAATCAATCTTGTTATCTTGTAATCCTTGTAATAAGTACTGTGGAGTGGCTGGGTAACCATGTACATCGTCACTTCTAAGCTCAAATGATTTGGAATCAGATGAAGTTGCTGTACCAGCAGGAGAGCTAATTTCTTGTCGTATTAAAAGTTTCTGAAGTCCTGGGGTCTGTATGGAGGATACCAAAACATCATCTGGTAGAGCCATGCCTTCCTTCGAATGGAAATCAGTCAAGTAAAACATTATTAATCCGAAATTGATCATGTCCATCGCCTTTAAACATAATTCCTTAATCTTGGAAGCATTATTAACCTCATTTAGCTTCAATAGCACCGGTACAAACAGAACATTATCCTTGGTTACTAGAATTGTGATCCCGTCAGTAGATAATGGTTGTGGGAGATATTTGTCTGCAACCGTACTCTCAACACTTTTCACTTCAATTCTCGGAATTGACATCACCAGCTTGGTATCCGACCCGCCAGTAAAACATTCCTCTGCAGTCAAACTGGTGACAGGCGAATCAACCACTTGGGCTTCCAACGAATACCTTCTAACTGATGGTTGTTCGATCACTGGAATTGGGAGCTTTGACTGTACTTCTGGTAATGACTCAGGGATGGGACTGGCTTTTCTTTCTGACTTTGTCTTTTTCTGGTTAGAGCTGCTACTGCGGTTTGATGAAGCAGACTTGACAATCTCTGCTGCTTTATCACCACCATACTTCCTTAAAGTATTCATGAAGCCTCCCATCTTATGGTTGGTTTTAGATGCCAGACTACTTGGTTTTGATTTGCTACTCTTGGAATAAGTGGACAGTTGTTCTGGCAAGGGCATACTCGAAGATGAGGTCGAGCTATTGGGGGCACTGATAGATTCTCGAGAATCCGTCGATGTATTTCTGTGATGTTTTCTGAAGAATTTATGAGGAGATGGTGATGTTGAAGTAGATTCCTTCTGCTTGAGATTGTTGGGGTCGATGTAGGAGAATGGTCTTTGCTTTTGTGCTGAACTTGATGTTGCCAAGGAACCTGACGCAACCGACGAAAAAGACATGTTCTTGTGGAACACAGGTGTCGACTTTCGGTATTCTAGTTTGTTTGCGTTCGTCGTTAGATAAACTGGCGATATGGATTCACCAGATAATTTTCTTGATTGAGGCAAAAACTCTTCTTCTTCGGCTTCTAAATCAATGTGTAAGAGGTCTATGAACCGATCAATGGTGTTGTATTCATCATCAATGACCAAATACTTGGAGAACTGTTTCCAAATCATGGAATCCTTTTCAAAATTACCCAATTCAAGGAAACGGTTTCCCGAAATTTCGTTTTTACGAAAAGTTTCTTTCCATGAGTTGTTAAAGTTGTGTTGGTCCAACCACTTCAAGACATTTGAAATCAGCCATTTGTTTGAAGAATTGCTGCTGTGTGTGATTTGGGTGTTCATGGCATATCTGACAAACCTTTTATCTTTGTTATACAGAGCGGATGCAGATGATGTCACTGAGTTATTGGAGGTTTCTGAGCTGTTTCGATTGTGGTCCTGTTCTCTGGGAAGTTTAGGAGGTAATTCCACTTTAAAAGAGTCAGTACCGGCCTCACCCAGACGGCGCTTCTGTAAATCAACGGAGGATGCCGAGTGATCTTGGTGGTTACTGAATGGTCCAAGTATGGTATGAGGATCAGGAGTTGAGACTGGAGTATTGTTGCTGTTTGGAGAACCTGATGCCAAGATGGTCATGTCATCAGGTGATTCCACTATAGGACTAACAAAGTCAGAAGAGAAACGTGAAGGTACTGGTCCAGTAGCTGAGGAGGTGGCGGAGACTTGGAATTCATGGACCGAGTCATCGTGCTCAGAAAAGCTGAAATTCCCTGGTCCTGGAGGTGTAGGAGCTCTCAAGTTGTTCTTGGTATCGACCTTTAGATGTTTTGGAGGATTTGGTTGGTTTTGTGAGTTGGCCAACAGTCCAATATTGAAGTTGAAATCAGATTCGCTTCTAGACATGTCACGCCGCGAGAAGTCTTGGGAGCTAGTTGACGTGGGGAGTTTAGGAGGGACACCAAAGCTAGAAACACGAGGGTTGACCACAGAATCTGAGTATATACGTGAATTTGGTCTTGATTTTGTTGTGGAAAGGTCATTTGTGCTGTCGCTGTACACACTGAGTCGGGAGGTTGAGCCTCCTGCTGTGGAGAACGGGAGCTTGATACGTGATGTATCGTAAACAGATTGGCGTCTAATATCCTCATTAGAGGATATTCGTGAGTAGGAATGCAGCAGCAGCAGCAGCAGCAGCAGCATTCTATAAATCAGGAGGTATTGGAAAAGCCGTCAATTGACTTTTCTGTAACTTATCGTTTTTTGATGAAGGACGGTTCACAAGTTTAAATTTAGAACGGGTTCCAGCGCAGTCAGCAGGGCTCAAAACACAGAAAATCTCATTTTCTTTTCCAAAACAAACAAACAACTGTTTTTTTTCTTCCTTCCTCTTTGCATTTTAATGTGGAGGAGTGAGAGAGCGAGCTGTTAACAAAGCTACATTGCATGTGTAAATGGAGCATAGTCTATTGAATGATCTTCTACACAAGACGCTCAAAGATCTCCATCTGCTCCATAACTTTGTGGGCTTGGATCTGGAGTACGAGTTGCTCTTGACCACAACAATTGGCAATATTCTCCAACTTTTAAACTACAACAATAAACGCTACATCCCACTCCACTTGAAATCAAATACTGGACACCTCGATCTCATATACTATGTTTCAAAGAACCACACATCTAGTATTAACATTGTTGAATATATAATGGCCAATGCCCAGAATAGACACCGGGCAGCGTTTATTCTGGAAAACACTCCTGGAGTCAGTTCTTCCACCATTCTTAGATTGATCTACGTCCTCTTACTGAAAACTGATAAGAAACCAGCTCGTTTAAAGGACTCATATGCCACTATTCTTGAAAAGTTTGCCCAAATGTTGGAATTCTTCTTCAAATTACGCTCAGACTCAGAAGCAAAACTCGTATCATACCTCTCCCGCTGTGTGGCTTACGAACTTAATATTCAACAAGAACTCGAATCCAATCTCAATATGAATGACGAAGATACCCAAAATATTGTGGATTACCTTGACAGCTTTGTTGATGAGCATAAGGAAGATGGTGATGAAGACGATGACGATTCGATCTTCAGCTACGATTCCCAGGACAAGTTCGCCAAACCACTAGATTTGGTTTGCAACAATCAAGAATTTATTCGCATATATCAACTCCTCCTCAGACTATTCAGCTCCAAATCAAGCAGCCATCTTGAGATAAAGAAGTACGTGGGTCTAATGATCAAGATATTTAAAAAGCACACCAACTTTGAGTTCTTTGAGTTGTCCGATTTCAAATACAAGGAATTAAAGCTCAACAACTTTATAAATTTCTTTACCGAGGATGAACCTGAACATCAAATGATTATACTCCCACAACGTTTCAAACACATTGCTGATCGAGTATTTGAGTTTATGAGTATTTTCCCTGAGATGAATAAAACAAACGGAAATATTTTTCTGATACCGAAGGAAATTCCAACTGGGAATTACGAGACCACATCTCATCCATACTCGAGAGAAGACCGATTGAAAATTATTGAAAACTTGAGACATATAATTCCTATTCTCAACGAATTTGGTCTAAATTTTGATTTACGATATGTCAATACCTTTAGACAATACCTCATTCTTTTGTATGATGAACTCCCCGCTTATTCTACTCCAGAGGATCTCAAATACATAGATAATGTGGTAGACTTGGTAAATGAAATTGTCGATTTTGAGAACAACGATGACGGCAGCACTAGTTCATCCATCAGAACCACAGTGGATCAATTCCATGAGCTTCATCTTCGGTTACTGGTGCAAAAATTGGCAGATATGGAGAGCTCAATTCTAATGAAGATTGCTATCATTGAGTACAGCAAGACTCTTGAAGCCAAGACAATGACGTTTCAAACCTGGAAAAAACGATTGCAACATATCAATGTCATAGGAAGCGAATTATATCAGTTTTCATTAAAAAATTCCGAAAAAACTCTTGGAAAATACTTAGAGGTTTGGTTTGGAAAGCATAGAAAAGTGCACGCTTTGGAGTTGGAGACCAGCTACTTTGAAACTCGTGACTTGTTACAAAAGTATTTCCTTAAATTGGATTCAAAGATGAAATATCACGAAAATTTTCAGTTAAAAGCAGACCAACACTTTACGAGACGTATATTCAAGATATGGCAGGAAAGAGCTCGACTAACGCAAGACAACTACACTAAAGCCATTTATTTTGAAAGACAAAAAATTCTTCCAGAAACATTCAAATTCATGCTAGATAAGCATGAGATGCTTAAGAAGATGCTGAATGTTGCGGATGATGCGTATCAACAATTTAATGGCAACCAAGAAATTGAAATCAAACAAATATACTGGAAAAAATGGTTCCTGAAATTTGAATATGTAGGGTCAACTAAAGACTCGAATATTGCCAGTAAGCTTCAATCATTATGCCGTGTTGAACGAGAATACCTAACTTCCAAATTTTTCTTGATTTGGAAACAGCGTGGAATGTTGGAAGTTGCTGCAAAGGAAGTCGAATTGCGCAATAATCAGTCGTTACTAAAATTTACCTTTAAGGATCAATGGGTTAAGAAGTTTTTTCTCCAAAAAACGGCAGATCGGTTTAAACATAACAAGGATATAGTCGTTGCCAAAAGGTTATTAGGACATATGAAGGCCAAGAAAGAAATTACTCGTATGGCTCGAGGTTTTGACCGAGAAAAGTTGTTACAACGCCACTTTAGACTATGGAGGTTGCAATTCGTTTTAAAGGATAACAATAGCAACCTATCTATTCAAAAATTGGTTCTAAGGCAATGGAAAAATGCTTACCAATTACGTCTTTATTCCAATAAATTTGAACAAAATTTGACAAGGAGTGTTTTTGATAAATGGCGTATCAAGTTCACAAGTACAGCTGAATTAGATATCAGCTCAGACAAGTTCCACAAAGATTTATTGATTAGGCGACACTTTGAAGTGTGGAAATTTGGCGTTGAGAATTTTGCTGAGCTTCAAAGTATCGCTGATGCAAATGTAACAGGTAAGTTCTATAACAAGATGATCACTAAGCTACAAAACAACCAACTTCTATTGAAACAAAGTGACTCCGTGCTCGAGAAGAAGATAACTTTGTATGATAAGCTTACTGTTGGAGCAGGATTTCAACAATGGCGCAACAAATACTTACACCAAAAAGAGACAGATTTAAACCAGAGATTAAAAGCTTTTAGAAAAGGATATGCAAAACCGGCCAGAAAGAGAAAATTCTTTGTCCTTTGGGCAGAAAAGTGCAATCGTCAGAAGATAAGGGAGTACGATTTGATATACAAGTGTGATGAATTCAGGCAATATTCAGGCTCAATCCGAGTTATCTTTAGTCATTGGAAGCGTTTAGCGAAGGATAAGCAGAGTCTTGCTTTTCAGGCAGATAATCTTGGAGAGTCATTATTGTATAAAAGATTCTTGTCAATTTGGTACAATCACTTTGTGAACAAAGGAGTATATCTCCAAGAAGTTTTGGACAACTATACAGCCAACAAAGAGTTCAGGCAAGTCCAGGATATTATTAGGCTTTGGCAGATGAAGCAAATCAAGATTAACCGTCGAAACCAGCAAAGTTGTGATATATTTATTGAGAGATACGATAGTAATAAGGTTCGGGCGATGTTTGATCTTTGGCTATACAAGTATCGTGAAAAGCAGTCTAACGAAGATAGTTTTGAGGAAGCTAATAGCAGTATGATGAGTAACCGGTCTCCACTTGCGAGCAAGAAGTCACAAGACTCGCACAGGAGTTACTTGTATACCCCGATAAAGCTGCAATACGAGCCTGCTACGCCATCAAGAACTAGAGTGAGCCCGTCTAAATTGGGAGAGACGACACAGCGAATCAAGCAAGAACGTATAAATGAGTTACGCCAGCACTTTGGGCGTGCCAAAGGCTCGTCTACTCCAATACGTTTACGTCCTGCCGAACAGGAAAAATATTCCAGTTCTACCTCCACAAGAATACGACCTATGAACAAACCATACACTGGTATTGTTCCACCAGCTCCACCTAACTTTGCTCCAATCAAGCTAGATCCCTCCATTTCTGAAGAAAGTAGTCTGACTGTGGTGGGTTCCACACGTCAATCACGTCGAGTGACTCCTATTCTTTTACCATTGGAAAGTGAACTTGAACCCAAGTTTTCTCCTGTAAGCAAATTGAAAGAAAGGGTGCTGCGCCGAGCTAGTTATACCAGTTTCTAATTTGTAATATAGTGTACATATAAATCATATGTGAGATTACGAGACCAAAAGAACAAAAAAAAAGAATGTAAGAATGTAGAGAGATTCGCAATTGTTAGTAAAATGGATATTCCTGAATTAGTAGTAGACTTGGAAGGTACTACCGTTGAAAGTTCTGTTAAAAGTGACTTGACAGCTCCATATATTCCCGATGCTGGAGGAAAACTGACAACGCCGAGTCCTGGTAAAAAAATTCCCATAACCATCATCACTGGGTACTTGGGATCAGGGAAGTCGACTCTTTTAGAGACAATCGGAAGAAAATCGAACAAGAAACTAGCAATTATACTTAATGAGTTTGGTGATTCTTCAGTAATTGAAAAGTCTGTCACTATTAAAGACACAGAAAAGAACGAGGCGATCCAAGAATGGCTTGATCTTGGTAATGGGTGCCTTTGTTGTACGGTCAAAGACAACGGAGTACTTGCGATTGAGCAATTGATTGAAAATTCGAGGGATAAGATTGATTATATCTTGCTTGAGACTACTGGGATTGCTGATCCCGCACCTATCACCAAGATGTTTTGGTTGGATGAAGGTTTGGCTTCAAATATATACATTGATGGCGTGGTAACGGTGGTTGACTCAGAACATATTACGGAGTGCTTGGACGATGTTGGTGGCCACTGGCACGATGAGAATAACCATCTTCTGGAAGCATCTCCCGAGGAAGTTGAAGCTGAACGAACAAAATGGGCTGAAGGAATCACTACGGCCCATCTTCAAGTTGCATTGGCAGATACGATTCTCCTAAACAAGATCGACAGAGTGACTCCCGAACAGACAGAAGCAATTACCAAACGGATTCGGGCTATTAATGACACTTCTCCTATCCATACCACAAGTTTCGGCGATATAGATTTGGATAAGATCTTGGATCTTCATGCATATGAAGCAAGCGACAAGATTACCGAGCTGCTTGGCTCGAGACCAGAATCATCATTCCACGATGGTCGTATTACGACTGTAACTGTGGGGTTTCCGTTCTTTACCAATGAGACTCAGTTTGATGACGTTGAAAAGTTTATCCAGCATATTTTATGGGAAAATACCGCTAATGACCTGGAAGTCGAGATCCATCGTCTCAAGGGATTACTTGTTCAGGCTAACAGCGAAACAGTAAAAGTCGTACAGGGTGTAAGAGATACCTACGATATAATAGAAGGTGGCAGATTACTTGAAGGTGTGACAGAGAACAAGTTGGTGTTTATTGGAAAGAACTTGGTATACGACGATTTGGTTGCTGAGTTGCAAAAATATGTATAGTGGAAAAACTTTTGGTTGCAGCAGCACCACCGTGAGCGAGTGACATCGATCGTTCGCACGCCCCAATATTAAAAAAAAAAAAAAACCTCTCTCAATTCAGCACCAACTTTAACCCAAGAGATGTCTGAGACAGGAGAGAAGCCTCCTGCCAAACTGGCTCCTGGAGATAGTAAGACCAAAGTAAAGAAGCAATGGAAGAATCCTGCTCTTCGTATGATGGGAATTCCACGGATTTCTCTTCCATCAAGAAACTGGATGATCTTCTGGACGGTGTTGGCAGCCACTACCGGCGGGATTTTGTATGACAAGAACGAACAAAAGAAGATCAGAGCTAAGTGGATGCAACACGTTGAAGAGTTGAGCAAGCAAAGTTACGGAACTGAAAGAAATCCTCGTAAATTGACCATCTACGTTGCGCCACCGCCAAACGATTATCTTGATGAGTCTGTGAAGTTATTCCGCAAGTTCATCAAGCCAGTTCTCAACGCCAGTGCCATGGACTATGAAATCTTTAGTGAAACTAGACAAGGTGATATTCGTTTCACGGTTGCTGAAAAGATCAGGGCTTTACGTCGAGCTAAGATAGCGGAAGCCGAGCTCCAAGCGGCCGAGATCAAGAAACAACAGTACAACCGTTCATGGACCAAGTTCTTTACTGAAGACATAGTCTCATTATTTAAAAGAAAAACCGCAGACGAAGAAGATGTGTTAGTTAAAAGACAAGAGTTGTACGAAGCCAAGGATGTGTTGGGGTTATACCAAGTTTTCAACCCAATAGAACCCAAGAGTGATGACGAAGTGACAGAATTTGCTGGTGGAGTTATCTGTGTTGGTCGTGGTGCCTACAAGGAATATATGACTGGTGTTCACGAAGGGTTATTAGGTCCCTTAGAGAAACCGCAAGAGTTGATCGACGAAGAGCAACGGATCAGAGATGAGAAGCAAAAACAACGTGAAGAGGACGAAAAAGAAGGCAAAACTGTCCGTGATGACGATGAAGAAGATGAAAAGAGAGAGCCGGTTACCAAGCCATACATTCGTCCTGAAGCCTATGGTAGCGCTGTGTTAGCTCCGGAACTTGATTTCTCCACAACAGTGAAAGAAAACAATATCCCTGTTTTGTTTGAGCAACCACTCTATGTCTATCCTGTCCCTAACCTTCTTGGGTTTCTTAAGATCCCGCAAAAGATCTACCGTTTCTACACCAAGAGAAGATTGGCTGACGATTATGGGTTACGTACAACTTCCATTGTTTACAACAAGATAAGACCATTCAAGGAAAAAGATATTTATCTGGCAAAAGAGGAGGAATTGGACTGGCCTAAGAAATGGGTAGAGACTGGTCGTGAAAAGAACTCTGAGTGGGTTCAAGAGTTGGTCACCGATGACCGTATTACTTCAAGAATGAAGGTGTTTGATCCTGAAGTGAATTGATGTACATATTTTATAATAGATTTTTCTACTTTCTTTCCCATAAAGTGTAGTTGTATAAAAAGTTATCTTCGACAATATCGGACTCAAGCTCGATATCCTTCCCGATAAATTCCTGTAATTGCAGCTGGGGAGCCCGTTGCCAGATTTCAGACGAATCCAAGCCAAAATTTAAGAATGTATCCAGCGGAATCTCGACAGTAGGATCAACCGTGTCGATCTCCGTTATTAACAAGTGTGAAACGCGTTCGTCTTTGATTAGTTCATTGTAGATCTCTGCTCCTCCGATGATAAATATACGTTCAATTTCTTTGGCTAATGAAGACGCGTGCAGTTCTAATTCAATAAGCGAAGAAGCAATGGAATCGGCATGAATCACGTTGTTATCGCGTGTTTCGGCTCCTAAAAACGATCTTGATAACACCACATTGATTCTGTTGGGAAGTGGTCTGAATTTTGGTGGGATGGATTCCCATGTCTTGCGTCCCATCACCACGGCATTTATCTTGTTTGGAGAGGACGTAGCTGTGGTTACATCTCTAAAATACTTGATTTCCTTCTTGAGACGCCATGGCATTTTTCCTTGGTATCCAATTCCACCATTCTTCTTTAATGCTGCCACAATAATGGCAATTGTTGGCTTCGCCATGATTTAAAGTGATATTCCCCAAGCGATAAAAAAAACAACTGCAAAATCAAATATTTATACAAAAAAAAGACTCGCTTTCATAATTAATGAACATAATCTTATTAATATTCAACAAACACAAATACTAATACACAAAGAGATACTAACACAAACAGTAAGAAACAAATTCAGAGTAATATACAATTCCAGTTACTTGGAAGCCGTTTTCTTAGAAGCGGTCTTCTTGGTGGTCTTGGATACCGCTGACTTCGAGTCCTTCTTTGCAACCGTCTTTTTGGTGGCAGTCGCTTTCTTTGAAGCAGGCTTAGTGACCTTGGAAGCAGTGTTCTTCACTGCCTTCTTGACTGGTTCTTTCTTGGTGGCAGCAGCCTTCTTTGGAGCAGCAGCCTTCTTGGTAGTTGTTTTCGCAGGAGTGGCCTTTTTGACAGCAGTTTTGGTAGCTGTAGCCTTCTTAGCAGCAGGCTTCGTGACCTTGGATTCCTTCTTGGCGACCTTCTTAGTTACTTTGGCATCCTTAACATCCTTAACAGCTTCCTTGCTCTTCTTAGCCACCTTAACTGGGCCAGAAGGTCCCTTGGGCTGCAAAAGGTCACCAACCTCAACACCCTTTCTCAAGGCAGCATTGAACAAAGCATCAAAGTTAGCAGCCTTGATGTTGTAGTTAGATTGAACATACTTCTTCAAAGCTTGACGTCTAGACAAAATGGGTTAGTAAATTTATTGTAAAACAAATTAGGGAGAAAAAACTGGTCACGGAAAACTTACGAGGAGCCATTTCTTTCCTTGAGCGTAATAATGGCGGACTTGATCATATCTGACGTTAGTAAATGTCTGCAAAAACAAACTGGAAGCGTAAGGAGGCCATTGATTAAACATGAACTGGATTTCGGCTGGTTGTGGTGTATTTTTTTTTGAAAGAATGTTTTCATTATTTGTTTAATTTTTGGTCGTTGTTTTTGTTGATTGTTCCATTTTGAAACATCCAACAGAACAAATACATACCCTTGTAGGTGATCTTTGGAGCAGTTGTGGCAACTAAAGCAGTAGCCTTGGTCTTGGTTTTTGGAGCCATTAAGTCGTGGTATTATAATTGTTTTTTGTTATGTTGTGGTAAAACAAATAAATAAATAAATATTTGGGAAAATGGGGACGCCATTTATTTTTGATTAAATAAAAACAACTCGGCCTCAAAAAAAAAAAAAAGTTTGGCGACCGCGCCTGATTGTGATCGTATTATAATTTATTTTGGTCTAGTGATAAAGCACGGGAACGTCTGGGGGTATCGGTGTCACATATCAGTCATCTGTCTTATTGTTTCTTATCTAGTATACATTCTTTATACATGGGTTTCGTTCTATCTTTCGTCAGGTCATTCTCCTTCTTCTCTCTCTTTTTACTTGGTATGTATTCCCTTTGCTTTCATGGACACACTTCAGTTTCGTTCCACTGTTGGTGACTGTCCTTATCGTACAAACAACGTCTGTCTTTGTCCAACTCAACAAAGTCCACATGTTCCACAAAGAGTGCAATCACCGCAAAGTTCTTAAGCCCATCTTCATCCTTTTTGCCATCAACACCTCTACTTATACGGTCAATCAACTTATGGTTTTCGTCGGTCATCGGGTCCAATGGTGTAGGTTTACGGAATGATTTCTTGAGAAGTTTAGATAATTGGTCCCACTGGCGAGCAATCTCCAACTGCCACTCATCTGCAGTGGGTGGTGCAAACAGAAATCGGGTCAAATCTTGTAGATTGGTGTATGAACCATCCGGAGTAGCCCGAAGTATATGATCCATCATACGTGGCGAGCAAAGACTCGATGCAATGGGTTGATCCTGGACAGGAACTAGGTTTGGGCGATGATCATGTTGTTGATGGTTGACATCGATATTTAATGCATCGTTTTCATTCCCTTCTTCGTCATCGTCACTTTCAAAATCCGAGTCCAACTGTTGATCCCGTTTCTTAGTGATTTCGTTATTGTTTTCCAAGATTTTCTGTGGTTGGATCAGAGACAAATCAATTTTTGGTTGGTGTTCGTTGTCCAATATTCTTGCTCGTCCACGGAACCGAAACTGCTTCTTTATCTTTTGAAAATAAAACACTGCTTCGTAAACATCGTTATGGAGGAGTTCGGAGTACTTTGTCATCCGCTTATCCGTAGTACACGTCAAAATATTATTGGTTTTGTCATCAAATAAGAAACCCCGGTACACCAATGTTCTATTCCGTGGAAGCCCGCTGGCGTCTATGGTGGCGAGTTGGAAGGAAATAAACGGTGGAGTATTGTTGTTGAGCGAAAGTTCTTGCTCCATGCATTGAGTAAATGAAGGCACCCACGGTGCCATGTACTGGAACTGAAGCATACGTCTAACTATGTTCAGTGGTAGGTGGAAGAGCGTCAAAACTTTTCTTTAAATTTTTTTTTTCCTAGTAGAACCCGAGCGGACGAGAGTGGTTCAGGGGAGAGAGGGGATTGACACAAGACGGGTTCTGGTGCGTAGCTCTAGATCCGAAGATACAATCGCAAATAAGCCGTGATTGAATCAGGTTGTAATGCAAGAGAAAAAAATTGTCCTGGGAACCACTTGATGTCTGACGTATTTTTCCTTTGTAAGTTGGGCCCGCGTCCTTGTAGTAACTGATCCAGTGACCTTTCTCGCTAGCCCACGAGGGCCTGCGTCGTAAATCAGATTCCGTTTATATACAGGCAGTGAGACCGCGCGAAGATACTTGCGGCTGCGAATCAATAGCCGCTAGCGCCGCCGTCGTAGCGATTCCAGCAGCCGATCGGCGGGTGCGGAATTAAACGTCACATAAAAAAAAAAGAACAAAAAATGGGTGACATAATAAACATAAATGTGTCAATTGTATATGTAACAATAAGTTCAGTTGTTAAATCACCAATAATTCCATCTTTTTGGTAGCTTAAGTCCACTCACGGATTCAAGTAACAAATATAGTGATCCAGAGGAGCGGAAAAAGGTCATGTAAAAAAAGGAGGGGTCATGTTTAAACAGTTTCGGATTAAATTTTGACGATATAACTTATTCAATCTCCTCTATTGTCGAAATCATGAATACTAATAGGAAAGAAAAAAAAACATAACAAAACAGAGCTTAGATGAGCTATACTAAAAGATCTTACAGCTCCAGGCTCGTATTCCAATCAAAGAATTTACGAGTGCCTATTTTAGTCATTCATAGTAGAGGAGATTGAATTACACCGCCCGCCCGGTGAAGTTCTATTTTTGCAACTAGAGATGTATCTAAGCAATTACATAACCCTTTGTCCTCCGAATGTCTAACAATCTTATTGTATGTACTATGCGCGGAGGCGAAAAATCCCTCACAGAAGATCCGAACCGCGCACCAATTCATTCTTGCGCCTCCATCAATAACAACACACACAAATTCATTCTTTGTTTTTTCAGACAAACTTTACTTTTGTTATCTACGTCCCTCATGCACCGTTTCATGTAGTTTCAGTCGATTGATAAAGAAGTTTATACTTTAGTTTATTGCAGCGCCTGGTTGTACTCACATCTATGAAATTCTCGCTCGCCATTCGTACAACGTAATCTTTTTGGCTGTCTTATGTCTTGGTGAATTAATTTCTGGGGCGCATCACTAGTTTAAATTTAGACTTACTCGTAATAATTTCAAGTTTTATACTCGTTGAAACGCACCAGCCGCATACTAGTCATGTGTATGTACCCCACTTATGGTCTTAAACAATTGTAGATGGTTGTTGGAGATAGTTTTACGTTAGGTATATATCTCTTGCAATAAGAACTGGTTCATTATTTTAACTACTTCGCCTCATAAATACGAAGCAACAAATGTCGTCTGTAGCCATTTTTTTGCGAAACGATCTAGTTCATTTTCATTTTTCTTTTTTTTTTATTTTTTTTTGGCGTAATTGAAGCTGCAGGGAACAGAAGCTTATTAAGCCCCACGAATCCAAAAAATACTTTAGAAATACTCCAACCCTGCTTTTATTTCAAGCCGCGTTATTATACATATTCCCGGTTATTTCACTTGCACAATATATACTTATACTTGAACTCATATTATCTCAATAACACCTCAGGTTCTGTCTCGCTATGCCATCTGCTTGGGTTTCCACCGTGCGAGCCGCGACAACCCGATACTACAAAGCATTTTTGGATTTTTTGCATGACAAGCCTTTGACCACAATAACCTTGTGGGCAATGTCCCACTGGGCATTTATTGGCTATGCTTTGACCCTAAATATCATTCTTTCTATTGTTTATTACACTTTGCCCCATTTCAAGATCACATCACTCAACACTAACATTTACTCAATCATCATGGAAGGACCAATCTTAGTTAATATGTTCATCCAAAAGTTCTATAAGGGACTTCCTTCAACACCTAGTGACATTCAGCTTGGATTTAAGATTTGGAGAAACATCTTATGGATCGGTCTTGTTATTGTCATAGTGTTCAAGATTGTTTATCTCATCCTGGGCGGCTCAGACGATCCATTAAATTTGGGATGGGTGGCGGTTGATATTGCCCTGTTTACTTTTGGACAAAGAGTCGTGTTACTTATTTTTGAAGTCATCTCCATCCTTGCTGACTTGTTTGTCCTTGCTACATGCTGGGTTAAGAACAAACGGAGTGAACTGTTCTTCTTCCTTTCCCATACTTTAGCATTCTTTTTGGGGCTCTTGAAGATCTATCTATCTTTCCGCAACATTCAAAAGGTTACTCATTACTTTGGCATTATTTTCTACTTTATTTGGGTCGATACTATGACCATTTGTGGTACGTTCTTAGGAATCTCTCTTTTCATTGTGATGTCCAACAAGAATAGACTTTCGGCAATTATCAGTAAATTGATCACCATTATCTACTGCTACTACATTATTATAATCATTCTCGAGTTTACCAAATTAGGACTTGCTGTGGGTTTATTGACCAGATCTAAAAACGGTTTCTTCAAAACTTTATCGATCCTCAATGGTCTTTCCGTTATTGTTGACTTGGTTATTTTAATTAGTGCCGGTATTGTCACTGCGGCACCAACACCTGAATTGAAAGTGGAACCCTTGGACCTCACATCGCTCAAACCAAACCAAAAGCAAGCTTTTGGAAAATTAATTAGTGCAAATTCGAGAGACAACGTTGGAACAAGCGGAGAAGAAATAATTTCTTTGATGGAGGCATATTCTGCATCCACCTTGCCAGATGTCGAATTTACAGTTCTTCGTGTTTACAAGCCAAAATCAAATGCTGATACATCAGAAGAAACCGTACACACAGAATACATCTACGAGAACAATAATGCTTGGAAGTACTTGGACGAGGAACTGACAATTTTTGTTTCTGAAAAAGAAAATAAACTACCTCAAGAAGTTCTTGATTCAGTTAAGCCAATGTCTAAGAATGAAAGAAAGAAGGCAGCCAGAAAGGCCGAAGCGAAAAGGAAGAAAAAGAATAACAAGGATCCGGTATCTTTTCCTTTGGACGAAATAAAGACAGAAGACGACTTTGAGGAGGAAAAGATATTCTACACAAAATTGATGAATACAGAAGCACTTGTTCTTTTGACAAAAGTCCGCAACTATGAAATCACCAGTACAATGACTGGAAAATTTGGTACGTTTTTGTCGAAGTGGTTTGGCAAAGGCTCCTACAACAAGTTGTTGTGTATCAACCTTGGTTTACTTGGTTTCCATTGGCCATTCCGTAGATCTACATTTTATTGTAGCTCTACAAGGCATCCTGTGGCTAGAAGTGCTGCTGTGATGCGTGCTATTGGAAAATGGAATTACCAATTACCATCAAAGGAAAGATGTACTGTATTAATTGACCCAACATATAGCGGTGACAACTCTTCTAAGGCTATTACTTTTGCTGGCTGGAGTCACACTGTGTTACCACCATCTAACATAATTGATCTAAGACCACACAAGAAGAAGAGTTTACAGGAATACTTCAAGGCTGTTAAATACCGGATTCAGTCGGATACTTTCTACAGAGACAAAGGTGAAGTTATTGAAGACGCTGGTTTCAAAGAAGAACTGTGCGACTTGGCCATGGATCTTTGGAAGAATATTGCTCTTTCTCACGAGGAAAGTGGGAAAACGTCATACCTTGCTATTCCCGACAGTCAATTTTTGCGTAGTTTGGGAACCACTGGTAATGAAAAGAAAAGCAGGTCTTTACTTTTCCTCAAAGTCAAGGATAAAGTCATTGCATCCTGTATTCTTTTCAGATTGGGTGACACCATTACTTCCGACATTCAAGGGTTGGATCATGAAGTTGGGAGACATTACAAGGCATATTTTGTTATGATGGAAGCAGTCATCAAGATTGCGTTGGCTGAGAAGAAGAATTTTGTTGACTTTGGTCCAACTACTGATAAACCAAAACACGATATTGGGTGCCAAACCGTTCCTTTGAACGGTGGTATTACATCCCCATCTGCATTAATTTATCCTGCTATTAAAATGGCAGCAAAAAAGGTGAATGTATAGCAGGTTTTTCACTTTTTAATTTATTTTCATAGATATGACAGAGTTCAGAGCTTGTAGGTGAAAATTGTATAGCTGCGAATTCTGTTGCAGATTGCATTTCCTGCACATATGATATACATCTCCATGATGATTTCTAAATTTTATGATACTGGACCTGGAACCAAGATGACTTGTCTTTACACGTCAGATGCTAATGACTCTGACCAAATAGTCAAGAAAGTTGAATCACTGCTTGGAAATATTCCAATTCTCGAACAAGTTACGATTTTAGGTACCAAGCCAATAGATCTTGATATATCACAATGTCATAATCAGGTACTAGTGGAGAACCTTGCAGAGGTAATTGAGAAAGTAACTCAACAATCGGCTCATACATACATTGAAGCAGTACCACAAAAGCATGAACACTTGTCGTCACAATTAGATTTTAATGATAAGTTCACGCTAAATAATACCAAAGCAACATTTATTTTGACTAGCAAAACATTTCAACAGTGTCCGAATCTCTCCAAATTAGCTACGGTCAAGAAACTTAAACAGACAAAAAAAGGCCATGGTTCAGGAATGCATTCATTATTCAACTATTCCATCAAGTTCAATCTTACTCTGACGATCGCTCCTGAGATTTTGTATATTCTAAATACATTCTTTGGAAACTCACATATAACGATTACATCCTATGGCAATACCATATACTCATCTGCACATCCAACTATTATTCTGGGCACTATCGATTCCAGAATCAATCTCAGCCCCCTTGAGGAAGATCCAGACTTATTGGAGCAATATGAGTATCTCACTTTGTTACATGGAAATAGCCAGCAATTGATACCGAACAATTGTGACACCTTCATAAGCTCGTATGAGATACCATCATCCAATACCACATTTACTCCTATTTTGCACAGGGCCACAGTCAAATTGATTCATTCAGAGGCAATCAAAGATTACTTTACTAACCGCAATTGGGTCTCTCTAAGTCTACATGGCCCTGACAGACACATCTTGATTTACAGAAACAAAAATACAAAGATCTGGGACGTTACAAAATAACACATTGGCATATGATTTAAATATATACATATTGAACTGAAGAGGTTATAAATAAATAATACAAGGTCATAGTTTTGGTTTGTTTTTGTTTTGTTGTGAAGATCAAGTGAAGTCCTTAAACAAGTCATCCACTTTAATTGAATCACCTGCTGAAGTTCCAATTATACTATTTAGGTTGAAACTTCCAGTGTCGGTACCATAGTTTTCATATTGGGTTGGATAAAATCCAGTTTGTTCGGTTGCAAAATATGCCGGGTGATTTGGTACAGCAAAGATATCATCGTTTGAGACTTTCGTGTTGCTTGAATCAACCTCCTTCAACGACATTAATTGAAGCCATATCTGATCCACCCTATTATTAGGAATGTAATCATCTGGTACAAATTCACTCGAATTACAAGAGACGGAAGTACCTGTCCCATTTTCGGATATGTCATCTTGAAGCCCGGTGCCTTTGGAGTAAGCACTCATGGGACTCTCGGCGGCTTTGCTTTTGTGTCGATCTTTTCTGAATTCCTTTACTTTAGCTAATGAATTCTCAAAAATAGCAATCAATTCTTCCAACATTGGTCTCGTGAATTTGAGACCCTTCTCAATATGGAGGTCTCTAGTAGCAGTGTAAAATTCATCACCCTTTAATACTTTTTGCAAATAGGTATGTGCCTTGGTCGTTCTCCAAGAGTAATAATATCTGTGACTCAATTTGGCGAAATGATCTCTAAACACCTTGGAGCAGTTGTCAATTAATTCGTTCAATCTGACTAATAGTTCGTGATGTATTCTGTATTCCAGGTCTTTAACAAGTCTTTCTGCATGCTCAAACTTGACTTCATTTGCCAAGATTGCATGCCTTGTCCTAATATACAACCCACTCAATACAATTAACGATTTATGATTTGCCAGCTGTAACCCAGGCATCACTACCAAATCCGTGGAGTCCTGGAAAACGATGTGACTATTTTCCAAGAATTCATAATAAAATGGCATCAAGTCTACCACTGAAATAACGATCATCTTCTTAAGATAGTGGTACGCAAGCTGAGTATTCTTGTGCTCGTAGTAATTGAAAATATAGAAGAAAATCGAAACCAAAAAGAAGTTGGACTGATAAAACATTTTGATTCTAATAGTTCTGTTGAAAATCAGAACCGGTGCTGTAGATTGTCGAACCAAAAGGTTTTTCAATAGACCGTACTCTTTGACAAAATGAAGTTCAATGTAATCAAGTTTTTCCATGAGATCACTCAATTTAATCCGACCTCTAACGTTTAAAACCATTTTCATGATTGAATTTAATGGTTCAAAAACAGAATCGAAATGCGAATATGCACTAATTGTTGCTTTTTCTAGTTCAACATTCACAACGTTCTCATTTCCCGGTTTATAGAATGGGATCTTGGTATCAAAATTTTCTTTGCTAATCGAAACAGAAGATCCCATGGACATTGATATGTTCAAGTCTGCAACCAATAAATAATACCATATTTTTCTCCCAATATTGTTCAACTTCTCATCATTACAAACATCATTGAAGTTGTCTGGTTCACGATTGAGGCCCATGGAGTAAGCCATATTTATAAGCATTCCAACAAATACCATAGAATCTCCTCCATCAATACCATCACCATCCTCTGGTGCATATTGATGATATATTCTTGTGTAAATTGCCAACTGCATAATAGACATATTGATACCTCTTGTCAAGTTGAATTGGTTTAAACACAACTGAGACACTTCGATTGCTTCGATATTTATTGGATTGTTCAACAAATACTTCTTTTCCTGGGCTTTTGGAGAAGGATCATTGGTTGCTAAGTTGGCTTCATTGATGTTGGCAAAATTGGCAAACAAACTCAAAAATGTAAATCTCAAAACAATAAGTAATGTGCCTAAGTGAGCAAAATCTAGTTTTTTTTCGACATGAATAACTGCAATATCTTCTTCTAAGAAACTTTCTGGGCCGATTAATTTTTGAAGCTGTTCCTTGAATACGACCTCGTCGAGGAATGGAGCACAAGGATATATGTGAGTAAAAAATCTTTTGTATAATAACCATACCACCCGTTTTTTTGGAAGCACTAGCCGAATCTTTTCTACCAATTCCAACTCGGTGTCCAAACCGCCTTGATAAAATTGGAGATCTAGTCGCATAGCATTTTCATTGATATTGGCCTTGAGCTTGTTTACCAAACTGTTGGGGGATAATTTACTTTTGGATTCTTCAGCTGTTTCTTTAAATGTCTTCATCACGTTCAAACCGGCCTCATCATGTACCTTTGCATTGAACTGATGTTCAATAGGAGCACTTTGCGAGTTGGGCGTAAAGAAGTTCTTTTTCTCTTCCATATTATGACGCCGATGAATAAATTCCCAAAGACTATTATTGGAAAAGTCGACGCGGATTAACGAGAGCCAGGACAATGGACCAAACCCACGACGCCGTATTGGTTCCATTTCACAAATGGAGGTGTATCCTTCGTAGAAATTGATAGTATCATCAGGAGAGGCAATAGGATTGTATCCTAGCAAATAGTTCATGCTATTATCTTCAGATTGGTTGGCGTGAGGAATTTTCAACTTTGTTTGACTTTTCTGAACGTCATTTGAGGTATGATTGCTGGATTCATATGAGGGAAATGTTTGTAGTTGTACAGGGATGGAAGAAGTCTGGTGTGGTGGAGGGATTTGGTGTCCTGTTCCATTTGGGGCGGTGGTTTTGGGTGGCAAAGTGGCAACTTTAGTTGGATTTTGGATGGCGTTAACTGACTGTTCCAAACTAAATAACTTCCTTTTTAATTGTTCTAATTGTGTGTGTGCAGCTAACTCAGCCAGTGAAAGCTGAATATCAGGAATCGGTACTTGTTTAGTTGGTCTGGGTTCATTGAGTGGGTCTGAGTACACACAAAGGGGGTTTCCGTACTTGATGCAAGCAGAACATGGGTTTCCTAAGTCACAGCGTACTTTTCGACGTTTACAGAAGTCACACACCCTAGTAGCTCTAGCCCTTTTTCTTCCAGACATCTTTGAACCACCTAAAAAAATTAAGGGCGTAGAGTTTCTGTTGTGTTTTCCAGAACAGAATTGATGATGGAATAGTCCCAGGAATGTGCTAAATTGATTTTTTGTTAGTGACGTTTCTGGTACCTACACGCCGTCCGCACTAAAACCGCTAACTTCCTCTTGACTCACGCACACTAAGTCAAAAAGATCTTTTGTGGGGAGGAAGGAGAGAAAGAGACGCGCGGAGGGGAGGACACCAGCACAAAAAAAGAGGGTTGGGGAAAATCGATCGATCAGTGCGTAAAAGATAACGGCAACCTGATAAAAATGTCACAGGATTTCGTGCTACAATTGATCCATAAATCACTCCAGGAGTTGGGGTATCCACAGATTGCCGATGAACTAGATTCGGCAGTGAGAAAGAAACGGGTTTTACTGCTGGCCAGTTCCGTAGGAACTTCCGAATCACGGCAGATTGAAACATTAGCATGGTTCCAATCGCGAGTCAAACAGGGCGATTATCCTGCCATTGATTCGTACTTGGAATCGGTACTTCAGGATACTCTGGATGATTTCTGGAAACTGATTAATCTTACGAATGATCCACGATCAGTTGTTTTGGTTATTCTTTATTTGATCAGACGCTCATGCTTTCTTGAGCAAATAATTGCCAACACTTATAGCCAACAAGATTCATTGAACTATTTGAGAGAGAAATTAATGCCATTACTTGATAATATCAACCCAGATGTTGAGATCTTTCCCTCAAAAATTGTCTTGGGTTTGACAAGGGAAGCCGAATCGAGTCTCCTTCTCGGTTTACCTCGGGAGACAACAAATGCAGATACGATTTTGACTCCAAAATATCTCTTTGGTGAAACAATTTCTAGTCCTGATGTATATGCTTTACGAACACTTTTGATTGAAGTTTTTCTTCAGAATGTTTTCCACCTGGAACTGAAGTTGAAGGGATACGACAAAGTATACAATTTACCACCACACCATCTCCAAAATATAATTAACCAAGCAGCATTATATCAGAGACAACAAAATCCATACAATTTACCTGAAAGATCAAGGTTGGAGCAAGAAGATGCTCCAGCTATCATGGATGAAAAGTATTTTAGTGCAGCAGAGTTGCCAATCAAGCCACTTCAAACCCTAAATGTCCATAATGGCGAAGTATGGTTTGCTCGATTCTCTCCTCTGGGAAACTACTTGGTGTCGGGTTCTTTAGATGGTAAATTAGCTATTTATGATGTGCATCAGGAATTCAAATTACTCAAGGTATTGGAATCAACCAATGGCTTGGATGCCCAGGCCTTTGTTCCATTTTCGACGAAACCCACCAGTGGTAAGACTAAGGCAAAGGCAATTATTTACTGTGCATGGGATCCAAATGAAAAATACTTGGTTAGTTGTTGTCTTGATACCGTTGTACGAGTCTGGAGTATCGGTGAATTACATAATTTGAGACGACCCAAAAAGAGAAGTATTGACCAGAAGGACGAAATTACTACTGGTGGTGAGTTCAAGCTTCACAGTTGTTTTACTCTTGGTCAAGATATCAAGACATGGACATGTGAGTTTTTACCGGAATCAAAAGGCAAGCCTCTGTTCATAATTGGGTCTCCTGATAAGGTTTTAAAAGCGTATGATATTGATGGGGTTGAGTTATTTGACTTTTACGGAAACACTGAGGATGATATTCATATGAATGACGTCGCGGAGACCGAAGTGTATGACGAAGATGACAGCAAAGATAAAATAAAAGGAGATTTGGGAGACAAAAAGATTGAAAGCAACTTTGACCGAATTAACGATTTGGCCATTACTCCCAACGGTAAGATCTTGGTAACGGCCAACAATGATAGGCAATTACACTTTTATAATATTCCTGACATCTCGAATCCTAATGCTACCACAAAAAGGATTGCGCTGATTAATCTTCGTGGACGCTTAACCTCATGCTCTATTTCAGCAAACGGTAAATATCTCTTGCTCAGTTGTGCCCCGGAGGAATTGCAAATTTGGTTCATCAACGGAATTTATGAGGGCGAAAGACCAACTCTTTACCGCAGATGCCTTGGCCATAGCCAGTCATCTTACATTGTCCGTTCATCATTCGGATATATGGTTGAAGAAACTGGTGAAGAAGAATTGGTTCTCAGTGGATCTGATGATGGTTGCATCTATATTTGGAAACTACACACTGGCCAGCTTATAACTCGAGTCAAGGGTCACGATGGATTGTGTAACTCGGTAACTTGGAACACGAATGGAAGTGTTTCAAAGCATGTCGACTACGGAAAACTTTGGTGTTCTGTTGGTGACGATAAGTTGGTCAAAATTTGGGGTCCCTTACCTGAGTAACTCTAATCTTCTAACGGTACTTTTGTATTAGTATATCCTTTTTTTTCTCTTTCTTACTAGCGTTATAGGTTAAACTACAATTCATCGTGCTCAACATCTTCTTCGGCATCCTTGTCCTTACCAACAACTTCATCCTCAGCAGAAGCGGCGTCCTTCACTTCCTTCAAAACTTGTCCATCAACGGCATGGGCACCTTTGTTCTTAATGAAATCAATCAAGCCATCCAATTCTCTAGCACCTTCGAACACAATTGGTTTTCTCAATCCAGTCTTTTCGTCAAGTTCACCGTTAGCTGGGTACAACAACAAGGTTGGGTAACCTTCAATATTGTATGGAACGTCAACATCGTTGTTAGTATGATCAATGTGAGCAACAACAACCTTTGAGTCAGCGTTCTTGGAGTCGTAAACGTCAGCTAATTCTTCCCAGATTGGAGCCAAAGTCTTACAGTGTCCACACCATGGGGCGTAGTACTTGACAAAGACATCCTTGGAAACATCTTCAACGACGCTGTTGTAATTGTGACCAACCAACTTAACAACTGGAGAAGAAGCAACTTCTTCTTCAGTTGGCAATGGTTCAGACTTGATGATTGGTTCAGCCTTACCGGCGAAGAAATCAGCAACAAATTGCTGGATAGCATCTTCAGTTGGACCCTCAGGGAACTCAGTTTGGTTAATACCGAACTTCTTGTTGGAGTCGAGTTGTTGGATCGCAAATAATGGAGTGATTTCTGGGTCCATGCTGAGGATTTCGGCATGTCTACCGAATAAGCTGGCATCCAAACCAACAAAGTTCATCTTACCTCTGTATTCTTTACCCAACTTGTCGAAGAAAGGAGCAAAGGCTTCTCTTTGTTCAGCATTGTTGTAGAAGTAGTAAGCGAGTGGCAATGAAGAAGACATGTAAGTCATATAGGTATCAGAATTGATGTCACCAAAGTATGGAATAGCTTCATTCTTGACAAATTCAAGCAATTGAGTGGAGTTGAGGTTCTTGTCGGAGATAATAGCAACATCGTCGTAACGACTTGGGTGAACAACAAGGTAAGTAGAAGCCTTCTTGTTGGTCTTGACATTTGGGAATTTCTTCAAGACTTGCTTGATCAAAGAGGAGTCGGAGACCGAAATGAAGGTGTGGTCCTTTCTAGCAACTTTGGCAACGGATTCAAAAAGGTCACTTTCACCGTTGGAAAGTTCAACAACGAATGGACTGGATTGAGATTTAATCAAGGTATCAAAGTCAGCAATCGATTCTGGAAGAGACACAGCTGGCAACGAAGCCTTAATCATATATTCAACAATACCAGCAGCTTCTCTTGGACCTTCGTAATCTTCAAACAGTTCTGGGCCTCTAGCAACCTTCAAGGTTGGGTAACCCCTGATACCATGTTCTTGGCACAATTCTTCTTCTTCGGTACAATCAATTTGGGCCAACTTGATGTTTGAGTGGGTTTCGTTCAATGAGTCGGCAGCCTCCGAGAATTTAGGACCTAACATCTTACAGTATCCACACCATGGAGCAAAGAACTCGGTCAAGACCAATGGGTTCTCTTCCAAAAAGCTCTTGAAGTTTTCAGTGGTCAACTTAACCACGGCGGAATTTGGGTCGGCGGTAGCTTCGCCATCAGCTGGGCCACCGGCAGAAGCCAATGTCACGACAGATAACAAGGTAGCCAAAGCTTGTGTAGAAAATTTCCAGAACTTCATTGTATGTTTTTACGTGTAGATCAGTAAGACGAACAAAGGAATATAGTATTTGATTATTAATTTATATTCCAAATTTTTGAACAGCGTGTCCGGAATCGGCGTGCATTTATCGATGTTTTGGTGGACGCGACTTGTCGGGCACAAAACTTTGATGGCAAATTCGGTCATAAAACGAAACGGCTCCATTCGTGTGATGAAATTCCAAAACCTTAATGCTGTAGTTATTTAGGAGAGACCATGTTTTATATTTGTCTTAACATAAACACTAAGGTGAAATCTAACAGTTTCACAATTCATCTTTGTTTCCTCTCTCCACTTAAAATAAATAAATACGTAAAAATAAAATTTATCACGACTGAAAATACCTGAGAGACACAATCAAGCACGTGGAGAACCAACATACTTCCATGAATATTCTATGAAATAAAAAAAAGAAAGAGGAAGTCAGGATAGCCAACTGACTAGAAACCCACAAATTCTCTCCAACTACTCCACACGTCCATCTCCACGTCATAGATATATGCCATACTGTGTCTAAGAGAACTTTGCAAGTATTGTGGTTGGTAGTCGTAAATAAACATGACCATGGCCCAGGTCAATACCGCAAAGTATTTCCACGACTTATTATAGACAGAAATCTTTAGTTTCTTCTGTTGGGTAGGAGTCAAGTCTTTAAATGCGATAATTTCACCAGCATAGTTATGGAATTGGGGTTGCGCCCAACCCAAGTACTGGTCCAACAAGATCTTGCCTGTAGCTAGCATTACCCGTGAGAAACAGTATAATGTGATCTGGTGCGTAATACCAGGATGGAAGTAGTCAAAGTGCTGTGAGTAGACTATCCATGAACCAAAAGCTCCTGCAACAAACTTGACAAGCTTGGAGTTCTTGGGACCAAGCAACAGATCACCCATAAGAACTTTGCATGCCAACTTATACAATATTGCAAATACCGCCAACACTTCAGCGTGGTTTCCGGTTGCTTTCAAAACCAGTTTGAGTCTGGGCAACAACGGACCGGACCGATACAATAAGTTTATCACTAGCGCATGCAGAAACCGAATCTTCCCCCCATAGACAATCCCGTTACGTGCTGACTTGAGCACCTCAAGAAGCGGGCGGTAGAGCGGGTTGGTTAAAATGTCCATGGCTGAAAGTAAGATTGAATATGTGTGTTTCGATACTCGCAGAAAGTATGGGGTAGAGGATCCTTGGTCAGGTGACGCAACTTGGGCCTCGGTGCGGCTAGTTGCTGCACTAAACTAGCTAACTATGATTTCAACCACAATAAACAATCATCAGTATAGTTCTTCTCGTATTTTCGCCCAGCCAACCATCACTATATATGTAAATATCTGTATCAATGGCGGTTTTCCTTTTATTCAAGCTTCATTACTTGGTTGTTTATCTAAAAGCGTTTTGAGCCATATTGGTTCGGATAACCGTCCTGCACAATATCATCAGTGTTTTTGTGCCTATAAAACAGTCCTTAATTTACTCCCCACTTCGCGTTCAAGTATATCTCGGTCTCAAGGATCGTGTGGTGGTAATGTTGTATCAATCAATGCAATCTGTCTCAAAAAAAAAAAGCAGTCACTTATAGTGCATATCTCGTCAATATAGATATCTCTCTCCATTTCAAATTCTGAATAAGAAAGTGAAAGTGTTGATCATTATGAATTAGATGCTTGCCAAGTATTCAAATAATTCGATTTGATAGAAAAGTTCTAATAGAGAGAGAAAAAAAAAGACGAGGGCTCGGCCTCCCGACACAAGTAAAACCACATTAAACAAAGTAATTCTAACTGCATTGATATTCATTCTATTGAAATAAGGTGCAATTCTATTATCTTTTAGATATCAGGCTCTTCTAAATTTAGTTTCCTAGAACAATAAATTCAACTGACTACAACCAATCATGTTGAGTGGTTTTCGTACCGTTTTCTCGTCTGCCTGCAAAAAAAAACCTTGGATTCTTTTGTGAAGATGTCAAAAAAAAATTAACTCAGAAAGAGAAAAAAAAATTTTTGATTCTATGAAAATTTGTTTGTTAATTCATCATTTCTGTATTAATTTCACCTCCAAGCAAACCGAAAGTTGAGCGACAAAGTTAAATACACCTACTTAAGCGTACTATTTCTGTTTTAGTTGAGTGTTAAGAGCATCCTTTCCTTCCTACTAGCCTATTGTTTCTACACGTTTGTCTATCTAAGTACATTCTTGAATATTTTCAAAAAGGTGGTCAAAAATTTACGCCATCTAGAGCTAGTCAATTAATACTCCTTTCATATCTGCCCTAATTAAATAAGGTCATTCATAGAAATCATCCCTTTTTTTCATTTAACTTAAGTTGGTCCATTATGTCTTCGACAGTCTCGTATGCTAACATTGCCGCCAACGGTGCAGTCGATGCTAAACCTTCCTCCGACCACTCGTCTGCTGCCGAGTCTAACACCACTGGTTCTGGTTCCACTTCCACTTTGGAAGCAACTTTAGAACAATCTAAGGCTTCGAATCCATCCGATTCTACTGCTGAGGCAGGTGCTGATGCCGATGCCAATCCTGATGCCGAATCCACTTCCGCCCCAAAAAAGGAGAAGAAGATCTTGGCTCCAGCTCCTGTTCCTACCAAGTCGGCTTGGGGTTCATTTCCAGCTACCTCTGCTCCAGTCACCAATGGAATTGTTGATGAGCAGAAATGGCCAACTCCAGATAAGGGTTCACAATTAGTCGAGAGCCAAATTAGCGCCAAAAACGCCCAACAGAAATTTATCAAACCAATCACCACCAAATGGGTTCCAATTCCTGCAAAGGTCACCTTGCAGACCAACAGAAACGGCTCTCAGAAACAATCTAGAAATAGAAAGAACAAAACTGCTGCCCCAGCGAAGAACAATCAACCTCAAACTCAAACTCAACCGTTGCAGTCCACTTTCAAAGAATCGACCTCATCTATAAGTAAAAAGGATGAAGAATCCCCAGAATCTTACCTCGCATCCACTTCAGCATCGAATCCTGAATCAGCACAAACCCAACAATACTACCAACAAAACTTTAATCAATTCCAAAAGTTTTCTCCAAATGGTACCCAGCAGAAAAACTTCAGGCGTTTCAACAACTCTCAGCCTGGTCAACTGTTTAACAGTCAAAAGAGATTCAGCAACAACTCAAACAAGACCCAACAACCACAACATGCACAAGGTATTGCTCCACCACAAAACGGATTCTACCATCCACAACCTTTCGTTCAAAATCAGAACTTTAACAATTTCAACAACCGTCAATTCAAAGCTCAGAATGGCCAATTCAGACCACAAAACAGAAACTTCCGCCCACAAAACGGAAATGGTTTCCGTAATGGATCCATTGGAGGCTACCCACCAATGGGAATGGCTGGCATGCCAATCCCAGGCCAAATTCAAATTCCTCCACCAATCTCACCTAAACAGGATCCTCAACAAGCTTTGATTCAACAAATAGACTACTACTTCTCGTTGGAAAACTTGATAAGGGATATTTTCTTGAGAAAGAGCATGGATTCTGAAGGTTGGGTGTCTTTACTGTTGATTTTGGACTTCAAGAGAGTTAAGATTATTCTCAATGGTATCCAAAATTCTATTGAGGACAGCAAGGAAGTTGATCTTAACTTGATAATTATGGATGCAATCACCAAATGTGAGAACTTGGAGATCAAGTACATACATGACACTACTAGCGAAACGGCTACTACTGGTGACGTCAATTTGAGAGTCAAGGACAATTTTGAGCAATGGTTGTTACCTGTTGAAAACTAGGTCTTCTGAAGTCTCATTGTACACTCATTGTCACATTGCATATCTTAATTTTTTCTTTTGTGATGGGATTATAGAATTCGAAAAGAAAAGGAATTCCAACTTCATCCATACCTCAACCATTATTGCTGTTTGTTTCGACATAGATTTGGCCATTTACTGTCCAGGACCTCCTCAATATAACAGACGAAATGACTGCTAATAAGGTTTCATCAACATTATCAAAAAAAAGCAAAAAAAAAAGACCCAATAATTTGTACATAATGTTCAACTTGTTAATTGACTCTATAAATATTCTCTCCTATATTTAATCCTCTATACATCTTATTTTCTCTCTACCTCTCTCTCCTTTTTAGTGATAACAAAATAAAACAATATATCATTAATTAAATTCGTAGTTGACGATCATGCTTCCCTCGATTTTTAATTTGGTATGAATGATTTTGAGATATCCATTGAAATTAGTTGATGAACAAGAAGCTATTACAAAACTATACAAAAGCATAACTACCCATACTTCTCCTAGAAATCCCATTTATGTCCCATGAAAGGATACCACCATCCTGGCACCCGATCACAATTTTAGAATTATTGCTATTAGAAGGACGGCAAATTTCAATTCCAGAAATCTCCATCTCGCCTTGAACAGATTGCTTGTATGAGTCGTCAACGTAATGAGTATATTGGAGATAAGCCTCATCCGATGAAACTGATGAACGATGAGTTGCAGATGGAATTTCGTAGTCCAAGCTTTCATAGACATACCGTAAATGCGTATCAAGATCTTCAAGGTCTTCTCGTAATTCTTCATCTGGTGCAGGTCCAGATCTGGAACTATATTCTTCCTGTGACACTACTGCCAGCAGTGTCTCGTTGTCACAGGTCCAGTGTGGATAATTAAACTTAGGTGGAGGTTCGTAATTGTTCGTATTGTTAGTTTGAGGTTGGGTAGGAGGAGTATATGCAAAATTTTTAAATAGCTTGGGGTTTTCATTAACCAAGTATTCATAATCATAAACAAGGGGAGCTGTAAACTCGATACCATCCGAGCTAAAGGCTGTGTTAGATGGGTCACCATTGTATATGCTCAATTCATTTTGCTTTTGATCTTGTTGGTGGTAAAGACTCTTGAACTCAGCAAACTGTTCTAAAGCAAAGGGAACCACGATAACTTGGTGGTCATTCACATTAGAATAGTCCATATTTCTCAAGTCCAAAATATGCACTCGACCTGCGTGTTCAGAAATTATCAAGATATCACTCATGTCTCCTTGAGGACTGAATTTACACAGTCTAAACCCGCCAGACTGATTGCCCGCCCGAGATGATTTGACCTCGACCAAGGGCTTGTTGTTATTAATGTTTCTTAAGTCATACAACAAACAGGTACCATCCTGGAAAACGGATGAAAACATATAGCCATTTGGATGATACGCAATTCCAAACCCATATTCATGACCAGTTTCAATAGTCTTGATAGCAGATTTTCCCGTAGTTGGATCGACAAGGAAAAGTGCAGATGAATCACCAGAAACCGTCAACAATTTATCGCAATGTGGGTTCTTCGCCACATTGTTGAGACAAGTATTTGTCTGACAGTTAATCCGATTGACCACAGAAATGCTATCGCCGTGGATATCAAGACAGTACAAGTTGTTGTCATTATTGCATACATAACTTGTGTAGTTGCTCGAGGTCGTTGGATATAAAGTGACAGCATTGTTAATCATTTCACCCAAGCGTACAGTCTTCATGATATCAAGCTCGGGATTGTAAAAGGAGTAGAGACCTTTATGAATTCTTCTTGAAGTATTGTTATTCCCTGGAGGTGTAAGCTGGTCGAGATATGTTGAGAAGAGTCGGGATGAACTGTCAATAAGTCCACCAGTAACCATAGCTCCTCCCTCAGCAACATCGAAGCATTTAACATTGTACTCTAAATTATTACTATGCGGTTTATGGCGGGGTGTGCCAAATTGTATAGAGCTCACCGATTCCTTCTTAGCATAGTACAAGGAGTTGGAGGTGGAGTCAAACCTAAGCAAATCGCGGATCTGCCAGTGACCAATAGTTGGCCTTATGTTTGAAATGTAAACCGGGTTTGGCTGAAGGTATTGGAATGAGTGGTAGTAATTCTGGAAACATTGATGGTAGTTATTGTTTTTGAGCTTAGTCTTACCCATGCTATCGCATAATTTGGGGTTACCCTTAGCACCCACTGTACTATCGCGTGAAACGTCTATAGTCATCTTGTCTTACAACTTATTTGAAAATGGTGAAGTTGAACTAATTAAATTTGGTTACATGATCCTCGTCCCCTTGCAACTGAAATTAGAAAATTAACTACTGCGGCACGCAACCTATATCCGAAAGTGATACGAGGCAATTTTTCTTTGTGTGGGGAGGTCATTATGGTTATGGTTCCCTGTGCAACCGCCCTGAACCACTCCAGAAGCAATATTGCTGGGGTACCAGATCGTGCGACAAATCAGGCACACGATTGCCATTCGACTTAGCCAGATCTAAAAATGAGTTAATGATAGCTAAGTTTCTCTTGTCCTTGGGGGAGAGGGGAATTAAAGAAAACTTGAAGGGAATATTCGGCCAACTATCTGCGAAACTTTTATTGCTTGAGACAAATTGATCTAAACACAGGTTTCAAAATAGCAATGATATGTAAGAATAGAGCCATCAACGTTAGATACTCAGCCAGGATTCGTATCTTCTTGGTACGGAGCTCCGGGTTGCTATATTAATTCAAATGTATGGCTGGGAAGTACATTTACTTTGACGTAGATAAGGGATAAAAAATTAAATTAATTATGTCACGATGCAGATTCTATTCTACATGCAGTATGTAGCAATTTCCTCTTTCATCCTATATTGCTGTATGATGCATCAGAATTAAATTAAACCACTTAAGGTTAGCTTTTCCAAGAATGGCGGAAGGTCATCCTTTCGTATTTCAATAACAGAACTGTCAAAACTATCAATTCTGATCTTGGCTCCCGAAGTATTGGCAAGTTGTTGGAACGCCACGCTAAATGTATTCAACCGAGTAGTCACGGTTGATTCCTGGTTTTCTTCAGTATTCTGCTTACTCTGAGCTATTCTAGCTCGTGTCGAATTATCCATTCCTCTTGGATACTTTGGTGCTAATCCAATCACAAGATAGGAGTCACTTGATACATCCAAACTAGCTGCAACGAGCGGCTTCAATGATTTATTGTTGTTCATAAAATCCAACTCAGTAATATTTTCCATTAACCAGGCTCCTAATTTTGAAAGCATCAACGGGTTATTAAAGATTTTGAGGTCAGGAATAGCCCCATCGTTCAAAACACAAAGTCGATACAACCGTAAATTCTTGATTAATTTACGCTCTAGTAAGGACATACCTGTTCTGAAAATAATTTGCTGGATCTTCTTAGCATGTTCTAACCCTTGTACCAATAGTTCATAACCCTTTGGCTTCTTAAAACTCAGGTTCGTTGAAGCAATTGTTGATGTATTCATACTTAGTGCATCCCACGAAGACCAGAAATTCCGTACCCATGACTTTTCCTTGTTTTCAATTCTTTCTCTGATACGATCGTCATCATCTTCCTCGTTTCCATCCTCATCTTCAGCAGCATTATCACTCAAAAAGTTCTGCTCGAGCTCGAGTAGAGCTGTCAATGATTCCACACATTCCATGGCAGATAATTGTCCAGTGAACCCAAATGTTCGAATGAAACCCTGTCTGACAATACCTTCCAAACCATACATGGGAAGATACTTATTAAAGATTGACGGTAACTGTTTTTTTACCCGAATATCCATGTATAACCATTTCTGCTGGGCAACAGCCAATGATACTCCCATTTTAGCAAACAATTTATGGAGCTTCTTCTTCCCATCTTCAGTCCACAAATTCAACTTAGAATTCACATGACTCGAGTAAAAGAATGAATCATATAACGTCCAATGCCGTAATAGAAACAAATGGTAATCCCTCTCGATGCTTAAGGTGGTGGAATCCGCCGTTTTCTCGGCGTTGTTCTTTGTAGATGTGTTTGATGGATTCAATCTCAATACTTCATCACGGAATACTGGCTGAAGCTTATCATAAACTTCAGGATAGTAATTATCGAGGGACGAGGTCCCAATAATGGCGAGCCACAAGTTCTCTAAACTTGTCTCACCAATAGATGATAAAAATGCATAGATTGTTGCGGTTGTTGCACTCATAACGGTGGTACCTTGGCTATAGTAGGACTGGATAATCTCTTCGTGTTTAGATTTCTCTATTTTTCGTTGCTTTCTTAACTTCTTCATTCTCATCTCATTCTTTCTTCTCTTTCTATTGGCAGTCTCTTCTGAATCCTGGGAATTAAATACTATTTCCTGATCGGATTCAATTTCTTCTTCATCGACATCATCTTGTTCTGACTCGTCTTCGTCGGTACCTTCCTCAGATTCACTCTCACTATCTTCATCCTCTACTAGTTGATCGTATGCGCTCTTTTCGACTTTCAAATTGGCTTCTATAAATCCATCATCGAAACAGACAATCATGGAAGAGCCAAAAAGGTTGTCTAGGTTCCATGGCCGATGGCCATCTATTATGTAAATCTTTCTTGTTAATGCAATATTGTTGTCGTTGAAAGGATCGTTACTAAGATCGTCATTGATATTGATATCTTCTCCCCTTTTCAGTGATTTTTGAGTCACATAATCTTCAGGATTAACTTCAAAGAAGCTTTCCAAATCTAACATGGCCCCACATCCCACGAGAAACACATTAGTGACCTCAAGATCAAGCTTCGAGTAATAGGTTTTCAAATCGGAGTAACCGACAACAGGTATCAATTGATACTGGATGAGTTCCTTTCTGAGCAATAAGCTTAGGATTTTTGAAGCACAGAGTGAGTCTACGTCAAGGCATGATACAAATATCACCACCTTACACGTTGAATGTGATAATGACGTTCGCTTTATTTCCCGGAATGCATGAGTGTACTTATCGGGTGTTATGTACATGATAGTTAGCACAGTTGTTCACCACACCAGGCCACTTTAGGATGATCGTCGTTTCTGACCGTTATGTTTTTGGTGATGGAATAAATATGCTCGACGCGTTGAAAATTGATCGATTTAGTCCTGCACGAGAGAGACGCGACCCACACGTTAATACGAGTAATGCGACCACCATAGATAAAAGATCAATAAAACTGTTATATGTTTGAAAGCACTCTCGACAAAATGCAGCAGTCAGCAGCATTAGACACGATCCAATTACTTGATCAAATTTATCTTAAATAAATCAAATTGGCTACTATTTATAAGTAATGCTTTATATTCCAATATCTAGGGCGTGTGGCGTAGTTGGTAGCGCGTCTGCCTTGCAAGCAGAAGGTCATTGGTTCGACTCCGATCTCGTCCATTTTTTTCTTTTTTTCTTAAACAAAATAGAATCTTCGATCGGTTCTAACTTTCGATACGATCTCCGAGTTAATTATACCAACATTTATGATTACTTTATATTAGAGTTATGCGCTCATTGCAAATCTGAAATAGTTTAAGGCGCTTGGTTTAAATTACAGCAAACTAGAAATTACAAATAACGGTGACATAATAATTTTTCTTGGTTTGTAGCAGAGAAACTCAAATAATTGTGTGCCTCTAGAGCTTGGCTAAAATCTCTAATAGTGGAGTGGGAAACTTGTTTGCCTGCAGGGAATATATAAAGTTCCTCTATGTAAAAAAAGCGTGGGGGATCTCATGTTCCCCCACAAAAAATTCCTATTGCCTCCACATTTCTGACAGTTTACTCCAGTTTTTGGAGGATCCCCCGCACATAGTCACCTTGTACCATCTAAAGGGATCTATCTCAGCTAAAAAGTATAAATATGTCCAAGATCCTACGGGATATATACCTTAGAATATTGGTTTAATAAACAAGAAAATGGTTCGTGCATCGCAGAGCGTTTCAAGACCAGAATCGCAAGCGAAAAATGAACTGACAGTGTCAGTGATGACAGTATCGAAGCGTGACAAAGGTCGGTTTCTGTTCCAGTTTTTTAAGAACTGGACAGAGAAGGTTGAGGAGCGTCCAACACCACCACAAGTTTATAACTGGAGGGTGTACGCCACTACACTTATGGCTGCTAGTGCTGCTATTATTATTGGTTATGACGGTGGGTTCATTGGAGGCACAGTTGCTCTACCTTCATTCGATCATGAGTTTGGCTTGACCAACTCAGGTCATTCAAACTATATTGTGTCCAACGTGATCTCAGTGTTCCATGTTGGTTGTTTTTTTGGTGCTCTCTTCTCGTACCCGATGTCTTACTACTATGGACGCAGAATTTCATTGATTGCCGCGTCTACATTGATCACCATTGGATCTGCCATAATGTTGGCTGCCAGCAAACTGGTGGGTCTCGGACCTATCTATGCTGGAAGAGTGTTGGCTGGACTTGCAGTTGGATGTTCTACTAACTTGACGGTGGTTTACATTTCGGAAATCGCTCCTCCTGCTGTTCGTGGTCAACTCATCAGTAGTTACGAAATAGGATGGCGGATTGGAGACTTGGTGGGGTTCTGGATCGGATATGGGGTTGACTCGCATATTCCAGCTACCAGCAAGAAACAATGGTTCATTCCGTTTGCTATCCAGTTGATCCCAAGTGTCATGTTTTTCTTTGGTAGTGTTTTCATGAAGGAATCGCCCCGGTGGTTGTTCCAAGTGGGACGCTACGACAAAGCCATGGCTAACTTGACTTGGTTCCGTCAGCTCCCTGCTGATCATGAGTATATCTTATATGAAGTGCAACAAGTCCAAGAATCAATAGAGGTTCAACGTCAACGTGTTGGCCTTGGGATCTGGGATCCATTTACAGAAGTGTTTTTCCACAATCCCAAGATATTGAAACGGTTATGTATTACATCAGGGTTATTCTTGTTCCAAAACTTCTTGGGAATCCAATCCATCAATTACTACTCACCCAAGATTTTTGCCAGTATTGGTGTTAAGGGTACCAACTCCACATTATTCTCAACAGGAATGTTTGGAGTTGTAAAATTTGTCTGTACCTTCATCTACATTATATTTATTGTGGAATCGGTGGGTAGACGTAAGGCATTTATGTGTTCATCGGTGGTGTGTTCCATTTGTTTCTGGTACATTGGAGCCTACTTAAAGGTTAATGATCCAACTAAGCCAGGTGTCGAGGCAGGACCAGGTGGCAGAGCTGCAATTGGGATGATGTATATATGGATTGCCCTGTTTATTCTTGCGTGGTCAGGTGGTCCGTTTGTTGTGGGAAGTGAAGTCTTTGACCAGAACATCCGGTCATTTGTTCAAGCAATCAATGCTGCTGTTTCGTGGGTTCCTATTTTCCTTATGTCTCGGTTTACAGGTAACATGATTGCCAAGATGCATTACGGAATTTACTTCTTTTTTGCTTCAATTGCAGTTCTTTCAATACCATTCGTATTTTATTTCGTTCCTGAGACGAGAGGTATCGCGTTGGAGGATATGGATAAGTTATTTGCCAGCGAATTGAGTGCCCACAGGGCACATGGAGTAGTTTTGTCACAAGTCAGGATGCTGGCAGACGACGATGATGGCAGCTACAACAACATAAAGGATGAATCTGATCAAGATACAAGAAGTGTGTGAGTCATAGATACTAAGAATAATATACGAATTAATTTTTGTTCTTCAATTGTTTACGATATTGGGGCGGGCGTTTCAAACATCCCCATACTTAGGAGCTTTAATCGTAAAAAAGTTTTTCTACTAGTTTAGAGTCATAGAGTGGGGAGCAACCCCAAACACCAAAGAAAACAAAAAAAAATATTATAAAATAAAACGTATTTACGAGAAACAAACGGCGCTTGTGCTTAATTAGGTAGAATAGAACTCGAGAGAACAACCACAGGTAAGTGGTGCTTAGTAATAATGACGGTTTAGGGAATTCTTTATTGAAGTTAGTCATTAAATGATTTGATTGATATAAGTGTGGCAGGCGAGTGTAGGTCTATAAATGGGGGGTGATACCGTCTTCTAAAAATCTCTTTACTATTAATTAAGAGGGTTAGAATCATGTCGTTATCATCGCTTAAAAAGGTAAATTCTGCAGCAGAACTGACGCGTTCTGTGAGTTCAACTGAGTCTATATTGTCCCAAACCAAAACCAAACTAAAGAAGATCAAGGCAAAGATTCTGTCCGGTTCAAAACTTACAACTGAAGAAAAACCTACTAGGTTGTCTACCATTATCGAAGTCTTAGCATTGCGGTCCTGAGACCAGTTTCGCCCTGACGCGACCAATTTGATTAATTATTTATAACCTAGACGGCTGGATGCCGTTGTCATTCTAGTTCATTTAATTATTAATATTACACAGATCTTTTTTACCTTACAATTTGCAGCTGAAAATGAAACCTGGGGGGAACGCCCTTTCAAAAATCCCTTGCTACTGCAACATTTTGGTTTTTTTTTCTTTACGCTCTCTTTTTTTCCGTCGCTTGCTTTCCCGCCCCGTTTAAAATGATTTCGCATAAGAAGGGCTGTGCGGCCGTTGACCTGAATTTCCCTTCGACAGGCCTGGAATGGTCGGCATTTTGACGTCGGAAATAATGTCCGATGACATTTTAATATTTTAATTCCCAATTTTTTTTAGAGCCCTTTGGTCCAGATTCAATATTTGTAGCCGCCTCCCCACCGAGTTTTAATTATCTCTCCTACACATTTTGACTTTTCTGAATGGATTTATCTCACAGTGCAAATAGCATTAATAGTAGCATAGTCTACACCCCAGATGGTGCTGCAGGGCTTCAGCGAGAGAGCAATCCCCAATCACCAGTTAGTGATTCCGTGGATGATTGCATCGAGGATTTAGAGATCGACGATGAAGATGAAGATGATGATGCCGTGGAAGAACTTCCAACACCGTTTGCTTCACAATTATCTAACACAGGTGCATCGCAATCATCGATGAGAGTAAGCAAACGACTTTCACGTTCAGACGCCGACTCCATCGTTGGAGGTGATCTGTTCACCACGTCATCCGCTATCCAACCGAAAACAACCGATACGTCTACAAAACGTAAAAGTCATCAGAAAGTCTTCTCATTCTCACTTCCATTTGGTGGTAATCTTTCGAGTTTAAGTTCTAACATTTATAAACAAATCCTGTCGTTCAAATTCGACACCTTCCCACTAATAGGAAACAACCACGATGTTGAAACAGAAGAAATGAAACAACAAATCCAACTTAAATTGGAAAGGCAGCAATCGATCAGCACTGTGGAAGATGCGGATTACTTTAAACACTATAAGGGAACTGATGGAGCACGGTTAAGAGCCATTCGTTCGTCACTTGCAGCAAACATCAATGAATTCTTACCTACCAAGCGTGAAGAAGAGGCAGCAGATTCAATTTATAATAGACTTGAAGGAAACATCGTGATTATGGGCGGATACCGGGGATCCATCCTTCGTGACGCCAAAACAAAGAAAAGGGTATGGATCCCCATCAAGGCTGGGTTCAAATTGCGTAAGATCAACTTGCTTCTTGGTCCCAACAAGGAGGATGAAATCAATGCGAGTAAGTATATCTACCCTTCTGGTGTCCTCAAGAACATCGGTCCTATCGATGTCTGTAAACGACTTATTAAAAGGATGTCGAATGGCAAAACCAACGTTCAAGAGTTTGGTTATGACTGGCGTCTTAGTGGTGGACATGTCGCCAAACAACTTGAGAACTTCTTGCAAGATATTTATGACAAGACAGGTAAACCTACTTTAGTCATAGCCCATTCCATGGGTGGCTTGATAGCTCATGGTGCTATGCAACTGAATCCCAAACTTTTCCGTTCCCTTGTATACGTTGGAGCCCCGAGTGAATGCCTAAACATATTGGGGCCGATCAGATTCGGTGATCTGGTTATCTTGTCTGATAAGATCTTGACTGCAGAAATAAACTTCATGATGAGATCGAGTTTCTTGTTTCTTCCATTGAGTGGAAGAGTATTTGCCAATCTCGATACTCATGAATACTATGATTTGGATTATTTTGACCCAGATACCTGGGTAGAATATAATCTCAACCCACTTGTCTCAAGCAAAAGAAAGATGTATGAGACTTCGGGGAAGACTTTAATGAGCGAATCGATGCTCTCATTTCCATCTATCCTGAGAGTCAGCAGCAAAATCCGCAGTTATCGAACACTCTCAATCCGACGCAAGAAGAACCAGGATGAGAACAGCCTGGTTACCACCCAATCCACTTCCATGGAACAGACGAGTTCAAAGGAAACTATCTCTGTAGAGAAACCAACTCCTCTGCTGTCAATGCTGGACGATGAAAACTATGGTGATTTTTCGATCAGTTTTGACCAAGCGTACCGTTATCTTGCCGAAACGCTCAAGCTGACTAAGGAATATATTTTATCTTTAAACTATCGAGAAGATCTTGAAGATGAGTACCCACCACTAGCCGTGGTATATGGTAATGCGGTGCCGTCAGTTCGTGGGTCCAAAGTTAACAGTCTTCAAGATATTAAGGATGGAGACTATTACAATTTCTACTATGGCCATGGTGATGGCGTGATTCATCAGCGGTGGTTGATGCCGGAGAGGAAGGGCTTTACGTTTTACGACTCGAACACTGGTGAAGGTCATATCGTAGGCAAGTTTGCTAGCAGTGCAGGTCACGTTAACTTGATGACTGACTTTAAGACCATGGGCCTTGCTCTTCAGGCGGTTGTCGATGCCGAGAAAGACTGGCACAAGCGGAAAACTCAAAAGACGACTTCATCTTTATCCAACTAAAAAAATAATACAAACTACTTAAATATACTATGATGAAACTGAATCGATTGTTTCGGCTTTATGATATGTATCACCATCGATACTGCCAATGTATGCTCTGTCACCAAAACCACCAATAAAATATACATCTTCAACGACTAGCTTGGTCCAGTGAGAAGAGTGAGGTGAAACTGCAAGTGAAGGCAACCATGCAATAGCATCAGGGTGTCTTTCAAGAAAGCACTTTTCTAACCTGAGAAGGGCTGGATCAAAACGGGTTTGAAAGTTCACTGGTTTGAGTTGTCCAGTCAATAACACACGGGGTGATCCAGCCGGTGAAAATTCTATTCCACCAGGGTATGTTTGGTTTACTTGGTCCTGACTTGGGTGATCGCCCACTCTGATGGTGAATGAGTAGTCCGAGCCACGGACAATATTTTGCCATGTTGAACCAACATCAACTACAAGCCAGTAGATGTCACCATTATTATCACAATCAGCATAGTACTCCATTGATGAGACTGGTAATTGTCTGTCCCCAATTTTCTTGATTGTGTTGACATTAGTGAGTGACTCTCGATGTACAAGAGTTCTGGCTATCAGGGCTGCTTCTGCTTCATCAGGAATGTCAAGTGCATTTAATTCAAGTACAGATTGCGAAGATTGAGGGGGTGGTAAACACCACCCCAATGTAAACCATATGGTTATAGTAATTAGATTGACAATCATTAAAAAGTGAGTAGGAAGAAACTAGAATCCGTGTTCGCAGTAGTAATTATTTGCAAGGGGTCCAAATATCAATCTTTGAACCAAAAAAGTATGCGCAAACCCGGAATCGAACCGGGGGCTCAACGATGGCAACGTTGGATTTTACCACTAAACCATTTGCGCATAAGAAGCTCCGCGACGGGGAATTGAACCCCGGTCTACCACGCGACAAGCGGTAATTCTAGCCACTAAACTATCACGGATTTCTTGTTTAGGAAAGTCCAGAGAAAGAATATGACTGATAAACGTTTTCCAAGAATAGTAATGACGATCTCCACCAGGGTATTGCTTGTTTAAAAAAAACAATTGTTGCCAAGAATTCTTTTTTGGCTAGGGTTGCAGGCCTCAGTAAAGAAAGTTGATGGGACTTTGTAGCTGGTACTACAAACTTCACAATTTTGACAACTTTTATTTCCCGTTAGACAAATCCCGATATGAATCAGTTCTTCAGACTATTGAGGTATTCTTGAATAATAGAGTAAATTCTTGACACGTTGAGATCGGAACATTCTAAGGTACGACCGAGTCTCGGCATTAACTGGCGATTGTCTCGGCCCATTTCTTTTTTCTAGGAAAAATCAGCCGGGGTCAAAGCCAGGTATTTCAATTAAAAAAAAGGGCGACGTTGCCAAGTGGTGACACTGTATAGAGTTCGTAACGCGATATCATATACCATTGTGGCTTCTAGTAGTTCGTTCGCTAAATTTTTAGTTTATTTGTGGGACCGAGTCTCGGTTTCTGTGTCCTGGACGTTGCGATTTATGCACCAGTAATAAAGCCGATATTATTGCCCCTGGCCAGTATTGCTTTCACAATGCACTAGGAACAAACCCGACTTCTAAAATAGCACTTGTTCCCATGTATATACTAGCCTGGTTTTGTTGTGGGTATGGAGAATAAATCAAAGTGAATTACCTGTTTAGGATTCTCTACTTATTATAGTATCAGAATACTGAAGTTTCCAGAAAATCCTGTGGTGCATCTTACATTGCAGTGCAGGAGAAACCTTAAACGCCTCATGAAAGTAGAAACCTAAATAGGTGGTTGGTTGCAGATAGAGAGAATGGGGTGATCGTAGTGTTAGTTAGGTTGTAAATAGGCGAAGCCCGTAATTGGCAATTCGCTTATGCTTTCATTTGCCGGAGACACTCATAACCCCATGTACACTAAAACTCAATCATTTGGCTGACCCCTGCAAGCAGGATGTGACCAAATTTTATTTTTTTTGCACTTACTGACTTGTCTTGCGCACTCGACAAAATATGTCGTCACTTCTCACATGAATATTGTCGTAGACTACAGAAATGTTGCCTTTTTATTAATTCAATATTCGGTATAAATTATTTAATCTGAACACAAGAGCCAAGTTACTTACACGTTGTATGTAATAATTTACTCGGTTTCAATATTTAAATATGGAACTGCTTTTTTGTTGCAAACTTGTAAGTAGTGTTCAATTAAGACAAGCGCCATTTACTCCTTTACCCTCCGACTACAATAGGGAAAAATGACGACATTTTTTGTCGAGTGCGCAAAGACAAGACAGTAAGTGCAAAAAAAATAATAATTGGACACATCCTGTTTAGAGGGGTCAAGCCAGCCAAATGATTGAGCTTTAGTTTAATATAGGTAGGATAATATTTATGACCTTTTGATTGATACTGTTGGTCTGAGCCCAGCACAGCGAGGTTATGGATCCAAGAACAAGAAAAAAAATAAAAATAAAACGAGTAGACAAAAAAAATTAAACAGGAAGAGCGAGATAATAAAAAATAAAAACTTAAAAAATTGAGGGCAGCAGGGGTTGTGCACCGAGAGTTGGAGTGTCAACCGAGGAATTTCTTTTGTTGGGCGAATCAGGCGGGTTTAAACCGTACCTTCCTTTGCATATTTGCTGTAGAGAAAGAAACAGACTATTGGTCTACAATCCCTGGGAGCTGCAAACTTTTGCGTTGCATCTGTATTTGTATTGTACACGATATTATAACTAGCATGCATTTCATAGTCGTAAAACCAACCTGCAAGAATAATAATACATTATCAATAATTCTATCATAGCCACAACCACACAAGGACGACTAGGGACCTTATTTATTAGCTGTTTTCATTGTGTAGCGAAGGTAACATTCATTATTTTTCATCCTTGACCGACTTGTCGGTGGACGTGGCACCTGTGCTGGCGGTCTCGGCTGCAATGACCGATGACGCCTGTGATGGCACCGTTGTTTGGGCTGGAGACGTTCCTGAGGCCTGTTGGGGCTGCTGTGAAGGGATCAGGGTTGCGTACTGCTGTTGCTGCAGTTGCTGCAGTTGCTGTGTAGGTTGTTGTTGCTGTGTAGGTTGTTGCTGCTGAGGTTGCAGGCCCTGTTGGTTGACGTATCCATAATTCGAGTACATTGGTTGCGACCCATAGGTTGAGTAATTGTTGTTGGATGGGTTATATGGGTAGTACTGATTAGGTCCCAGACCAGCAGCAGCGTAGAATGGTTGTTGGTAACTGTAGACTTGTTGAGGCTGCTGTTGATACGGGGTTTCGGACAGCAGCTGCGGCGATTGCTGAACGTTTCCGTTGGTAGTTCTTGTTGTTGGAGTCTGCAGACTCGTACCATTTACAGTAGGTCCAGTTCCATTTGCCAGGTATTGATGGTACTGTTGTTGGTAAGCCAGGTAGTAGCTTGTGGCTGGTTGCGCAGGTGCCAGTGCTTTGACTCCTGGCGCGGCTGCGGCTGCGGCTGCTCCTGGTGCAGCAGCACTGGTGCTTGAGGCTGCAGGTGTAACACCCGTTTGAATCACACGTTTGATATCACGTACAAAAAGCGGATACAACAAATCCACAATTCCCTCGCGTTGAGCCATGGCAAGGGCGCGTTCGAACGGTATCCAAACACCCTTTAAATGCATCGATCCAATTTTGACTACATGTCTCACTTTCTCTGACTTAAGGATCCCATCCCGGCGACCACGAGTCATTCGTGCGACGTTTAACAATTTGGTACCATTGATCATGTTGTTGTCGGCTCGTCTCACCACCGATACATTGTTGGCATCAACCTGGTAGCACAAGGTCTTTTCATCCTCCCACATTGTAGTGGTGACCCGTGGACGGATTCCAGAGGGCTGGTACTGGCCCACCAGGGAGCTAGTCAGAGATTCAGACGTCTTGTCTATAGCACCTTGGCCGTTGTTGGTGGCGCTCAGAAACGTGTTGGCAGTAGTGGCCGTTGCTCCCAACTGATTGTAATGCTGCAATTGGGGCTGTGTCATTTGGTTGGGCACCTGCTGGTACATGCTATAGTTGGGCCCATACGCTGGAGGATAGCGTGGGTAGCCATACGACGATGAGGCGGCTACATCACCACCTTGAACACCGCCCGTGGTACCCTTTGCAACTTGCGAAACTTGTGCAGTTGCTGCTTGTTGTCCGTTAGTGGCTGGTTGTTGTGTCTGCTGCTGCTGGACCTGCGGCTGTGCTAATTGTGGTTGTTGTTGTACCAGTTGCTGGGCTTGTTGCTGGGCTAGTTGTGGTTGCTGATGCTGTTGTTGCTGTGGTTGCTGCTGTTGTTGCTGACCGTTGTAGGCATAATAAGCAGCGTAAGGTTGGTTATATTGTTGTCCAGCAGTTTGTTGTTGCTGGTAGTTGCCGTTCATCTGATACTCTGGGTGCTTGGTGGAGTCGGATATTTGTTGTGGGATATAATTGGTCCTGTATTCTTGTACCATAGATGTGGATGATGGTACTTTGCGATCAAGAAGGATGGACATTCACTGACAACGGTTTGGCACTTTCTTACTGTCAACTTTTTTCTACCCAAATGTATTATATAATATCAAGTTGTTGTTTTCTTCTCTTCGTTGAGATTTTCCTCTTTATTTTATTTTGTTTTTTTGTTATTTTTTTTTTGGTATCCAATACTCAGTCACAAAAAATTATTGATAGAAAAAAATATTTATAAAAAAAAAAAAGACTGTGGGAAGAAAAAAATAATATAACTTTTCTCCGGGATAGCCTCAAATAGCTCCGCAGTACTTACTTTGGTCCATACTGAAATTGATAACTAATGCCTACCATCTCCTGTTCTACGATCAATACAAACTCCAACATCTATTGTAGATCATGCCTGCAGCTATTATGCGTTCTGATACTCTCAAGGCGCAAGGAAGGACGATATTTGCATCATGCAACGTCAGGGATGGAACCCTAAAAAAATACATGCGTGTTGTAAGATAGATCATCCATAACCCTCAATCCAATTAGGAAACCAGAACGATCCTACCAAGTGATCCACTGGAATATGTGATCAAGGCCCGCGTAATAATAAATGAAAAATCAGAAAAAAACATACATTACTCCTTATTATTTGTTGGAGATATTATTTTTCGTCTGTTGTCCACTTTTATTAATTCATGCTGTGCCAAATTCAGTCAGGCGGTAAGGGGCAACCGACTACGGTACGGCCGACATACGTTTCAGGCGGGAGGGTACAAATGACAGGTGAGGCTCAGAATTCTATCTATTTCATGCTCCACTATACGCCAGTGAAGCCTGAACATAATAGCTGTGCCTCTTTTAGAGATTGGTACTAAGCCATGTTTAGTCAAACTTTAAACTCTTGACATCTGCGACTCTACATGTCATCTGTATCCAAATACTCTCATAAATGTCATGAAAGCTGTAGTTCTAAGTATGTCAAACAAATCTCAGAAACAAGCTCATGTCCTGTTGCAACTATAGATAAAGTTGGATAAGGCCTGCCATGGCACTACTAGGTCTTGGGCCATGGGATACCTGCAGCCTAGACCATATGCACAGTTTCACCTTCAGGATGCCCTACTGGATTTGGGTTTCATTTATTTTTTATTAAAAATAATTTTTGGCTCACGTATTGGGCAAATACCGTGTTTTAGGTCATACCGTACATATCTGACTCGAACTTCGCTACATAATTTTTCATTCTTTACAGTAATCACTTCCGTATTTGACGCCAAGATGTTTCAATATCCAATTATAATACAAAATTAGAGCATGAGAAGAGTTTTTTTTTGCCATTGCCTCTTTGTTTCTCCTTAATTGCTCCGATAGGTCAAATAATAATAAGAAAAAAAAATGAAACCGGTTACTTCCTACGTGGAGAAAGATTCATATTGCATACACCGGATATTTGAAGTTTTAACTTTTTAATAAAACCTCGCTTCTCATAGTTGACTCGCCTTCTTCATTATCAAGCATTAACCTTTTCCATTAGTTGACCATCTGAGCCGGTTACTCTTGCTGTAACTTCCTATTTAAGACTGCTGCTTTTTATGGTGCGGATTTTATTTTTAATTGCTATGCATGCAAATCCTCTGCGTCTTTATCTGTTTTGGTTTTCAGTTACCCCCTTCACGTGCCTCATCAAAAATCAGAAATTTCATCGGATACGGCACGAATTTCAAAATATCCCTAGCGATCTTCTTAAGAAATCGATTCAGGTTGATTACTGCGTCTGGTTCCAGCTTTTTAAACAGGCGCCAAACATACGATGTTTGTGCTGAGTGTGTTAAAATTAGTACACAAAAAATGATCTAGACCATGAACAATATGAATTGTTGCACTGATTATGATGTAGAAGTGCTATTATTCTATTTAAATTTATAAATTTCAAGCACCTAGTCGACTGAACTTGGAAAAGTCTTGGAAGACTTCTCGTTAGATATCGTATTCTAGATTCGTAGTTCGGATGCATATGGAGTCGCCGATCCTTTTTTTTGGGTAATTTTTTCGGCGCTACCATGCATTGAACCAACATAACTCTCAGAATTAACGAGACAATCACCAAGCATGTCTTTGAGGCGTGTTAACGATGACCCTGAAGCGTTTCTGATACATTTCAGAAATGCTTAATTTTACGAGCGGTGGGAGTGCTGCAAGGGATTTACCACTGCAACACTTTGCTATTGTCTTCTTCAGAGTAGTTTCTAATTAGTTAAAATTCTGAACAAGAAGTTATGAATAAATATTTATGGCTGTCTAAATATTTTTAGAGTTAGAATAAACTATGCGTAGAAAATCCAATTCGCCTGGAGGGGCACATTTTGGTTAGCGGTGTTAGTAGCGATGTTAAATCTCATGTATTATTTTGTTCGCTTGTGTTACAGGATGAAATCCGCTCATCGTTGTGAATCGAAAATCTGGTTACATTTCTGCGGTACAGTGATTTTTACTCTCGGATCCTTCCATGCTTTGCATATGCGAAGCACACCATGCGCGACTCTTGAAAAGTCAAACCACCACCGGACACTAAAATTCGTATTTTGCACAGCTACGAATGGCAGCTTCCAATTTACTTTTTGGGATCTAATAAACCTTTAAAGCTATTCCTGAACTATTGCTAAAGTAGAATGTATGACCAATAGCGGGGTTGTCGCAAATGCCTGAGATTTATCCAAAAAAATACCAACGTATCTAAAAAAATGCGCAAACCCGGAATCGAACCGGGGGCCCAACGATGGCAACGTTGGATTTTACCACTAAACCATTTGCGCTTCTCTTGCTTTTGATAATAATTTTACTTGCCATGATTAATTCTTTGTAACTGCTAGTAACGAGTGCGTATGGCGAATTTAAGTTAAAGTTGTTAGAGTTGTCGTGAAATCATATATTAATGTTGTCAGGTAGCGATATTTTAGTTTCCACTCCAATCCAAAGTTTATTCTCTGTCTTGGTAAAATATGTGATATTAAATATTAAATCTTAACATATCTTTCATTACCTCAAATTAATAATAAAGTTCAATAATCTAACTTTCTTATGAGAAATGTATCCTGTCTAAAATCTAAAAGCTATCTCAATATTACGTCAAATTCCCACGGTACAATTCCTTAATCACATTCCCTCCAACTATGCTCTCCTTTACTATACCCTGGACCTTATCAGGAAATACTCTACCATACCAAATAGGTTTTGGGTTATCTGACGGAAGATATATGACATTCCCAGCGTATGCGTGACCGCCTATGTGTGAGATTAACCCAACCTCGACTTTCTCTTGAAGTCCTTCCCTCTCAAGTACCCTTGAAAACTCTTTTTCAAGTAATGGTGCAATTTTGCCACACCTTACATCTCGTTGAGTGTGTCCACATATTAGAACCAAGTCATTCGAAATGGTGAAGTTAGTGTACTCAAACTCGTCATCCTCAAGAAAGTCTACTATTGGAGTTTCAATTTTCAGCACTGACTTGAAAGGATTATACACTTCTTCTGAAGCATAATCTTGAGGGACCAAGAATTTACGAATAAATCTCTTCGTGTCTGCCATTTTAAATTTGATTGCTTGTCTTTCTGGGTATAAGTAAACTAACTGATCATCATCTGTGACTGAAAACTTTTCAAGAAGAGATTGTTGATTCTGCATCAAGATATTCGACACCAATACTGGGTGCATAGGACTGAACAAACTTGCTTTCAAGTGATTGATTTCGGAAGCTAAAGATCCAGGGATTAGTTCAATCTTCGACAGCATAGTATTGAAATCATCAATTCCATGGCTCAACACCAACAAATGTTTCCACGGATTACTTTTAGTCCCGTTCAAGTTCCTATCAAAATCTATCGCATGAGTTGGAGGAAACGTAGGAATCTGACAAAAGGTACATCCCGTATCGTATTCTGGTGGTGGACACTTTTCGATAGTCCGGAATACCGACCTGAACCTACGCCAAATCAATGTTCTCTGCATCGAATGCTTGACATCAAAAAAGAATTTTGATGTCTCATTATGTAAAGTTATGAATTTTAAATCCCGGTACGACACGATCCGCATCCGAGACTACATATCGATGGCAATTTTTCTCATTAGTAAAACTCCCCGCGTTTTTTGATTAGCACGACCATGCGAGTTAATTTATTCAATGGCTGCAAAATCATCTTTTAACTGCCAGCCTTTTCTAGTCTTATCCCATATACATATTTCCCGTAACATCGATCTCATCAACACCATATCACTTTCTTTTTTGACAGAAATTCCACAGTTCTGTAATATCTTATTCGAGGTACTAAACTTATCGGGTTGCAACTTGAGGTAGTCAATCAATTTTATGAGAGTTTCCTGCTTGTTGATCCCATCGTTCACCAGGTTGTTACTCTTCTTAGTAGAACCAAACACTGTTTCTTTTACTGTCTTCTTCAGTTTCAATTCTTTTAAGATAGATGTCGACGACATTGGTGAAGCTCCACTCGACTTGCCAAACTTCTTAGGACCAAATTTTCCAGCAAGACCAAACTTTCCCGTCCATGTTGGAGTGCCAATTTCGTTACGTCGAGCAAGCATTCTTGATTTTTTTAAGGCCTGTGCAGCCTCATTCGCAACCTTATTTGCTTCTTTTTCCACTAATGAGATTTCTTGGTTCTCAGAGTCTATTATACTATCATGTTGCAACGTGCTATGCACACCGCTATTAGCAAATATCCCATCCAATATTCTGTTATCGTCTTTCGATTCGTTGTTGTCATCGTCCTTGTCTCCTTCGAATGTATCCAATTTCGACACACCCATGATATTAGCAACCTGATATAAATCATCATCATTATCATGCTTCTTCTTGTATAATGTTGTAGTTTTCCGTTCCTTACCTTCCGTAAATGTCTTCTCGGATCCACTAAACATGTCACCTGTTTCCGTACCAACTTCATCTTGATCACCCAAGGTAAACAAGTCGTGAAGATCATTTACCTTAAATAACCGCCGTTGTTTTGGATCTTTCAAAATCTTGTTCGTTAAAAATGTCTTGAATATTTGTCGATGATAAATCTTTTCCTCGATTGATCCGGTGGTCATTAACCGATAGATAGTGATATCTTTCTTCTGGCCCAAACGCCAGGCTCTTTCCCTTGCTTGCATATCAGTTGATGGGTTCCAATCCGGATCATAAATAATTACTCGGTCTGCTCCAGTTAAATTGACACCAAGACCACCGACCTTAGTTGTCAACAAAAAGACATTTAATTTGGGATTCTCATTAAATTGATCAACTAGGGTTTGTCTTCTGACAATTGGTGTCGATCCATCCATCCTTAAATATGTAAAATAGTCCGATTCTCCCTCCTCTGGTTCTATGACTTTGAGGTTAGCAATGAATTTCTCTAAAATGTCCAACATTTGTCTTGTTTGACAAAAGAGTAATGTTTTGTGCTTCTGCAGTTGCCATAACTGTAACAAGCTTTTCAATACCTGCATTTTTCCAGACTTTGTTGGATTTCCGTAGTCTTTCGAATGCATTAATGCATCTCGATTAACTAAATCTGGATGGTTGCAAATCTTCCGTAATACATCCACTCCCATTAAAACGTTCCTTCGTCCTTTCAAAATGGAATCCAAGTCTTCACTGTGCAAAAATTTCTCGTAGAGATCTTGCTGAACTTGCGTAAGCTTGACAAATAGAACCATTTCATTCTTCTTTGGTAGATCCTGGGCAACGTCGCTTTTCAATCTTCTTAAGAGGTACGGGGAAATAAGATCACGTAGCACCACAGCACATTTATACCCTGTTTGAACTTGAACGTTCGATGCATTGGCATATCCTCCCATATTAATTGGGATAGAAAACTGTTGTTGGAACACTGGAAGAGTCCCTAATCGACCAGGAAAGACAAAATCAAACAACGACCAAAGTTCCATTAAGTTATTTTGAATAGGTGTTCCTGATAAGATAATACGATTATAAGTTTTGATCTGTTTGCAGGTTAACGAGATATCCAGATCGGGGTTTCTAATTTTGTGACCTTCATCCAAAACAACATACCCCCATTTGCGAGGTAAGATATGTTTGGAATAGATCCGCAATCCAACATATGTTGTTACAAGAACGTGTCCCCTCTCCATAACACGATCCACAATCTCCTTGGCGTTTATCTGACTCGAGATTCCGCTCAAAGAAGCTTTCGAAGAAGTGGGATCATGCTTTTCCAAAAACTCTTCTAATTTCTCTTCTGAGATGTTGGTCTTCCCCATTCCCGATCCAATACTATGTAAAATAACACAGCGTAATGGTGGCCACCATCGATGAAATTCATTGACCCATTGGTTTAACACTGTTGCTGGAACCACGACCAACACTGGTTTGTCTAGAAGTCCGGAGTAGTGAAGGCCAGCAAGGAAAGATATAATCTGAATTGTCTTTCCTAACCCCATTTCATCTCCGATAATACCACCTGATTTCTGAGAGTATAATTCCCAGAGCCATTGCACACAGGTCTTCTGATAGTCGAACAAAGAAGGATAGATATCTCCAGGTAATCTGAATTGTTCATTCAATACCGCATCAGCAATTTTAGGATGCGGTTTGAACCATTCGGGTTCGGAATCAGAACCGTCATTCTTATTACGAAGGGAAGAACGTCTTGCAGTCCAGTCCTTCAATCTGGTTTGATAATACAACTCATCCCCGTCGTCTATATTCCGCTGCTGTTTAAAATTTGTCTGAGATGTTCCCCCTAGGTCCTCTCCGGTATCTTTTTCTTCTTCCATCTCTTCACCCTCCTCATCCTCGCTATCTTGATCAGATATTACAAAGTCATCATCTTTAGTAATCCGGCGCTTCTTTGTCACTGAATTATCGTAATCATTCTCATTATAGTCATTGTCGTTGTCATTATTGTCTTCATCATCGTCAAAGCCAGGAGCACGTAGAAACACATGACTCTTCTCAGTTTCGGAAGGCATTTCTTGCTGAAAAGCACTTTGGTTTCCAAATGCTGTAATCTTCCCTGTCCTTATTAAAAACTCCCGCTCTGTTTCCCCAGGCAACATCTCATTACGACCTGGTTCCGAATTCTCCTGACTCCCTTTTGCCTTCAGAAGCTGGTTTTTGCTCTCTTCAAGACGCGTCCTAATATCTTCCACATCCTGTTTCCGAGGAATGAGTTCGTTTACTTCAAACCATTCAATTTCTTCACGGATCTGTCTGCGTGCACTTAGCTTTGTTCTTGGGTTATTGAGCTTATCTTGAAGCAATTTTATACGTGATGTGGTACTAGTAAGGTCTTTCACGGCCTTTTCCAACCGTTTTTCATCGAGTTCCGCATCTTTACTGATCAATGCTTGATTTGCCTTTTTAGTAATAGAATCTTCTAATTGGTCTTGATCAACAAGCTTGACGCCTAAAGATTCAAGAGAATCAGCCATCAGTAATAAGCTGCTCTTACAAAAAAATGGATTGCGAAAAAAAATGTCAAAATTATCAATAGTTTTACAAATTAGTGTAATTTTTACCAAAAATCTTTCCCAAGTTTATTTGGCTGCGAATTATTTATTCCTTTTGAAATACTTGTTTTTGCAAATCTTCCAAACAATCTCTATATATTGCTTCGTCAGCATCGGTGATTAATTCATTAGAATCGATCTCTATATTTTTTACCACGTTAACTCCACGACCAACACCACGTACAAGGCTACTGAACCACTTGCCTTCTCCCTTACCGAAACACAAATTATATGCGTTACCTGGCTGGTTGGCACGAGCAGTACGTCCCACACGATGAACATATTCACGTGAAGAGTTGGGCAAGTCGTAGTTGAAGACATCAGAGATCGATGCGATATCGATACCACGGGCAATCAAGTCTGTGGCTACCAAGATATGAATTTGTTGTGTGCTAAAATCCTTCAAGATTTTAGTGCGCACAGAGGTTTTGTTATTCGTCAGATTGATGTATGCAATATTCACGGTATTTGGCGCGAGACGGCTGAGTATGAGTTCCAATAACTTGGCCAACCGCAAAGTGGCTTCATTAGACTTGGCAAAAATCAATACATTTGATAATTTATCCTGGGATAACATAAACTTGGCTAAGATGAGTGGTTTCAATGATGATTTGGATGAGCCAAATTGTAACTTGTACTCCGATAATGTTGGAGGTAATGTAAACATTTCGTTGACCAACTGTTCTTGGTCGTTGACCACAATAAGACGTGGCTTTTCAAATTTCAATGCTGATAACTTACCGGCATCTGTTGTTAAAGTGGCCGAAAACACCATTTTCTTAACCGGCAACCGCCACTGATCTGCAATATTGATTTGGCGGTCAATGTGGCCAATTAAGACCCGGCACCAGTTCTGGAATGACTGGTTTAACAACCGATCTGCCTCATCAATCACCAAGTATTGTAATGAGTCGAGGTTGAGGGATCCGTTTTTAATATGGTCAACCAATCTCCCTGGAGTAGCCACAATTATGTCGGGCTCATTTTTCCTGATACGATCGCCTTCTTCCTTGATAGAAATATCGTTCTTCAAGTTGACTACCAGCAAGTTTGTTCCCAGAGACAATTGAAGCAATGTAGCCTTTACTTGAGAAGTTAAGGGCTTGGTAGGCACAAGGATAATGGCTCGTACGCGTGGTACTATGCGATTGTGTAAGCTCTCGATTATTGGAATCAGATAAGCCAATGTTTTACCCGAACCAGTGGATGCATTCACCAACAAATCTCCCTGAGGATCGGGCAGGAGCTTGTTGATAGCAAGATCTTTGAGCAAGAGATTTAATACCGCGATCTGAACAGAAAAAGCCAGGGTAAAACCATGCTTTTCTAAGTTGCGTAACATGAAGGACGAAATGCCAAACTCACTGAATGGTTTAGAATCTTGTGGCAATGCGTAGATCGGAGTGGTGAGCCAGTCTAAGTTTTGTAAATGGGCCGAATTGGCAACCAACCGTTTGTCACGGGGCAATTCTGGTTGTGGCATGGGTGCCAACTCATGGATATCTATATCATCTTCAGGTTCACTTTCACTCTCACTTGATTCGATCTGTGTTTCAGTGGTGGATCTCTTGAACTTCTCAAAGATGTTGGAATGCTTGGCTATGTATTGGGAGTCTTCCATCGGTTCATCCAGTTCCAGATCATCTTTTTGGTTTGATTGAACCACTTCCTTGTCTATTTCAATGTCATCATTCTGTTCAATCGTGGAACTTGCATTCTCTGCTTGACTGGTTTGACTGTCACTCTCATCCTCTTCGCTCTCATCTTCATTATTACTTTCGCTTTCATTTTCACTTTCACTTTCATTTTCGCTTTCACTTTCACTTTCAACCTCACGTCTTCTTTTCAAGACAACGGGTTTCGACAGAACCGTCACTGCTGTAGGATCAAAACGGGCAGCAAACATTGATGGGCTAAAGTCTCATCTCATTATGGTGAGAAATGCGATGAAGCGCCAGATTTGTGTGCAGCACCCGCGCACTCAGTGAAAAATTGATCAACTTTCTTCGTAACTAAACGACAAACTTACCATTCACAAATGAGAGCTGCCGTCGCCTTATTGAAGAGATCGGCGTGGAAGGGACCACATGTTGTACCCTTACCTATAGCAGAGGCCATAAAGAACGGGACTCCGATCCGTACGAATGCCAGAAGTTGTACGATATTGCCCCAGTTTGTCGGGTTGCAGTTCCAGATCCACAACGGGAAGGAATACGTCGAAGTTGAGATTACCGACGATATGGTTGGCTCCAAATTGGGTGAATATGCCGCCACCAGAAAGAAGTTTTTGTATAAGTACTCCAAGAACTAGCTTGTATATATATTTTACGGTTCATGTATGCTTATTGATATTCGTTTGTTTTATGTAAGCCCTATTTTTTATATTCAGCCACGATCACCCGACCGAGGATTGAAATCGTCCAATCTTGCCTGTCTCAAGGCACCGGTCCGGTCGTTGACAGGCCATTTCCCCCAGCCGTTGAGCCTGATTACCAATGCGGTGGCATTATCGTCGCCGCCTACATACTCAACAAACTTGATCACTTCGCGCGCACATGCCTGAGGGGTTGCCTTAGGATGTCCCACCCTGTTGAAGTGAGCCATAACAATATCAGCAATCTCCTGGTCAGTTAGCACGTCAGTGACTCCATCGGTGCAAAGCACCAAAAAGCATTCGTCGCCGCCCATACCACCAACCGTCCATTGCTTGATCTCATCTGGCGATAAGTGTTGGTGTATCAATGTAGAGTCCCCGATAATGTGCTGAAATATATCTGGTTCTGCCGACACACCAACTTGCTTAAAATTGATATCACCAAAAGCTCGGGTATTTGCCAATGAGACGAATCTTTCTTCGCCAAAGGAGTCTGTCATAAAGAAGTTTGCGGCAAACCGACGGAGTCGTGAGGCTTCTACGGGATTCAGAGGATGATGCGCCTCGGTCAACGCATGGGCCTGCCCCGTACGGTCAACCAAGATGGCTCTAGTGTCTCCGACTTGTGCGACAGTCAACTTGGAGATTGTGTTGCGTTGGAAGTAGTACAGTTCTGCCGGTGCCGGTTCACCGTTGCATACAGTTTCCAACATAACCGACGTGCATGTTGATCCCGACTCGTTCTCGTCCTGTTCAAAGAACAGGTAGTCTGCTTCTAAGAACAGAAGCGGTATCCGCATATGTAAGTCATCCGGTTCGATCGCCAATTGTGTAAGTTCGATCTGATTAGCTGAGCGGTATGTTTCGAAAGTTTCTTCAGAATGCTTGTACCAACGTTTCCAGTATCCACCAATATTCTTCCAGTAACGCTTCGCCAAGTCAGTACGAACAGAATTATCCAGCACCAAAGGGTCAGCTTCCTCGAGATGCCGGGCCAAGTTGGCGGCGAGGTACGTCGAGCACCGATCACCGCCGTGGCCGTCAAACACACTGAAATTGAACATGACACGGTCCTTCACCAGCAACACCTGGGCACTATACTTGTCTTCGTTGTACAACCGGTTGACACGCGACGAGTAATGGCCGAAGTGGCTGGGGGCTTTGAGAAGCGGTACACGAAACTTGCCGATATTGCCAGACGCTCGGTCAACGGGCGTGAATGTTATTGTGTCCAGTACATAACGCCGTCCCAAGTCAGACTTCAACCACAGTCGTTGCCACGGCAATTGGCGTACGCAATACATCGGTAAAGGAAAGTAAGATACTCGTGCAAAAGATCAAAGGTCGCTGAAACTTGTCGCGGAGAATCCAAACTTGGGGTAAATTTTTGGAGTTATTTTTTTTTTTGGCATTTGGCATTTTTCTCGTATAATTTACATTTAATATGAAGAATACTCTATAAAACAAGACGCTCATTGGCATCATCGTCGTAGTTAAACTCGTCTATCTCTTCGTCTTGGTAAGAGGTCCGAAGATCCCCGGGACCCTGTCCCAAAACACTCTCTTTGATTCCCGAGATTGCCCCGCCAATCTGGTCCCAAACACTACGGGTCGGTTGCAACTGCGACCGCGACTCGGGCTGCGCGGAAAATAATGTCCGCTCGCTACCGTCATCTTCCATAGAGCCAACATCGATCCGTTGTGCCAAGGAGTCATGGAAACTGCGGCGGTTTTGCTCGTAGTTTACATTCGCTGCGGTGGATAAGTTAAATGGGCGCAAGTTATCCCCCACAGGTTGAAGACGCCTCGCCATCTCCCGCTCAACAATTCGTTTGGCTTCAACAATAAGCACCTCTTTCCTCCGATTATTCATACTCTCACCATCAACTGGTTGTAGCTGCTGTTCCTCATCGGAATCGTCATCAAAAATCGTCCATGAATCCAGAAAATCGCCAAACCCAAGTCGTTTCTTCAATTTATCGTAAACATTAAACGTCGTTAGCACCACCGGTATCAACACAAACCGGGGAAGCCAATTGTTCAATAAATTAAACAACCCCGTTAAGTGAATAGATTTCCCAAACCAGTCTTCAAAGATCGACTCCCTTGATATAAACAATGTGATGAAATTGTACAGCAACGGAATAGTCAACCGAGCAATGTACATGGCATAGAAACATGCCGACACCGGGTCCGAGTTCCGTGATACCAAATGATACATGTTAAACACCTTTAACTGGGTCAATGAGTTTAAGGCGGCATATAACATGTAAGAAAATACGAAACTTGACACCACCAATTGCAAGAACCCATGATTACTTATTCCAGTGAAAAATATTAATGCATTGACCAACGAAAGTTTGGTCAGATGAAAGAACTCAGATTCAATGATGGCAAAAGAAGCCAAAAATAACACTACTGATGTCACTCGGCTTGCAATGGGACGCACATAATAAAAATAATAAAAATTAAGCCGTGGCGACAAAATGTAACGGTAATTTTGGAGTCTGAAGTTGAGTTGGTTCCGTTCTTCAATATTAGGGTTCGATTTAGCATGCAAAATATCTTCCAACTTCGAAATCTGCAAGAGCACGTTATCGAACTCCGATTCGTATGCAGTAAACTTGTTGAGATTCTGGTTGAACAGAGCACTGAGTTTTGTCATGAACTGCTCGGTGACCTGGTCACGAGAGATGGAATTGGCAGGATCTTGCAAGTATTGTCTCTCCATAGATTCCTTCAAGTCCCCCGGAACTCGGGCATAGAGCTCAAGAATCCAGTCCCTGAACCTGAAATCTTCTTGTGAACTTGTAGTGTAGCTTTTTTGCAAGGCAAGAACCTGTAAAACTTCGTCCTTGACAGTAATCTTGGTATCTTCCAAATTATCCACCAATTTCGGTACTTTCAAGTAGTAGTGGTTCAAGTTCTGAACCAAGTTTCCCTGTATCCATTTGAGACGGGGAATTGCCACGAGGCCATGTGCCATCAACCACAAAGCCAAGATCAATGAGTAAATGTGGGACATGGCGATGATCATCAACTTCAAATGGCCAATAGTCAAGCCTACCTCCAACATGAGGTAGACGATACCAATAATAGAAACGCCTATAACAATTAATTGGAAACGTAAATTGCGTTTGACGGCGTCACGGAATTTGTTCCAAGGGTTGTGATGTCCCGAGCGGTAGTATTCTTGGAGCAATGGTAAGAGAAGCCACGTCAACAAAAAGGTGGTCCAATAGTTTGATTTCCACAAGTACAAGATGATGTTATCGGGTAGGTCGAACCATGTGACTGTCAGTGACGTACTATGAGACACATAGTCGATTGGTAGAAGGAACACAATAGAAATGGGGATAAACACCGCGAGAGTGACGGGGATCAGGAAGTACCATGGGTATCGATATAGATTGATATGGAACCGGATTCCAAAAAATGATACCACCAACGATATGGCATAACAAATTGTAGTGGCCAACCACATTAGATGTAATCGTGATTTATATAAAAAAAAAGATTAGCTCCGTATCAACAGAGGCGTCTAAAATTACAAAACAGATTTGATAATTAATCTTTTCGGTGATCCGCTCGGCGTGTGACCAAATAAACCATTCCAGGAACAAACAACGGGAAAAAGACGGACCGATTCGCGGTTGCATAAAAGAACCAGATCCGCACTTTAATTTTTCAATCGCAGAATAGACTTAAAGTAACTTAAGCGATGTCCGCCGGTCCCGAAAAGCCCAAGAAGTCAGTGGGGTTCGCTCCAGCTCCTACCGAAGACTTATGGGAACACCGTAAACAACTCCGTAAGAAAGAAGAACAGAAATTACAGTCAAATCCTTTCCACAAGATTCCTCCTGAATTGGCATACCTAAAGCCAAAGACTCCCGGCCCCAAGCCCTTACCACTGTTTGTCAAGAAACCAAGGGTCCCTCAGGAATCAACACCCGTACCTGAGCTTGGAGACTTGAAGTTATTGGCCATTAAAGACATCTCGGTCCAGAACAAAGAAACCGAGCCAAATTTCCACTACCCTTCGATCGAGAGACCAATTACTTCTACCCACGTCTTGGTGGACATAAAATATGCCTCACTCAACTCGTATGATCTTGCCAAAATCAACAAATACATCCTTAATGTTAGTAATGTTAAGGTCGGCTTGGGATACGAGTTTGCCGGGGTAGTCGCAGAGATCGGCACAACTGTCCAAGGATTTGCCCCAGGAGATATTGTTTTTGGATTAGTCGAGCCTACAAGAAGGAAAGGTGCTTTGTCCACCAGTTTGGTCATCAATCCAACCACCGATGTTCTCATCAAGGTAGACGAGAAAACTCTTGAAACATTAGAGACGCTTGATGTCGAGCTTTCTTTCGAAACTAGTGACAACAATGAAGACTTTGAGATTGGCTCAGATAATGAGAGTACGGGGGTGCAACAACCAGAGGAAACGAATGATGTTGTACCAAGTGTAGCAAGTGATGAGGAGAAAGATCATGAGGAACAAGAACCAGAACCAAACCTTACAAATCAATTGGACGAAATAGCCAGAACCAAACAGGGTAATGCATACCCTATCGACAGGAACCTCACACCATTAGCTAAGTTGACGACCTTTCCTCTCCTTTATTGCAGGGCCAAAAAGATTCTCTCACATTTGAAACCAGGACCGACCGCTAACATTCTTATCAATGGTGCCGATACCAACTTGGGATTCACGCTAGTTCAAATCCTAAATTCCAATTTATACACATTCACCAAACTCAACCTCATTCTCTTAATCCGAGAAGAGAGTCAGATTTTCATGAATGGATTCATCAGCCAATTCAGCAAGGGTAAATTTTATGATCCATCGGTCATAAAGAAGATTAGTTTGGTTACGTACAATATGGCCAACGAAGATATTGTTTTACCTGGAGAAAAAGTTCCAATCAATTGGAAGAAACCAGACTACTTGGCTTCTCAAGTCATTGAGGCGCTATTTGCGACACAATACTACGACAATGATGCCTTGATTGACACTCACAATATTGACCAGTATAAATTAGACTTGATTGTGGATATTGTCGGCAGTAAACGTTTTCTACAGACGTCATCGATACAGTTCAAGAAGTTAGATGAGTTGAAGCTTCCTATCCACACACACACCAATGCACCGTTGAACACTCTCTTTAATGGTAAGACTAAAGAACCATTTTTAACGAAACTTCTCAAGCCTAAAAAGGATGGATCATCGTTCGTCTCGGCATGCAGTTTCCAAATACGTTTTCCAACGTATAATATTGACGAATTGATACCCTACACTGAAAGAGGACTTAATCCATGGGGGTCTGGGTGGACATCAAACTTGTTGAATACTTTGACGAACTACAATTACCACGATGAAACTGAGTTGAAGATTAGCCGACAAACTGTGGAACAAGGTTTGCAACAAGTTTTAAATAATTCTTTAAAGTTTCGCATCGACGATGTTCTTGATTGGAGAAACGATTTTAGACTACAAATTAGGTTATTGAAGGAAGACGACAAAAAGCTTGTTCTTAAGATTGAGGATTTCTAGGCGAGTTTCAGGCCCCATATTGTGGTGTGATGCGATGTCGTTTCTTGGTTTCAATTGTCTGCAGGGCGATATTGCCGGTATGACATAATGCAAGTATACCATTGGTGCGAATATTTTTATTAGCCATTTTTGTATGACGACAAATTGATATTACAGGAAGCTACTAATCAACACTACCATTCGCTAGTAATTTTTTTTTTCAATAACCACGCAAGTAAGAGGTGGTCCCAATCATCTTACGCGAGCGTACTTGATCCGTAAACTTTTGCAAACCTTATTGAGCTCACGGCTACATTCTAAACTTAACAATACTAGGTTTGAAGATCTTGGTTTCCGATGAACCATTATTAACTATGTTACAATAGCTGTAATACAGTCGTAAAAATTACCGAAAGCGTTTCGTTCCTGCTGCTTTGAGTGACTTTTTTCGCGGATGGTACCGGTTTAAAATCAGGAGATTAAGGTAGTTTAACGTTGTGAGTGTGCGAAGAAAAAATGGTCTAGAAATATGGATTAAAATATCTATATAAGGACAATAAAACGAGATGTGATTCCAATCACAATGAATTTCATTAGGAGGTTTACTACATCGAAATCAATCATTAAAAATATGAGCACAGCCAAACAAATTTACAAGATCCAAGATCTTACTGAAGCACAGAAAGCAATTGTTCGTGCTTCTGTCCCTGTTTTGGAACAAAGCGGTGAGCTTTTAACAAAAACCTTTTACCAAAACATGCTTACCAATTTCCCAGTTGTTAGACCATTCTTCAATGAATCTGATCAAAAGTTGATGAGACAACCAAAAATTCTTGCTTTTGCATTGTTAAACTATGCTAAGAACATCGATGATTTGACTCCATTAACTGCGTTTGTACGCCAGATTGTCGAAAAACACGTTGGTTTGCAAGTTGAAGCTGACCACTACCCAATTGTTGGTGAATCTTTGTTGAAAACTATGGTTCAGCTCTTAGGTGAAGAAACTGCCAATGAAGAATTTTTGGCTGCATGGTCTGCCGCATACGGTAATTTGGCACAACTTTTAATTGACGCTGAATTTGCCCAATATCAAAAACAAGAATGGCACGGTTTCCGTAAATTTACTGTCACGAAATTAGTTGACGAATGTGAAGATGTGAAATCTGTTTACTTGAAACCATCCAACCCAAACGAGAAGATTTCAATTCCAAAGAGGGGTCAATATATCTGTATTAGATGGGTATTGCCAGAATCTCCTGAAGAGAAGTCCAGAGAATATTCTCTTTCTGAATTCCCAACTGGTAACGAATACCGTATTTCTGTCAGAAAGGTTCCAGAAGGTAAGATCTCAGGCTTTATCCACAATACCTTGAAGGTTGGCGATGAGCTTAAGGTTGCCCCACCAGCTGGCCAATTTATTTATGAAGATAGTTCCAAGGAGGTCGTTTTGGTTGTTGGTGGTATCGGTATAACTCCAATAATCTCTATTTTGGAACAATCCTTAAAGCAAGGTCGTAAAGTCACTCTCTTGAACTGTAACAAGACCGTGAGCTCCAGACCATTCGCTTCTTACTTGAAAGATCTCAAGGCACAATACCCAACTACTTTGACCATTAAAGACTACTTTTCTGGCGAAGCTGCTGTTGCTGAACCAATCGACTCTGTTGAATTGAGAAAACTCACCAAGGAAGATTTGGCGTTCATTGACAGCGAAAAAGACGTCTACTTACTTGGTCCTCGTGAATTCATGACCTTTGTTAGAGGTGAATTGGAAGCTAAAGTTCCTAGCATTAAGTATGAATTCTTTGGTCCTACTGAGGTATAGCGTTGTATTATTTTGTACAGGATGGGATAAGTTTACATTTCTATTTATATATAGTAATTATTTTTTATAACATTTGATCATTTTTATTATTATTTCAATTATTTTTCGATAGAAGCAAGGAAAAAAAGAAAGCTAAGCGGAGGTTGTCGGAGTTAACTAACGGAGAATTCCTGGTAACGCCGATACCTCGAAAGGCTCGGGAATCTGTGGCGCGAATATTGTTTCCTCCTTCAAACTCTAAAATGGCATTGAATTACAAAGTGTGACAAGAGATTGAAGGGAGATGATATTCCAGTCAAAAATAAAAGTCTGAGACAATGGTATGGGACAGCTGAGTGCTCCTAATTCGAAGACATTTTTGCAATTAATACCCATGGTTGAAGAAATATCATAATAGGAGTAAAAATATAGGAGAATTGCCTGGGCTTTGAGGGATAGCCGTAGATGGCTAAATCGAAAAGAGAATCCCACTAAGGCATTTTTCAAGCCATTCCCCCTTTGGAATACACGTTGGCAATTCGAGGTCTCCAGCCGTGTGTAAACAACGGAGTTAAGGATTACATCAGCGCTTTGCGGCAGTGCCAAGGCAAATTCCCCAAAAAAATAGAGGGCCCCTAATCAAAAATGTCTAAAATATACGCCCCCACTTCAATTTGTGAGCTTTAACAGTCCAGCCTCTGATTACAAATCAGCTAGCAACGTTTTCCCCGCTACAATGCCTAAATAGGAACGATCATTAGCGACCAATAAGTGGTTGTTCTTGTGACTCACAAATCATCAAGGATTCTGTACAAACCGAGCTATATAGTTCAAAAACGTTATTTACATGCGTAATTGTGGCAGGTTTTTTAAGCGATGATCAAGTTTTGACTGACCTAATGAGACCCCAAAGGAAAAAAGCAACTGTATGCGGAGTTAACGTATTAATGACTAATCTTCGCTAAGTTTCGCCGTGACACAAAACACTCCAATACAATGTATATGCTTTTCTGTCTCGTAATATAGGCATGTTAAATGGTATCTGGAGTAATACGCCTCAAAAGTAGCAAAAATGATTATGCCGCACACATGTGAATAATGGCGTGGAACAACGGAACTACGCCACTGTCATTCATTTGCCCATTTAGGTTGAGGTACACAGGACGTTGAAGTTTCTTATTAAGTAGCTGGATCAAAGTCGATAGCCGAGCCAGACCCGCGTTTAATGCCAATTGCGTTGTGTACGATTCAATCGCGTAAAGATAATCACCCATAGTCACATTGTTCCGTTCGTTGATGTAGATTGACACCGGCGACTTGAGATTCTCGTGCTGCGTAACAACCACAGTATATTCCACGTCATCAACTATCACCTCTTCTATTTTGTGTAGCATTATATCTTTCTCGATGTTTAGTAAAGCCGGCCTCTCCTGTTCAGATTTGGCTTTGGCGAATGTGGGTGTATATGCACTCTATTGTTTCTAATTATGATTTTTTTTTTGTGCCAGTCTTTTTTTTCCAATGATTCACAACCGGTACATGTAGATACGATTTAACGCTAATCTATATTCCATTTAGGAAATTGAGTGATCATGTTTGCCTCCGGTCTATATTTGCAAATTTTAGAAAACTAATACGCTTTTTTTTTCTTTGATATAAATAGTTTGCCACCTCTTGCTTATCTGCATCCACTCCATTTCAGGATACAGTTAAGACTACCAGGTCATTCCACTAATTCTGGTTGCAACCGAGTCAACCTTCACAAAGGTTCTTCTGATCCAAAATTTTCGCGTCTTCTATCGGTGGCAATTATACTCATCTGATGGATTGTTTACGCCTGTCCTCTCCTTCTATCTCTACTTTGTCAATTACTACTACCGCAACAACTGGAATTTCTTTGAGGAATTCGAACTCAACTCCTCCCCTGCCAATTGACTCGGAGCCAGATATCAAATACCCTGTTACTGATGTAGCAGCAGCAATGGAATCATCCAAATTCTCACAGGACCTCATCGATTCAATTAATGCGTGTTTATTTACCAAGGCTGAAACCGGGATTAATAATTGTTCCTTCCCCTTGGTTGTGAATATCTTCTTTCGCTCAAAGAGTACCCTCAATGAAATTTCCAAATTTTTGACGCTGTTCAATTTACAAGACTCCATTGCAACGCGTTTTGATACCCCAAATTCCAATTCAGGTGCAGTGGACATATCTTGCAGTGATTCTAATAAGCCTATCATTGATGATTTAATATACAAGATTAAAGATTACAATGAGTCACATTCAAATGGTTTTGACTACCACTTGGACTACTCAAGTTTTTTATCTCACCCTGGAATTCTTTTTGTCAAGAATCTTTCCGAGTCTTTGGTGTTGGATAAACAGCAGGAGTGCATTATAATCCGGAAGCTGGATGCAAGTGCTAGCAAAAATGATTTATTCAAGCTATTCATGGATAACAGTTACTTTAAATCTCTAACGGAAATCAAAATATTTCACAGCGAGGTTAATTCGGTACTATCTTGCTTTGCAATAGCTAAGTTTGACAATTACCACGATATCGATATTGTCATTTCAAAACTTAACAAGTTTGTGCCTAACGTATTTAACGAGAACAGAAATATTCCGCTATACTTAAACAAATACTTGCATAGGCGGGAAAGAGGGGGTAGTACTGGTGGCATACTTTCCAATGGTATGATTACCAAGACTCAAATACCCTCTAGTCCAGTGTCTAGTAGTTCAGTGGCTAACGAATTTGATTCCATATTTGTTGAAAATTTAATTAAGTTCTTCCCTACAACTGCAACATTACTTGATTTCCATCTGTTTGTGACCAAGATCAGTTCCATATGTAACCCAATTGAGGAGACATTCTTCCCCATATATAATACAGAGGAACAGGTAAATAATTCATCTCAAATTAAGTTTGTTGACTACGGTTACATCAAATTTAGAACCACTCCATGTGTTCTGATGAAGGTTTTGAAATTATTATACTATTTGAACAATTTGACTTGGGATCAATTTTGTGATTTAGATACTACCAACCTAGAACCACTATTTTTGACCGATAAGCATGAAGAATTTCAAGAGGCGGGGGTCCGATTGACGATAGCTCAGTACAAACACAATTCTTATTTATTTAAAAATGCTAGTTGCAGGTACTTGGCATTTGATTCTATTTCTGAACAGATTCTCACGTCTCCATCAAGTACGTTGTTTTCAACCAGCGTGTTTTCAAAGTCTGTGAATTACCAGGAAACGAACATTTACGTGAGTAATCTTCCAATTCTATTTAACAATGATGATAAATTATGGGAAGAGTTCTGGAAGGAGTTTGGAACCATCAAATCAGCTCGGATTATCAAGCCACAATTTTACAAGGAAGATAACAATAAGGAAGAGGACTCCTCCAAAAGCAAGGGTTCGAATGGGAAGATAGGGTTTGTTTTTTACAGCGACTTTAAGATGTCACTTCGAGCAATTCTTCTTACTAATAATAAGTTGATTAATATTGAAGGACAGAACAGTCCCATATTAATCCAATCTTCCTTTGCAATCCAGAAGCCGAACAGTAAGGCTCAGAACGTTATAAGTAGTGGGTCATCAAGTTATTTCAATACCACAGGGTTGAACTCTGCTCTTGGACAGCAACCTCAGGCTGTATTACCCGTGATTTCGCCAACATTGATGCCTGTGCTTCCTGGAATGCACCCATACTGGCCATACATGTCACCACCATTGGTGCAACCACAAGTACCGTTTTACAACCCGTATTTTGTACCCGAAATTTCACCTGCTACAGGTCAGCCGTACCCGTATATGTCAGGTTACTCGTATACAGGCAGCCGTCAAGGCTCGGTTGATAGCCAGGAGTTCTATGGTTACATACCTTACAGTCCAGGCTATTATTACACGTATGAGCGTGAAGAACACAATTCTAGTTACGACGAAGAATAAGATTCTGAAACATTTGTCTGGTTTGGAGATTGATTTAGCCGTAATGTTATATAATATTATAAAATATCAATCACACCCTTAGTTGCCCTGTTCCAACTCCTTTCGGATTGTGAACCTCCGTCACGTCACTCACTTAACGGTTTTATTTTTTTTTTTCGGTATAGTTGCAAAACTAATTATTTTTTATTTTTTTCGTAGAACGCACGGCAAAAATAGAGGCGGTGGAGCAGCAACCAGAGCTCAAGCCAAAAATTTATTGCTTTGCTGAATCGAGGATCGGACAAAATGATGAGCCCTGGCGACTCAAGAATGAATAAGGTTTCGAAAACGCAAACACTGTGATCTAGCAAACGAAGTTTCAAACTAATATGTGGTTATGTGTGACGATTCATTATTTACAATGCAATGTGGCCCCTACCGTGTTTTTTTTTTTCCCACACTTGATCCTACCCCAGTGCGGAGCCACTCCAAAAACGAAGATCTATAAACTTGGTGGTAAATCATCCCTGGATCTTGGCTTGATGCTGGCAGTCGACCTCTCAAAAATAGCTGTATCCACAATCTCTTCAACATCTTCTTCGACTGGTTCTACTGCCTGGACCTCCTCAATGTAGTACTTGAGCATACTTTCTATCCCATTCTTCAATGTAACCGAACTAGAGTCGCACGATCTGCAAGCTCCCATCAACCTCAAAAATACTGTTCCGTCTTCCTCTCTAAAGCTCACAAATTCAATATCACCCCCATCATCTTGGATAGCAGGTCTGATACGAGTGAAAATCAACTCCTTGATCATCGACACAACTTCATCATCATCTTCATTAATCTCCATATCTTGAGAAATGGAATGACCCTCAGTAAGGATCGGGGTTCCGTTGGTCAAGTACTCCGTGAGAATACTGAAGATCTCTGGCTTTAACAAGGACCACTCTTGTCCATGATGAGATTTTTCGACAGTAATGAAGTTGGAGCCAAACATGATTGATTTGACGCCATCAATACTGAAGAGCTTCACTGCCAACGGGGAACATGCTGCCTCTCTCCCACTTAAAAATTCTTTAGTCTCATTCTCTCCAAGTATCTTCATCGACGGTAAAAACTTCAATGCGTTCTCATTTGGTGTTTCGGCAGTCTGAATGAACAAGTTTCGCAACAGAAGATTCACCGACTTCATGGGTCTTAAGACTGCTTGACGCATCCCAAGACCTAAACCTCTTTGCATGGCAAACATCATCTGCTTCTTACTAATCCTAAAATGCTTCAAAATGTTTGGAAATATATTTCGGTATTACGTAATCTTTATAGCATCCTTAATTTGCTGCAACTATAAAAAAGAAAAGACTCACCCAAACGCAAAAAAAAAGGAATGAAAATGTGAATTACTATATTACATTAAAACAATAAACTTTCAAACAACGATGCTGTCTGTTCCTCGACCTTGGCATCTGAATCACCATCATTACTAATTCTTTGATCAAGCTGTAATTTGTTCTCCGCCAATTGTAAGATACTTTCCTCGATCGAATCATTACAGATGATTTTGTAAACAGTGACCTCCTTCTTCTGCCCGACTCTATGAGCACGATCTTCAGCTTGTTTGTCATCATGTGGATTGAAGGATTGGTCAAAGATAATAACATTATTAGCTGCAATTAAATTGATACCAAATCCACCAGCCTTGGTCGATAACAAGAATATTGGGATGGTATCATCCTCATAAAATTCGTCAATGATATCCTGTCTGATTTCAACAGATGTAGCACCATCCAATCTGACAAATTTGTACTTTTGAAGGGTTAAGCATCTCTCTAAGATATCCAACACCTGAGTAAAAAGCGAAAATATAAGAACTTTTTCTTTCCTTTGGTTAACGATCTTGTCTAAAAGTTCATTTAACACGGTAATTTTACCACTGTTTCCAAATTCACTGTCGTCTAATTTGAATTTGGAAAGAGTCTTTGGAAACTTTTCACACAAGGCATTTAACTCAAAATCCGACATCACTTGCATGTCTTCATAGATGTATGTTTCGTTAGCTGTAACATATTCTGGTTCCTTCTTAATGGCCTTTGCCATTTGCTCAAGCCTGTCATTAGGATACACATTTCTGAACAACAACGGATGCAATACGGCCTTACGCAAGGACATAAGTACGTTCGAGGATGTAGGAATTGGATTCTTTTTAGCTGCATCTATCTCCTCTTTTCTAGTCAACATTCTTCTTCTTTCACGCTCTGCCTTGGTAACCTTTGCCTGGTTAACATTTTCATTATAAATCTTTCTTTGGATGTCAGTCAAATCACACTTGACAATTTCATGGCATTTGGCTGGAAGATGCTGTAAGACCTGACTCTTTTTACGCCTTAACACAAACGGAGTCATCATAGTCTTGGCTTTATTAATCGCTTGGGTTGATAATAAAGGATTGTAACTAGTTGGCGTCGAAGTTGAAGAGGATGTAGATATGCTACCCAGCTTTTGATTAAACAAGCCTTGCAAATCTTCTTTCTTGTCAACAAATAACTTTGGCAACATAAATGACAATAAAGATACCAATTCTTTCAAGTTGTTTTGCAATGGTGTACCAGTCAATAATAATCTGAACTTTGCCTTCAATCTCATTAAACGATTGTACCTTTCTGTTCCTGAGTTCTTCAAGAAATGTCCTTCGTCATACACGATAATGTCAAAGTTTTGATTCTTTAAAAACTTGAAATCTGGGGATGAACCGGCAGCCATACTATAAGTGGTGACCATAACGTCAAACTCTTGGTCCCCAAGATCCCAACGTAACTGTTCACGTTCCTTGACAGAACCGTAATATGCTTGTACAACTAAATCGGGACAGAACTTTTGAAATTCACGCAACCAATTTTCAATGGTAGACGCTGGCACGATTACAAGATGAGCCCCCTTTTTGGGTTCGTTCTGTTTCAAGTGTGCCATGAATGAAATAACCTGACAAGTCTTTCCTAAACCCATCTCGTCTGCCAATATACATGAAAGCTTGTTTTGGTACAAAAGGTTTAACCAGTTGATACCAACCTGTTGATAATTGTTCAATGTAATCTCTTCGGCCATCAATGACGGTTTATGCTTGATATACTTCAATCCCTTTTTCTTGTGGTTAGTGATGATAACATCCTCGGCATCTTCATCATCTTCCAAGTCAAGAACTTCTACTTCGTCATTGACAGGATCAAGGTCTACCACATCTAATTCACCTTCTCCTGTAACTTTGACCCCCCACTCTTTCATTTGCTTGGAAATAGATTCTCCATATTCAGAGCAAGTCTTAATCAACGAGTCGACCGCTTTATAACCCTTCAAACTGAATTCAGTACTTTCAATAATTCTTAAACCTAACTTCTTCTTCTTTCTTGATAATTTAACTGGGTCAACATCTGAACCTGGAACTATGAAATCGTTCTCAGCAATGTCATATATGTTGCCAAAAGGTCTCTCAGAAATAACTACTTCAGCAACCCCAGGAGTGATGCCACATATTTCAATCATATCCTGAGCTGATCCGTTGTTGATAAACTCAAGAATTTGGGCATCAATTGAAGTTATTCCAGTGTGAAAGTTAGCTTCATCATCTTCTTCTGACATATCATCGCTCATGATCTCATCCTCAAGATCATCATCTTCGTCGTACTTTTTATTCTTACTCTTTTTGCTTTGCTTTATCTTTTCTTCCAATTCTTCCAAATTATCTGGGACAATAATTGATTGAACATTGTCATTAAGTGAAGGGAGACGTGATTCCGCAGTTCCACGAACAAGTTTACGTCTCTTTTGTTCTGGCTGAGGCTGGGTAAAGCTATCGATACTAATTTGGGCCTTGGGTTTAAATTTGTATTTGTCAAGAATAGATATCTTGGGCTTCTTAATCTCTACCTTGGTGGAGGTCACAGTGTCTGGGGGTGGCAGGTTCTTCACTGGAGAAGTTAATTCCTTTACTCTAGCTTTACCTCTGATCTTGATGGGAGACATATCTTCATCTTCGATGTTGTGACGTTCTGCCTCCTGTTGCTTCTTCAACTGCAGTTCGTATTCGCGCTTCATTCTTTCTTCAGACTCCAATTGTTTGATTCTTCTTTCTTCCTCACGTTCCTGGGTCCGTTTAGCGTTAAGCTGGGACAAGATTTCTACTTTGTTATAGTTATCTGATAGCCATTGTGTTATGTCTCTGAGATTTCCCTTTCCTTTGACAAACCCTTTAAATATATCGCTTTCTTCAAGGTAGTAGAATCTTTTTCTAACCATGTCGAAATCTTTGTGCTGTCTGATGGCCTGTCTTTTGGCTTCTAAAGCTTGTTGTTTTGCGGCATCCATGATACTTGGTGGCATGAGCGAAGGTTTGGATGTTTGTGGAGACGAGTCGATTGCTATCGGCAGTGAGGATGGTACTTGCACGTAGCTGGTGTCTTTTTTTGTTGGTGTTTGGTCCACAGTGATGATATCGGGGTGGTTTTTCTTGTACCAACTCATCCTGATTCAACAAGTATCGCAGAAAATTTTTACGCGTGGATGCAAATAGTTGCAAAATAAAAAAAAACATCTTTTATTCAAACTAAATCCAGAGCTAAGAAATAACAGAGAGGTCGTTGTGGTCTATTTTCTTTTACTTATATAACTTTAAGTACTGAGACGCGTCTTCATTCAAATAAGTTTCGTCGTTCAAGTACTTTAAATCGGTCACTGGACGTTCAGCTTGTGGAGAAATTCTGAACGCGTGTCTCAACACAGGAGTATCCCAGTCAATCACTGCAGAATGAACCGTACGTCTATTGTCCCAGAGAACAACTGTGTTGGGTTCCCAGCTGGCACGTAACTGTAAATCATGTGCTTGTTCAACATGTGTAAAGAGGAACTGGAGTAACAGGTCCGATTCCTCTTCTTTGAGCTCAACTATCCGTCTACCAAATTCCCGATTAAGGAACAAATACTTTTCCTTGGTAACAGGATGTTGTCTTACAATTGGGTGAATGTTGGATACCGGTTTTCTTCTCAAAACTCCTCCAGCCAGCTGGTTGAGATGGGCTTGGTCTTCGGCAGTGTGCAAGATATGCAAGCCTTCCAACATGTGCTGCATAGTAGGACTGAGTCTCTTATATGCTTCCACAGTGTCAGCAAAAATGGTGTCACCACCGGCGTCTGGGCCTTCCAATACGCTGAAAAATGTAATACCTGGAGGATTTAACTCGTAGGAAACGTCCGAATGCCAGGAAATGCTGTTTGTACGCGTTTTAAACGCCGATTCCAACTCATTTTGAGACATTCCGCGAAACGTAATGTGAAGTTGTGGGAATCCTTCAGGTGAACCCAGTGTTGGATGAATGTGTGGTGGACCAAAATATGATCCGTACTTGACAGCAAACTCAGGTCCATACAGGGAGAAATCCTGGTCACGGAATACCACAACTCCACGCTGGGCTACAAGAAGTGCTAATTCGTCTTTTCCAGCGTCATCTAATTGAGAGAGCTGAACGCCGCGAACTTCTGTACCAAACTTTGGAGTAATGCTTTTGACGACTTCGCCCTTTTTGGGGAAAAGAGTAGGAAGCAGAGCATCGGCAAAGCTGCCTCTGTCGATGTGCTTAAAGAAAGAAAGTGGTGGGAATTTTTGGTTTACGTTCCATGTGGGCAAGAATTCTGGGAATTTTGAGTGGTCACTGTTCTTTCTGCTGATGGTGTAAGCACCAGACTTAGTTTTGGCGTTGTGTTCAGGATTGAACTGTGAAGGGTCGTATTTTGTAGCAGCAGAAACCGGCATGTCTTTTTTTTCTTGTTATGCTTTCGAGCACACTCTTGACATGGCGAGTACTTTTATCGCTTTTATAATCTGAAGGTATGATGCAATCGGTGCCTATTTTTTTCACACCCATATTTTTTGGCAGCCACAGTGCGCATTTTGCAGCAACATTTGAATGTGGGGTGATGACGAACGCCACCGTCTTTTATCTTACTAACCAATGATATTTGGAACCCGGCATCCGATCATGGAGAACCTGGCAAGATTTATGTAACTGTGGCTGAAATAGAAGATTCTTTGCGCAATGATTCCTGGAGAGGAGTTTATTTTTAATCCATGGTTTAGTAGATTTTCTATTGTATTTCACTTTCTAGATTCCGGATATACGATTAGCCAATTCTCGGCTCGGGTCACAACACAAGCGACGCGGATCACTATATTTTTGTGGTAATGTGGCAACTTCTGGGTCCTGGGGATTTTTTTCATGGTGGGTATATAAGATAGAAGTTTAATAGGGAAGTCGTGCGCCTGCCTAACCGAAAAATGACAACGATTACTTGCGATGTTGAGACAAAACCCCGTTAGTTGTCACTACAAATGTCAGAATGGCTCACTACGTTTCCGGGCTATAGTCAAGCTCTAACCACGGTTAAGAAGGTACTAGGCAGGATAGTTAAGCAGGGGTTTACTCCAAATCATGTCGGCATTATTATGGACGGAAACCGTCGATACGCAAAAACCAATAAAATTGAGTTGAAAGAGGGTCACAACTTGGGATTCGAGAGCATGGCAAATATCTTAGAGCTTTTGTATGAGTCAGGGGTGAAGTGTGCTACTGTGTATGCATTTTCTATTGAGAACTTTAAGCGTCTGAGCTACGAGGTACAGTGGTTAATGGACTTGGCTAAGCTGAAGATGCAACAAATATCGGAACATGGTGAACTTTGTGAGCAGTACGGCATCAAAATTAAGATCTTGGGTAATCTTGATCTCTTACCATCTGATGTGCGCAAGATCTTGGATGAAACCGAAGCAAATACCAAAAACAATAGTCGTGCTGTGTTAAATGTGTGTTTTCCGTACACATCGCGCGATGAGATGACCCGGTCGATCAAGTGTGTGGTTGATGAGAGTGCAAAGCATAGGGGCGGTGATTATGTCATTGACGAAACCACTATTGATAATCATTTGTACACATCGGAGCTGCCACCACTTGACCTTTTGGTGCGAACTTCAGGGACATACCGGTTATCAGACTTCCTTTTGTGGCAGTGTGTAGACCCTGAGTGTTCGCTTGTGTTTATTGACAAGCTCTGGCCAGCATTTACCCCTTGGGATATGTACAAAATTCTCATTAATTGGAGCTTCAACAAATACTGGTATGGCCACGGGAGTGGGAAAGTGCCGCGTGGCACGGGTCGCGAATCGAGCCCCGACACCTCGATTGGCAACAGCATAGCTATTACGCCACCTGCATCGTCTGCAACTGGATTCCTGAGGTTTCTTGACGACTCAGATGATAGCAGCCTTAATGAAGGCGGCGCTGGTGAGTTGGACACAGTGACTTCAAAAGAGTCATCCCCTCGCACCAAATAATCTATTTAATTGCATTAACTGTATATAGGCATGACAGGCTAGACCTCGTTAGCCCGAAATTGTATTTCTGAAACCAAATTGGGAGGGTGAGGGTGTGGGGGACCAGAACGTGACATACACTTAAATAGCCTATTCTATTTAATTCCCCAGACTTCAAAGGATGTATAAAGATTTGCTGTAAAATTTTCCCCAATTTTCGCATACGCACTAAGGAACGGATTCCTGGCTCAATATCGTGGGTGGGCTTATCGCGCGTACCTGCAGGCCAAACGACCTTTTTTTTATCGGGCTGACTCATTCTAAGACGTCCGGCATTTTGGTGCAAAAGATTCACCAACATTTTTTATTCAACTCACACTTTATTCTTATACCATGGAATTAGTTAACCACCTCCCGGACCGTTTGTTATTTGCCGTTCCTAAGAGTAAGTCTCTTTTGTGTATGGCTTGTTTTAACCATCGCTTTAACTTGGAAAATGACTAGTTACTAACAAGATTTAGAGGGTCGTTTACACGAAAAATGTTGCAACTTATTGAAAGGTGCTGATATCCAGTTCAGACGTTCCAACAGATTGGACATTGCACTTTCCACAACCTTGCCTGTTGCATTGATCTTCTTACCAGCTGCCGATATTCCTGTTTTTGTTGCAGAAGGTAACTGTGACTTGGGTATAACAGGTATGGACCAAATTAAAGAAGCTGATTTGTTCGATTCGATTGACGACTTGTTAGACTTAGAATTCGGCTCGTGCAAGCTTCAGATTCAGGTTCCTGCTGACGGTCCCTACTCCGAACCAAACCAGTTGGTTGGAAAGAAGATTGTCAGTTCTTTCACCAAGTTATCGAAAGACTATTTCAAACAATTGGAAGGTACCGAAACACCAAGCACCCAAATCAAGTATGTTGGTGGATCAGTTGAAGCATCTTGTGCCTTGGGAGTTGCTGATGCTATTGTCGATTTAGTTGAATCCGGAGAAACTATGAAGGCTGCGGGCTTGAAGGCTATTGATACCGTGTTGACCACGAGTGCTCACTTATTCTCGTCCAAAAAACCTAAGTTCCCCGAATTGGTAGAAAAGATTCTTCAGAGATTTGAAGGGATCATGGCTTCCCAAAGATATGTCTTGTGTAACTACAATGCTGCTAGATCTATCTTGCCAAATGTGTTGAGCATTACTCCAGGTAGAAGAGCCGCCACGATATCGACCTTAGAAAAGAGCAATCCTGATGAAGAAGAATGGGTTGCTGTTTCTTCTATGGTGGAAAGAAAGAGAATTGGTGATGTCATGGATGAATTGAAGCTGGTTGGTGCCTCCGATATCTTGGTGTTGGAAATTGGTAACTGTAGAGTTTAGTGAAGAAGAAGAAAAAAAAGTATTGTTTTCGTGTTATCTTTGATTTTTTTTGATTACTTTATAGACCTATAAGACAATATCTCTAATACCGTCCTTGTCCACTGCCTTGACATATACGCCCTTGAAGTCAATGGGCATTCTAGTTTCCAATTCCTTTATGCACAACTTTAATAACTCCAAACCTTCATCCAACTTCATATCTTTTCTATAGTGTTTATCTAACAAGGAAGTGGCGTAGAAACCGGCGTATCCATGAGCTCCGTAAGGCAATTCGACTTGGGTTCCCAAGTAATCTATCCAGTTTAATGAAGCAGTGTTGGTCTTGGTATCAAACCCGCCAATCAACACGTTGACTTGGAAAGGTTTTCTCGATCTGATCGATTTGGCCAACTCGTTTCTGACAAACGATGCAGTCGACTTAGGTGATAACTCAATATCATTTTCACGCATGCTGTACAATTGAATGTTGGCTTGCACATATTCTGCAAACTGGACGGTATCACCAGCTTCTCCGGTGTAGGCCACCAAGTTGTGAGTGTTCAAACGACGAGTCTTGTCGTCGGTGTCTTTCAAGACAGATATACCTCTGGTAGCTGCTTTGGATGTAGCAATGATTGTAGCATCCTGTACTCTGATTCCTAAAACAATATCCATGGTGCAGTGTTGAAGTTCTGTTTCGTCAAAGCTTGGGGAATAGGTTTTGCCATCAAAGTTTTGTGAGCGGGAAAGGACGTGCGCGCGAAACAAAAAAAAAAAATTAATAATGGTTAGAGGTTTACTAGAAATTTATTGGAAGGGCATTTTAATTGTCTTACTTTGCTGCCAATTTCTTATCAATAAGATTCGAAATCAATTTGGCCAAAGCACTATCTTCGTTATTGATCTGGCTGGTCAAGTTGATTTCAATCTGTTTCTCAATCAATTTTCCCGTCAAATCAACTTCGATATTGACAGTATCACGCAAAGCCTTCAATGGTAAGACTACCTTTGATTGAGTGTAACTCACCATCATGATGGAGAACGTACCAGCAGCATAATCTACTGCAGTCACCGTCAACGAAGTTCCATCCACAGCAATGAACCCCTTTTCAACAATGTAATTCATGTACTCCTTATCTCTTAACTCAAACGTAAATGTGATGGCATTACCGTCAGCAACCCGGTCAGTAATGTAAGCAATCGTATCAACATGACCTTGGACCACATGGCCCCCCATTCTCACATCACTGGTAACTGCCCGTTCCAAATTGACTTTGGATCCAGCTTTAAGAACACCAAGATCACTACGACGCAACGTTTCAGGGGCAATTCCCACCTTATACTGCGTCTTAGCCTCGTCAAATTCCGTCACCGTTAAACATACTCCGTTGGTGGCAATCGAGTCACCCAACTGAACATCTTCCAAGATCGAGGCACAATCTCCAAACGTTATCGAAACCCCATTTCCGCCTGATTCTGTGGTGTCAAGCTCCTTGTACTCCAACACCGTTCCTATAGTCTCAATCAACCCTGTAAACATGATTACTTTTATTCAATTCCCATTCACCTTGATCTTACTAATATTACCAATTTAGATCACGTGAATTTAGATCCAAGAGAAGAAATATCAGGACCGCTTGAACATCCACAAAATGAAGAAATTAATAAAAAAAAATTATCAAAGATAAAATACAAGAATCTCCAACTTTAAGCCTAAGTGAAACTTTAGCGTCAACCATCGATAATTATGTTAAGTTTCTGGTTTCAACCATACATTTTCTTTTACATTTTTTAAAATTCTTTCCCAGTACTTAGTAGAAATCATCTGTACTCACATTTACGCGGCAACCAAAACTAACTCAACCGCACCTCACAGAAAATACCAGTGAAAAATCTCAACCAACCAAGTATATCTGAACGTCTGACGCTATGCCCTTTAGATTTCCGGTCAAGTTTGACATTCCCAAGCACAGTTACGTCAACGCAAGGGTCATCAGAGACCAGTTCAAAAGATTGCAGTACGAGGAACACGAAGTCACCAGAAATGCTTTGAAGTACATTGCCAGAAATACCGAGTTACCACCAAGAGCCAGATTGGAGGCACAATTACAGTTGACTGCCATGCCTAAGTACACTGCTTACAATCAGATCAGAGACAGATGTGTTGCTTCTGGTAATTCCAAGTGGTTGATCCGCGACTTCAAGCTTAACAGAACTGCCTTCCGTGACCGGGCCAGAGCCGGTCTTATTCCCGGAGTCAAGGTTGCTTCGTGGTAAGCGTATGTATATAATGTAAATAACAGAGAAATAGAATGAGCATAATGAGAATAAAGTAAAGTTGTAGGGTTTTGTAAGAGACCTGTTTCGAGACAACCCAATCTTTGATTTTACAGGAAAATTTTCGCAGTGGGTTACAAAAAAAGCATAGTACTAAGAAGCATGTTGAGTCTCTATCGCCCCGTGGCCACCAGCAGGGCGTGGGTTGGACTTGGTCCACGGTACTTGTCTTTGAAGCCGAATTTCTCGAAGTTTAAGAAAATCGAGCAGCCACCCGGGTTCATTGTTGGCACTGTCAACGAACCGTACAAGATTCCGTTGGTAAGTTTCTACGATGGCGGGTATCACTGGACGTATGAAAGAATGATTGCTGTGGGTTTGGTGCCGATGGTGATGTTTCCATTTATTGCTGGTGTTGAGTATCCACTTCTTGATGCCACATTTTCGTCATTGCTTCTCTTCCACTGCCATGCCGGTCTCAAGAGTTGTATCATCGATTATATTCCCGAAAGAGTGTGGGGCGCTTGGCATAAAGTCGCTTCTGGTCTCTTGACTTTCGGTACATTTGTTGGCATCTACGGTATCTACGAGTTGGAGACTTCAAGCAACGGCTTATGGGACTTGTTCCGCACGCTCTGGTCCAGCTGAAACGGTTACATTATGTATATATAGATATCTGAGTAAATGTATGTGTTCAAGCATAAGAACCTGGCTGAGCGAGCGAGCGAGCGAGCGCGCACGACATTTTTTTTTTGTGGTGGTGTCACCCATTTCATCAAAATACTTCATTTACCAGTTGCAGACAGCAACCTAATAAAATACACAAGAGAATGAGCGACCATGACGAGAATAGAGCTCGTGATTCAAGACCGCAGATTGATCTCCAGGGATTGGCTGTGCCTGCAGAAGGCGAGCCTCACGATGAAGTGTTGTATCTGATTGAGGATAGTCCAGTGTACCACGTCACCAGAGCATTATTCATTGCCAACTTACGGCGGCCTTTGAGCGCCATTCATTTCCAGAGCTATTTGCGCGACTTGGCAAGAGAAGGTGGCGGGTACCATATCGAACGGGCCTGGTTGAATCGGGCAAGAACTCATGCCATTGTGCTTGTAAGCTCAGAAGATGGTGCCGTTTATATTCGTGATAAATTGGCTGGTACGTTGTATCCGCCCGAGGAAGAGGATGAGAAGTTGGAGAAAGAACACAACCAACGTGAACAAGAACGGTTTGATCACCAATCTCGCCAGTACCATGAACAATTGGACCGGGCCGAAACCGACGAGGAAAAAGATGCTCTTTTACCTCCAGGTTCACCACGGCCATATGAACCAGCACATCGGCATCCATTATATGTCGATTATATCCCGGTAAAGGCTATCAACCAATGGGTGTATGAGGAGGACCATGGGCCACGGAATGGGATTTGGAAACTCGAGTACGAAAATAGAGGAGATGAGCTCATTGCAATGCACACACTCGTGAATGGCGACTATGTACCGCAATACCGCCACAACAGACGTGGTAGAGGTGGCCGGCGTGACTCTTACCGTGGCCGTGATCGTGATCGCGGAAGGTACTCAGATTATCCTCCTCTTCCTCACCATCCACATCCCCATAATCCACCTCTGCATCACCATTATGGTCGTAATGGAGGTAGGCCATACCGTGGAGGCAGCCGACGTGGAGACCGTGACTCATACATTCCACGTCAGACCACTGATCGCTACGAGCCACGCACTGACTCTTATACTCACACTCCACGGTCACGGTCACGGTCACGGTCGAGATCACGGTCTCCCACACGTTAGAGTATTATTTTCACTAGAATGTTGTATCACGTATCGTTGTATCTATTAAGCACCCGGTTCTGTCCGGGCCTTCTTACCTCCATTAGTCTCGTCATCGTCTCTCTTTCTGCGAACGTCATCCTTGAGCCACGGGATCTCCACCATCGGAATATTCACTGCAGCCTGGCTCGTAATAACATGTTCCACTATACTGGTATCGTTGCCTTTCGTAAACGTGGTTTGGGGATAATCCTGTAGGAGTGACGTAACCTGCACCATCTTGGCAACTGCATTGAAGTACTTGAGAAGTTGGACATTGTCTATCAAATCGTAGCCTTCTGCTTTGGGATTTAGAAGTACTTCAGCAAGCCGTGGAATTGTAAATGGCGGTCCTTTATCAAAGCTCAGCTCCAATTGCCGCTTAATTTGCTCATGTTGTCGCTGAATCGCTTCACGGAGATTCACGTCCTTGGGACGTACTCCGTACTCATCTCCGGCTTGTCCCACTTCAAGTAACGCAGCAAGACGGGCAAGAATTCTCGGTAAAACCGCTTTCCAACAAACGGAATCAATGTCGTAATTCTTGTTCACCATAACATCTTCAAGAAACAGCACAAGCTCCGGATCAAGCTCCGGCAACATAGTCTTTGTTTAAGTTGTTACTAGATTGTTAATGTACGTGGTGGATAACCGTGTCCTGCACTCTGGGAAAATGGTCCAAAAAATTTCGGCACGACATTTTTTCAGTGACATCGAAAATTTTCATTTTTTGGTTAAACCATTCAATCATGTCGATATCTATGTGGAGAGGTGTGGCCAGAGCCGTTCCTCGTGTAACTTCCAGAGTTACTGCGGTGAGATTTAACTCCGGATCTGGTTCCAATATTGGCTTGACCGCACAATTGTACCCTATAGATAAAACAGATATTACAGAATCTGATGTTGACGAATGGTTGGCAGCCGTCAAGCACTTGAAGTCTGGAAACAGAACACCAGAAACCGACACCGAAGTTTACCTTAATGAGTTGGCACATCCTGAACCATTCTTGGAGAGAAAGTTTGAGCCTACAGAAGAACAGTTGGCAGAAGTCGAAGCCTTTGCCGACAAGAACATCCCTCTCAAGGCCGATCCGATTGTTGAAAACTTGACCAACCTTATCATGAGACATGGTAAGAAGACTCAGGCCCAGAAAGTGGTGTCTCGTGCATTATACATTGTCTACTTGAAGACGAGAAAGGATCCAGTGGAGATTTTAAGAGAAACTTTGGACAAATTGGGCCCGTTGGTCACCACCAAAACGGTGCTTACAGGTTATGCCAAAAATATGACAGTGCCATTTCCATTGAATGAGAGACAAAGAAACAGATTCGCCATTACGTGGATTTTGGAGGGCAGTAAGAACAAAAAATCGCCTAACATGTCGGTGAGACTTGCCGAAGAAATCATTTCGGCCTACGAGGGCAAATCTTCTGGTTACGACAAGAAAGCACAAATGCATAAGCAAGCCATGCAACAAAGAGCTTACATCCAACTTTGATAGTGTAAATAGTATAAATGTTATTTTGGGTCAAGTTTTAGAGTGCGAGCAAAAAAAAAGAACCAGTTTTGTATTTGTGTAAAGTTTCTCCATTTGTGTTGCAACCGTTAAGAAGAAACAATTTTATGAAGCAAGACTGTTACTTTTGGAGAAAATTTCTTTGATAACGTCATAAGGTTTTTCCATTTATAAAGGTTTTAGTAGCATTTATTGTATCATTTACTATTTTTTTGACTAAGATTTCCCAAAATATCACAATATTAAAAAATGGACGCTATTCAAAACGCATTTCATTCAATTCGATATCAACTTGATTACTTTCTTATCGACTTTCGCCAAAAGCGTCACAGAAATACCAAAAACCCAAGAATCATTCAGACAAAACTAAAAAACCAACGACTTCTTTCATTACGAACGATCCCCGGTGATCAATACTTCATGAGAGCCGACGAGTATCTTTCACTTGAGCCTCGAAAACAAGTTTCACAAACCAATACCAATCTCCACAATATTCTTGATTCAACATCACTTCCCTTAAAAGTGCTTGAGTCAGCAAAGTTACAACCTTCGCCTGGAATGTTGATTGAACTCCATGATGGAATAGACGTTGCAAGTCTTGCAGCATCCATCGAAGATTTAGTGGACTTGCCACGTCCAAGATTCCAATTTTGGGCCAAGAAACAAGAAGTAGTAAACCTAATTGATGCTGACATTGACGAAGAAACGACAGTAGTTACCTCTGCATTTGGCTGTTCCATATCTGGTGAGGTGCCGGGGTCCCACGGGGCATGGCACACAGTTTTACATTCTCCATTATCCAACTCTACTACAAATCCATCCAACACAATCCCCAAATCACGAAACGACTTCAATAATCTTGGTTACAATATTGCTGCAAAATCCCGCCATCTCAAACCAGAAGCGGATGCGAAAAATCAATTCGCAGTCAATCTGGAACCAACCAGACCAGCCACATCTTACGGCGAATACTATTCCTTATTGGAATTATATGATAAAGAATAAAATTGAAAATCACCAACAGCATCTAAATATCCAAGTACAAATAACACACTGAATAGCAAATCAATGTTATTCTTTTTGTTTTGCCAATAATACGCTAAAATGTAAATTTAGTCCTCAACATAAATTTAGGGACATAAAAAAAATCTATTTTCAAATTTAACAATTCCATCAAGAACTTAAGTCAATTATACCTTTATTCTCTACGTTATAAAACCTCTTATCATCAAGTGTTCTGAAAACATTATCTTTTTTTTTTCACTTTTTGCAGTCAAGACATTTTGGTGCTTGTTGTTGTTTTTATTATCAGCATACTTAATTATCCTGCACATAATCCAAGTAATTCACCACCACTTGATTGGCTAAGCGTGCACCACCTAAAAGCACCAATAAAATTTTCAAATCTTTTCACAATCACCAAATAGTTCCCGTACAATAAACATGATCCGTGGTTCTGCCGTCATCCGTTCTGCAGCAAAGAACGCAGCTTCCCGTCGTTTCGTGTCGACTTCCAATGCTCCAACCAAGTACACCACCTTAGCCAATGGTGTTACTGTCGCTACTGAGCACAACCCACATGCCGCCAGTGCTACCGTTGGTTTGTACTACGGTGCTGGTTCGAGATCCGAACACCCATACTCCAACGGTATCGCTGCCTTGACCACCAACATTTTGGGTTCCGGTTTGGAAAACGGCATTTTGTTGTCTGCCGAAAACACCAAGGAAGTTAACGGTATTGTTGCCCAAACCACCAACGCCAACGCGGTCGAAGCCGGTAAGTTGCTCTCCTCTCTTGCTTCAAACTCTACTGCCGTCTTGGAAAAGGCTGACTTTGCCGCTGCTAAGGCTAACTTGATTGCCCAAGCCAACGCTGTCGAATCCAGTCCTTCGGCTAAGGTGTTGGAACACTTGAACGCCTCCGCTTTCCAAGGCTACTCCCTTGGTTTGCCAACCCACGGTACTCCTGAATCAATTGCTGGCTTGCAAGTTGAAGACTCTGTTCGCTTGTTGCAAAGTCACTTGATCGGCTCCAACGTTGTTGTGGCTGCTTCCGGTAACGTGGAACACGACGCTCTCGTTGAAGCCGTCGAAAAGAACTTGAACGTTGCCCAAGGTATTAAGCCTTCCACTAAGCCAGCTAGCTTCTTGGGTTCTGAAATCAGAATGAGAGATGACACCATGCCAAAGGCTTACGTTTCCATCGCTGTCCAAGGTGAAGGTCTCTCCTCTCCAGCATTCTCCGTTGCTCAAGTTGCTGCTGCCATTTACGGTAACTTTGATTACCAAACTGCCTTGGCTCCATACACCAGTGCTAAGTTGGCCTCCATTGTCCAAGAGTACCACCTTGTTGACAAGTTCACACACTTCTCCACCTCGTACTCCGACACTGGTTTGTGGGGTTTCAATGCTGAGATCTCCAACGTTGCTGCTGTCGACGAATTCACCCACTTTGCCTTGAAGGAATGGAACAGATTGTCGATATCCATCACCAACGCCGAAGTTGCTCGTGGTAAGGCTATCGCCAAGACCAACTTGTTGAGAGCTCACAACACCACCAACGCCATCGTTTCTGACATTGCCACCAAGGTCTTGTTGACTGGCTTCAGAAACTCCATCGCTCAATCCTTGGAAAAGATCGATGCTGTCACCACCAGCGACGTCAAGGCCTGGGCCCAAGCCGCTTTGTGGGACAAGGACATTGTTGTCTCTGGTACTGGTCAAATCGAAGCTTTGCTCGACTACAACAGAAACAGAAACGAAATGGCCATGATGAGATGGTAGATGAACTGAACCGTATATATAATAATATAAGAAAAAGAAAGAACATAAACAAATGTAAAAAAAGACAGACACTAACTATATATGTTTTTTTTTGGTTTTGGTTTTAGATTATACCACTCTTTTGTAAGTTTTGCTGCACAATCAAGTCAGTGACGGCTGAAAGCACAAATTTCATCGACTTGGTATCGGTAGCACATGTCCGGTGAACATAGATTGGCTTCTTAGTTCGATTAAGTTGCAAGAAATTATTCTCAAAGAACTTAATTCCATCCTCAACTGAGTCGGCCCGGCCGTTGTAATCAGGGAAGTAGTTACGAAGAGGCGACTTGCCAATCTTTTGTTCAAACACATCGATCTTGTTTAAGAAAAGAATAAATGGAGTTGAGACAAACCACCGTGAGTTGCACAATGTATCAAACAATACAATGGCTTCATGCATCCGATTGACTCGTTCGTCTTCGAACAAAACCTGATCATACTCGGAGATTGCCAAAACAAATATAATCGCCGTAATGTTATCGAAATAATGAATCCACTTCTTTCTTTCTGACCGTTGTCCTCCAGCATCAAGTACTTTGATCCGAAGTGAATTCACAACAAAACTCGTCTCGGTGATCCCAGTGGTCTTGATCCGTCCCTTCAAGATATCTGTGTCCGAACACAAATAGCGAGGATTAGCAAACTGCTTAATATTGTCAAAATAGTAATTGGCAGATCCTTCAAACTGGAATTCATTGGCCCGCTCATAACATTCGCGAATCCCGCTATCCTGAATCCATAATTGATGGATAGCCTCGGAGATTTCTTGTCTCGTATAGACTCTATTCTCATTGAAGAGAATATCATCGTCTAGTTCATCATTGTCCAGCAATGCGAAGCTGTGATGTTTCTTTTTCCGTTCCCGGTGAATGTCGTAGTCCACCAACTCGCCCAAATCGACGTTTGTCCGAAGGATAATGTTACGGAAGTCACCAAGAGCGGGATCAGTATCAGATTGAAGAGAAATTCCTAATTTTTTGGCCTGAAGTAAAAGCATTTTCATCAGCTGGATTGCATCGCACCAGATAACCTGGCTATACTGAACTCGTTCTTGTTGGGTGAACCCCCCTTTGTGCAATAACTTCAATTGTTTCAATACTGTTGATTTTCCACTCTCTCCAGCTCCTAGCAATAATAATTTAACTTCGTTACGCTCGTGGGCTTTGGCTCGATTCAAACTCTGTTCAATCGCATCGTTGATTCGCTTCTCCTGGAGAAACGGATTCTGTTCCTCCACCTCAGGCACACTAGCAGCACAACCCATGAGAAATAAGTAGACTTGGAATAAAAAAATCACTATTCAAAAAGCTTAATCATCTTTTGATTGCTCAGCCTGTGGGATGTGGGTGTTTCAGAAAGTTAAGCCGCATCGATATTGACACATTTTTAATGACAGTAGAAACTTGTCTCGAGGTGTGGTTGCGAAAAAAAAAATAATATTAAAAGTTATGTGAGAGATTCATGTATACACTTGTACAACACTAGAGTGTCATACAGAACAAAATATAGTACATAGCAATGACAAGTGTACCCATGAGTGTAGCATCTTTGAAGAACAGAACAAGGTTCCATTTGCGAGAAAATCGCACGGCCCACGATTTTACAGAAGCAAGGTAGCGGCGCCATCTGGAAACATCTTGTGCCGATTGAGGAGTTGACAAAAAGTTGAATGAATGCAAGTAGTAGCCACTAGATGATGGATGAGTTGCTGGAACCAGAAGATCGTGAAGATCTTGTTCGTGCAAGAAATTATTGATTTTGCGCGAGCTGACAGGTGTTTGATGAAGCTCAATCGAGGTATCTGCCATGGGCAAGATAGAAGTGTAGTGAAAACGGCCTGGTTTTTGCTTAATGTTCCACCAAAGGATAAATAATCCCGATAAAACTGCCCAGACCACGTAGTGGATCACATTGGCGTATGGCCGAGGCAAGTAACATATATCAGTCACATAGGTAAACTGATCTTCATTGGAGAATGAAAAAAGCTGAACTGCAGGAAACCAAATACCCATAGCCATACTAATTGATTTTACCATAATCTCGCGAGTGTTAGTCTCCGAATGAACAATATCACAATAATCATGGTCATCGCCAGCAAAGACAATATTGGGCTCAATCTTGGACAAAATTTCTTCACTCAACTGCTGTTCCACTGTTGATTGGTACTGGTACCCTTTTCCTGCAACATTGAAGACAGGGTTTTCTCTAAGTGGACCGCAAGAAAGCTTGGGATCACGGTAAAGCGGCACGTGCGTAAGTAATACTCGTGGCATCAGTTTTGGCTCAAGAGTGTCGATAAACTGACGAGCATGTTGGTTGATTTCGATCTTTTGAGACGATAATGACGGGGTATCGAGTGTAATGAACTCGACGCCGTTGATTGTATTTATCTCGTTTGGATGTCCAAACGATGTTTCGTACCGCTCACGTGCTGACGGAACCACGCCGTCACCAAATCCAATATCATGATTTCCTGGAGTATTAACAAACCAGTTTTGACCACGTAAGTATTGGTTCTGGAACTTATCGTGAAAAATTCGGTTGAATCGCTTGTACTGGCCTGCAAAATACTTGTCGTCTGCACCCCGGCCATTGTCCAAGTAGTCACCCAAGAACATAACATAATCTGGCACTAGATGTTCGATAAGGCTGTTGTAGTTCTTTTTCAAATACACATCCACGGTGTGCTGAGACAATTTAAGGAGTGCACTATTGCGTCCTGGGTATGTATGACTATCTATAAGTTGGGGATCGGCTATGAACAAGATTTTGGTGGAGTTCTTGGAAGGTGCGTTCCACTGGCATTTTCGAGCGGCATGATTCGGCAAAATCCGTTCATGCAACATAAAAGCAGCCAGCCAAAACAATACCAATACCACAAAGTGATAACTGCCCCTTAGCCTGGGGAGAAAGAATCGCATTGTTAATACGCTAAGGTTTGATCGGTTGGAAATTATATCAAGTGAAAGGTACCATACAGGAGCAAACGAGACCCGAGACCCGAGACCCATGGCCGGTCATGGTACCGATACGACCTGAAATGGAAAGAATAGAAGCTTTTTTTGTTTTTGACAAGTATCTTTACAAAGAATTCGGTAAGTGGGTCCAGCCTAAGAATGCAATGAACTTTCATCGGGGAACCCAACCATGATTTATTGTAGTTTTGTAGTCTGAACAATATGATCAGGGGAAGAACAAATAAAAAAAACGCGTCGTTTTAGCTCGGCTATCATGTTTTCTACTTCAAGGGATGTAATAGCAGCTACACCCAGACCCCCCATACCGGAGTTAAGGGGAATGTGACGAGGTGTGGCACATGCTCGATTCTAATTGGCTACAACATAATAGACACAGTCTCCTCATTTTCGTCTCATTGGTGAATTTATACGAAAAGGCAATACTGGGTGCTTCAGCGGCTAAGAGTGATTACCTAAAAAAAAACCAAAACTAATTTATATTTAATTTGAACATAAACAATCCAACACGTGAGAAATACGACCGTATCGTATATAATCGTATTAACTTTACCTCCCTAGTAAATTTAAGGGGAAATGACAGATTTGCACACTATAGCTATCACTGTGGTAGCCATTTTGGCGATCAATTTCATTTATCAGAGATACATCGACACCACAAAGGATGTTAGTGAAGTCTATTTAAGCGAACAATCGGTGGTCGAAGCCACCCGTCTTCCAAACGAGTCTGCCATCTACAAAAGTAATAAACTAGACTACTCTCAGGGCTTAAGAGTTGGCTTAGATATCAGATATGACCACTATAAATTGAGAAACGGAAACTTATGTGATATCTGGGAGATTTTAATCAACCAAACCAGATCGAATGACCAGACTAAGTCATTGGGTATCAACAATGAATATATCACCATTTTAGCTTTGAACGATAAAGTTGCCAGAATATCTGAATATCTCATAAACAACAACATCTCCGGCATCAAGATAGAATCAAGCTACTTTCTTACCAATATTAAGCTGTTTGCATTAATGATCAGTGGGTTTGTCAACCAAATCAATGTTGAAGTCTATGATAAAGAATCCAACCTAAGCCTTTTTGACGACAATACTACTTTTTTCTTTACGGGTACCCATAGTCACACATTTAAAAGTATTAATATTGACTTTTCTACTGGTGAATTGGATACATTTGTCAATGAATACAATTATACTAAGGACAAGGGAATTGGACTTACTTTGACCACAAAACTCAATGCTGCCGTATTGAACTCAGTTGACTTTACCCAATTGAACCTTATTAGCTCAGTAGCTTCGACATTGAAACACTTGCCAGTTAGCCATGAGTTTAGCTCTAGAGATAAACTTGTCATTGTCCAGTCAACCAAACCAACTAACGAACAGTTGTTAAACAACTTGGTCAAGGTTTTGGTTGGTCTTGTTAGTGGATCAAACATAGTGGTTACTCCACCGGTTTCGTGGGCCGAAATCATTAAGCTTGAGCCAACTGTGGTATCTATCCCTGAGGTCCAATTGAGCACTTTAGACTTTGCTGGACAGATTAAACAACTTAATTGGTTTCAAAGGGCCCAATTCAAACAAAAATTGGCTTGGCTCTCAAGAGGAAAGTTTTCTCCTTGGCGTCCAACACAGTTAAGATTGGTTTATGTTAATAAATCGTTGAGTACACTGGCTAGATTTTCTCCAGCAGAACTCAACGAGCTCCGGTGTTACCTTTCGACTAGAATAGTAGTTGAGTCAGGTTACTACAATATTGCTGGTCCTGTGATTTTGGGAGATTTTTATGACTACCGTTTGAATCCGATAAGCGGTCTCAAATCGTACGGATGTATCTCGCAATCGGACGAAATTAAACTTACAAACCTTGATTCGGATAATCGGGGCCAAGTCAAAGTCAGAGGCTATAATATTGGTAAGACAACAAGCAAGTTAGTTCTGGATGGAAGTATCGAGGAGGATAAGCTGGTCATGAAAGAGAACAATGGATTTATGCCATTGACCAATATTTATGGAGCTTGGGGTAACGATGGTTGCTTGTACATTATGTGAGTTAAAGATGTAAAATTATGTGTAGATAGTGATTATGTATATAGACAATAATATGAGTTAAATATTACACAACACAAAATAACAGATTCACATAGTTCTGACTTTCTTAGCCGACAACTCAGCTTCAACTGTAAAAGTTCTCTTATTGGATTTACGACATCCAAAGAGAGAAGAAACAGAGGAATCCGATTTCTTATTAACCAAGACCTTAGTTCCGAGTTGTTGTGAGTAATAGTTATTGAAATTGATCTTGATCATATTCAAGTTATTCAAGTTCAAATTCTTGCTGAAAAAGGCAAACCATTTCTGCAACTTCTTATTGATTTTTGTTTCTTCGGTTTCCCAAAAGATTTCACCTTCCGAGGCATTATCTTCAACAACTTGAAACTTGATAAAATCGTAACCGAAGATAATCAAAATGTTGCACCAGTTCTCATATTTCAAACCGTTAAGGTAGAGGTCATAGTTAAGCATCGAAAGGCATTTAGTTTCGATACCTTTCAAAATCTTTACATTGAAAGTAAGATTCGTGGAGACTTCACCTTCCTTGATGCCGCAAATCTTCAACCAAGACTTGAACGAATAATTATAATCCTGGTTGAATTTGGATGCGACAATAAGTAAACCTAAGAAGAGTTTCTTTGGATCCTTGAGTAATGGATCGTTAGAAATATCGTGGTTTGACTTGAGCAATTTCATGAGATAGAAACAGGTTAATTGTAAAGTTTGGATTGAAGTCTTGGAACGTCTCAAAATTTCAATCACAAAGAACTTGAGATCCTTTTCTTCAATGGTGGAATGGTTCTTGTAAAAGTTCTTGTACAAGAGTTTGGTGATGTTAATTGTACAGTTAACTAGAATCAAGTTAAATTGACTTTTGTTCAAATGCTTGCTGTAGTACTTAAAGTTGTTAGGCAAGACATCTTTGTAGTGTGGGGATGATGAGCTGGTTGGTGGTGGAGTCAACAAATCATTGCAGATCGTCGTCGTGGACAAAACTGTAGGTTGGTAGGAGCCTTCCTTAGTTGATGGAGTGGAAGGAGATAACATTTCGTGAGATAATAAAGCAGATAAAACCGATGGTGGGATAAACAGGAACAATAACAGATTGGCGTCAAGGCCTAGTAGTTGGTTTGACCAATCATAATGAAACTCAGCGGGAAATAAACGATAAAAGTAAAAAGTAAAAAAAAAACTATTGTTGTGTAATGTGCTACCTTTTTCTAGGAGTGGTAACAGGTGTTAGATTGGAATGATTAAGAGTCTAACCAGTTAGACAGTGGGTTGAGGAAATAAAATGAACGCCGAAAACCGATTGAAGCCGTTGATAAAACAAGATAAAAATAAGGTGCGATAAAAAAAAGGCAGTGAGTAAACTTTTGGAGTGTATTAGATGGAAAGCAGTGTAACTTTGGGTACTTATTCGAGGTGAACAGTAGTAAGGAAGAGAGGAATTATGATGGGAGCGCGAAATCCTTATATATTAATTGTGGTTGAGTGAAATTACTCATTCCGTCGTCCGCCTGTACATAAAAAAAATGACACAGGAAACATTTCTTTTCGGTGAGAATTGAGTCACTCTCTGCTACAACGCCGGAAATTTCTTCGATATTGCCACCGATGGTCACGAAACTCTTGGGCGATGTATACCCGGGCCACTACAACGTACAGTATACATACAAAAATGAAGGCAAATAAAGCAGTTGCAAAAACTTAGAAAAGAGTCACTCTGTTTACGCCGCAAATTACCACAGTGCCTCAGGATAATTCCGTATCTCCATAATGAAGAAAAGGTGTGGTCCCCGCGTAAAAAAAAATAAAAATCCACATCCGGGAAATGAGTCAGGTGTCACAAAACATAACGTGACATGCGGTTCGCCGAGCGATTGTGCGGGCCTAAACCGGACACATTAGTGGATGACCCAGGGCAACAACTGTGACCCATACGGCACGCGACAAATCTTATCGTCTGTTTAATTATACCCACCAGGGTTCCCGTCAAAGCGCACTTCAAAAATACATACTTGTTTTTACAGTTTCTACGTTCGTTTCTTTTCTGTAGTTTTCTAGTATTTTTGTATTATACTTCTAATCTCTCGTAAGATTCCGAAAGACAGAGTCTATGGTGTCCCTTATCTCTTTGTAGCTTACAATGATACAAGTTTTCTCATCACGCAGCACCAACAAAAAGCGTTCATCAATTCCTGCGTCAACTTTGTTCAAGTTGATAAGAACCTTCGAAAGGTCCACCACTGGTTTGCCATATTCGTCATACAGAAAGAAAACGTAGTCTCGGAAAAGCTTAATGACGTATTTGTTTCCATTCTCGTTCCATTCGGTCTCAGGACGGTCAATGATAAAGTTGAGCTTCGCCAATAACCGAAATAACCGTGCATTTTCCAATTCTGAAGTAAGCTGACTTTCCAAAACATCCAGTGAATCCTGCAAGCCATTTAGCACCCGGAACATGTGCTTAGTAAGATGCTTTTCCGTTATTCTTTGCAACAAATCAACATCATCATCACTCAATTCAGCAGTCAACTGCGAGATGACAGTAAAGAAATCTTCATCAAAATTGACAAGGACGTTCTTGACAAGTCGAAGCTGTTCCTGAATATCGCCTTGCTGAGCTCGGTTTGCATAAGGTGTCAAAAGCAATGCCAATTCAATCATTATCTTACCTAACTGTTTAAAATCCTGCTTCTGCAAGTTCTTCATAAAGGTAGCACGACCGACTTGGGCAATAATAACTTCATCCTCTTCATAGTGCAACACATCACTGATCCCACAGCTCGATAATCGAATTCTATTCTTATTGGTGACAATTATCTTGCTCAAGTCAAGCGACGAGCGGGCTGCCAAACCCTTTTCGTGGATCGTCTGCAAAATATTCACAAGTTGAACCAAATATGTCCATAAAAGTTCCTGGGTAATAGGTTCGGGTTTACCAATTCGCTTATGATGCTCTAGCACTGTGCTGGATTCGGGGAAGTAGTCGTGCACAAAGATTAGGGTGGACTTCCCAAATGCCATCGATGTGAATGCATCGTGAAGCTGAACAATATTTGGACACTTAATTGACTTCCATCTCTTGATGAAGCGGAAAGGAGCCTCGTTGGATATCACAAAGGAATGGTCCAAGCGCCTCAAAGCGTATGGATTACCGTCGACGTTGGAGAAGACCTTATAGAGCGAAGTTGGGATGCCCCACGCACGAGAATGGGTTTCATATGTCCTGTCGATTGGTACCAAAGAGTGGTAGACGTTAATATGGTCCGGTAAGTTAGACCGGGGTAACGTCTGTAAGGTCGCTTCATTTTTTTTCTGAAGTGATTCTCTGAGCTCATTGGGAATGAACATGGTATTAACGTTAGTTTCGTGCGGTGGAAGCGGAATACGCAATCTTGGTGGAGGTTCTGGAGCATACAAGTGGTATTGGAGTGGATAGGCATTGGTCAGTGGTTGATGATAGTACTCGCCTGATTGAGGGAGAATCGCATTTACTGAAAGGTATGGATTGTGGTTACTGGATGTGGGTACTGGTGCTTGTAATGGAACGTGTTGTGATTGTTGCAGCAGCTGCTGCAGTTGGGCAGAAGGTTGTTGTTGCAGTTGTGGAAGTGTCTGCTGAACCAGCTGCAGTTGAAGAGGAGCTGAGGCTGGAAGTGGTTGATGTGTTGAGTTTGAAAGATCTTCGTAATTGGAAGGAGTAAATGATGGTGTTGATACATTGAATTTCTTTGGTCCATCTTCTGAGTTTCCGTTGGAGGTGGCGGAAGCTCCTGCGCCGGGGACGAATACGGGGATTTCCTTGACACGCGGCGATAACGTAGCAAACTTATTGGTTAAATTCAGTACTGACGGTTGGAAAGACGGCGTATTGAAGTTGAATTTGCGCTTCTCTATTGCGGGCAGCGCCGACGGAGTCGTTTGAGCTGGTGGCTTGCCCTGGGGAGCTTTGGTAGACGAATTGGTGTTGTGGCTAAAAGCACATCCCTTATTCTCATACTTGCAGTAGCCATAAATAAGAATATTCTTGCAAAGCGTTTCCTTTGCTGTATCGAGATTGATGTTCATGGCTTGAACCCAATAGAAGCATGTAACTCCAAACGGGTTTGAACTCGAAGCCTATGATTGTTTTGGAAGCGCGTGCGCAAAAAAAAAAGTCTGAGCGAGAACGAGACTCAATTCTGGCGGTGCTTACATAAGATAGATTTCTGGTATGTGAGGATTTCTGGTTGATTGCAGACTAAACAATTTTTTGGTTGTAACGGAATGGGACTTGCTTCTTCAAAGTTATTGGATAGTCTAACGGAAGGTACTAACTTTGACCGAGATGAGATTGATCGGTTAAGAAAGCGGTTTATGAAGCTCGACAAGGATGGTTCAGGAACCATCGATAAAGGCGAGTTTTTGTCGATCCCCGGTATTCTGTCGAACCCGCTCGCAACCCGGCTTATGGATATCTTTGATGAAGATGGAGATGGCAATATCGACTTCCAGGAGTTTATAATGGGACTTTCAGCATTTAGCGGCAAGACATCAAAAGTCGACAAATTACGGTTTGCGTTCAAGATCTATGATATCGATCGCGATGGTTATATAGGCAATGGAGAATTATTCATTGTCATGAAGATGATGGTCGGCAAAAATTTACAAGACGAAGAGTTGCAACAGATTGTCGATAAGACAATGATGGAAGCCGACCATGACGGTGATGGCCGTCTCAGTTTCGAAGAGTTCAGGAACGCTGTCGATTCCAAGAGTGTTGCCACCGCCTTAACATTGAATATATTTTAATTTTATGTACATACAAATATAACTTTAATACCCTGCTTTTTCTTGATATAAAAAATTAAAAAAGTTGGTGATGTCGCTTCCAGCTCTCTTGGAATGGATCAAAAACACTGAAGACGAGACTTTGCGACCTTCAACTCACTCTTACATCTCACCTCGTATTGCTGTGAGAGACATTGCAGATGCTGGTCGTGGTATAGTCGCAGTTGAGCCCATCAGAAGGGGAGAGCAGCTTTTACGGATTCCACCATCATTTCTCCTCAATTCCACAACCGTAATACGTCATATCACTCGTCATAACCCAGTAATCAAGTTGCTGGACCCACATTTCCTCAATATCTTTATTGAATTCGGTGTTACCGAAGATAGGTTCACCCAAGTCTATTCGAAGCTACAGCTCGAACAATTGTTGGACTTACTGTCATTCCAGCTCGTAGGATTATACCTCACATTTGAAAGTCAGAGACCTTCTTCTTTCTGGAAACCGTTCATTGATATGTTGCCGCATGCCCATGATCTTCATCTTATGCCACTCTACTGGCAGATCCATCGGGTTCCTGATTGTGAGAATTTGCTTGATCTACTTCCGCCAACTGCTAGAAAACACGCTGACGATGTTTACCAAAGATTTACTGCAGACTACAAAGTGGTTTCTGATTTATTAACCTCGATTGGTGTAGATCCTCAGGTTTTGTTGCCTCAAACAACATTTTTATGGGCATGGATGTGTATCAATTCGCGTTGTCTTTATATGGACTTGCCTGAAAGCAAAAACTCCAGCGATAACTTCACAATGGCACCATATGTTGACTTTCTTAATCACTCGTGTGACGATGAATGCACGCTTAAAATCGACACTACGGGATTCCAAGTCATGACCACAACATCTTACAAGCCTGATGATCAGTTACTTTTGAGCTATGGACCTCATTCCAACGACTTTCTTCTTTGTGAGTATGGGTTCGTTATTGCCAATGAAAACAAGTGGAATGATATCGACATTTCTTCTATGTTACTAAAACTATTTACCGAGAAACAGGCGACATTCCTCAAACTTCATGACTACTATGGCGACTATACCATCAGTTTGGAGTCCGGAGTGTCATTCAGAACCACTGTGGCGCTTGCTGCACTCCAAGAAGAAACACCCGAGGAATCACGCCGGTTGAATGCATTGGTTAACGGTATCACCGATGATTCGGTATACCAGGCCAGATCCAGTATCTTGTTGCGTGAGATATTGAACAAAATTATATTTGACTGTGACAAGAAAGTTGAATTGGAGTATAATGATGACCCTAATTTGGATACCCGCGCCCGTAAGCGGGCCATTGGTGTACTTTATCGTGGAACAAAGCAAATTGCATTACGATACAGCGCTGAATTATAGTGCTGCTGCAGTTGTTTCAACTGCACGGCCAATGCTCAACTTATCATAAATCATATTGCGGAGCATGGTGTTGTTTGGGGTCAGAATGCCGTGCTTGGCCCCGATATTGACTATGTACCCGTTGATCCAATCGATTTCGGTCTGACTGAGACGACGGATATCTTCACGCATCGACGAACTGTTTTGGGCAGTGGATCGACAGACCGCGAGTACGGTTTCAAGCATGCGGTCATGGTTCAAGAACAGAGCCGTTGACTTCAACTGAGGATACTCTGCCGCCAAACATTCTGTGGCTTCTTTGACGACTTTTTTCATTGTCACTACCGTACGGGAACCATGAAGCAAGTCGCCATTAAAACAATCGTATATCGCCGTAAGCGGATTAATACATGCATTTACAACCAACTTTTCGACCTGGGAAAGCAAAAATGCCTCCTGGTCCATGTACTCACAGTTTAACGACAGTGTGTTGCAGATATCTTTCACTACCGAAGGTATGGGTACCAGTTCAGATGAATCCTGGCCAGAAACAAGAGCAATCAGCAATTTTCCTGGCGAAGCGAAGTGGACTTTGGTGGGAGCGGTCTTGTATGCACCATGTGTGCTAATAAGTTGATAAAATTTGGGTGTATCCAACCCTGCGGGCCAAAACCGATGAGTCAAATGAGGAACCATGCCCATTCCATTCTGGAGCAAGAGAATGTTGGAGTTTGAATTTAAATGAGGGATGTATGGTGCCAATGCACTCTCTGTCTGGAAAGTCTTTGTTGCCACAATGAGGTTCTCGATGATTTCAGGCTTTTCATTCTGCACTGGAGGTCGGAATTCACCGCCTAGCACTGATTTGGTCGTTATGATATTCGGATCACGAAATGTAGTGACAGTAAGAGTATTGCTTTGGTTCCGGAAATAGTCCAATCTCAGTTTATTTCGGAAAAGTAGAATAGGAGCAACTGAATCCGCTGCCCTAAGTCGTAACTCGTGTGCCACAAGGCATCCCATCGCCCCAGCACCTAGGACGTATGTCTTCAGCATCGAGTTCTGGTAAAGATTTGAATAAATAAAATTGATGCGAAATTTATATTTAGGAGGTGCACCATAAAACTACCATATGCTTATTGTCGGTTTAACAGGCGGTATTTCGACGGGAAAATCGACAGTTTCGTCCACTTTTCGTGAAAATAATGTTGCAGTTGTTGACGCTGATATAATTGCCCGAGAAGTCGTGGCTCCTGGCAAGTATGCCTACAACAAGATTATCGCTACTTTTGGCAAAGATATCCCTGATTTGGTCAACTCAGACAAATCGCTCAACCGTGCTGCTCTAGGCCAGGCGGTGTTTGGAAATAAAACCAGACTTGGACAGCTAAACGGAATTGTCCACCCTGCGGTCAGAAGAGAAATCGCCCGGCAGGTTATTGTGGCATATGTTACTCTTCGTGACCTTGTGGTGTTGGACGTGCCATTACTCTTTGAAAGCGGGCTCGATAAGATTTGTGGCTACACCATCACTGTTTCGTGTAGTGATGAACTACAAATAGCCAGGTTGTTGAAGAGAAACCCGGAATTGTCTCCTGAAGACGCTGCGAAACGTATTTCGAGTCAAATGTCCAACACCGAGCGCAATCGTAGAGCTGATACTGTCATTCACAATAACAAAGGCTTGGAAGAATTGAAATTGGCAGTGGAAAAGACATTGGCTGATATTCGTCCGTCAAAATTTTGGACTTATTTCAACATTCCTTTTGGTTTGATCACCGCAATCTTTACTTTCTTACGCCGTAGGTTCAAAACACCTCACTCAGTTGGAACTAAGACTTCATTGAAACAGTCATGATACGTAGGTATTTAATTTACATTTATTTATGATACTAACCCCGCCAGTATTGAGCCAAACTGTGCAATCTATCAATGACAACAGGCAAGAATGCATTGACACTGTCGTTAATCAAGTTCTGGAAATGAAGAATGGCTTCCTCCTCACTCATCTCTGGACAGAACTTCTCCTGTACTTTCTCGATCGCCCGTTGAGGGTCAATCTTAATATCAGGGATATTAGCATCCAACATCAACTGGAACAAGTTTAGGATTAAGTTACTGTTCTTTCGTAACGTTGTGTAGGTGATAAAACAATAACTCTTAAAAACATTATAGTTTTCATGGTCCAATCCTCCCATTCCGTCAATCACTTGGATGGGCAATTTCATTAATGGGGGAAACGGTTTAGGATCCCGTCCTAATATATAGCCAAAATCAGCATGCCAAAACTTACCGTTAGGTGACAACAACAAGTTATCCAAGTGCCTATCACCAACCCCCAATAAGTACGTAATAACACAGTAGCCAGCACATGATTTAACGTAATTATCCATGACTACTGACGATACACCCAAATTAGAAGTAACGGCAGGACGTTCTAGTGGCGCTGGTGAGGTTCTGTGCAACGAATTCAATACACTGGTAGCAATCGGTTCATCAGCTTGCAGTTCCTGACTGTGAAGCTTTAAAAAGTTTAGTATTCCGTTTGTATCATTAAAATCGTCGTTCCCAGATGGGTACACCTTGGCTAGCACAGCATCCAAAGTTTCATTGGGTACAAACTGAATCATACCAGCTATAGGACTTGTAGCAAGAATCTTGTAAGGTGTCAATCTTAAATCCAAATTTTCATTCTTTAATAATTGGTCCATCAAATTAATAATTTGAATCACTAGTTGATCTTGTCTCAAGTCGTCACCAATCTTGAACATCAACGGATACTTACCGTATTTGTTTCGTTTACCAAATATCTGTGAAGTCGAATGTGCTTTACCTTCCAAAGTCTTGAATGTAATTTTCAAAGGTGCCAAACTAGACTTGAATACCGAGGATTCTTCTGGGTAACACCCACAGATGACAACACTTGGATCCAATGGCAAAGGAAACGGATCAAAGCTCAAGAGCTCATTTGAGGAGACTGAGAGATATTCACGCAAAAATTCAACTTTCTTCACTGTCGACTCATTCTTCTTAAACGAGGTACGCAATAACTCCACCAAACTGGTTAGCTTCTTAATAAACCAGATTTGTCTTTTTAAATGATTGTAATGGGGCACCTTGTTTGCATGTGAATACTTTTTAAGACTCTCGATGTACTTATTCAATATTATTGAATAAATACGTACTGGTTCACCTTCAGTTCGATTGATTTGATCCTCGTTTTCAACCTTGACGTACCAGTAAAAGAAGTTACCGAGAGACTCGTTTTCAATAGATTTCTCTATCAAGAACCTTGCCAACGGTGATTTTAATAGCTCCACATCCTCGTTCAATTCATTCAAGATTTGAAAGTTATCTGAAGTATTAATTACTGGTGGCTTACGCTCATAAATAAGTGATTCGTACTTCAATGCTTGCACCAATTGTAAGAGATACAAAAGGAGTTCCTCGCTGCTTGCTAGTTTTAATCGATCCACTGCAAATTTTCTCAAGAAGGTTACGTGCTTGAAAATGTTGAAAAACCTTGACTCCTCTTGGTTCGATCCTTTTGCAGGATTAGATGTAGATGTGTTGGCTGAGGCAGAAACCACGCTAGGTGCTAAGAAATATGGATTGAAGTAATTACTTAAAAGTTCCAAAGCATCACCGATTTGTAGTTTATCCACAGACCAATATTTGGGAATGATTTCACTGAATGCGTGGTTTAATTCATAGTCATTCTCCCAATTAATCGATTTTAAGAATTTGGGCAAGAAAGACTTCGTTGTGGTGCTATTGCTGCTATTTGAATCACCGTTATTTTTGCTAAAAAAGTATCTGAACTTCCAAATAAGATTCTTTTCGATATCATTCAATTCAATGTTAGATGGTTTTAGAAGGATTTTATTCAATTCATCTCTGATTTGAGGTGATGGTTTTAATTCTTTGTCTAGTATAGTATTGTTATTGATATTTCTTTCAAGTTTATGGTACTTGAGTTCAATTGGGTCTAAAAGCATCTGGTTGTTGGTGTTATTAAAAGGAATTGCCTGAAAATCAGGATCGTGAACCTTAAGACCCAGCGACTTGGTAACTGGAATATCTATCGAATTGATTACCAAGCTGGAAGTGAGATGTTCTGCCACAGTCTGAGTATCATTGATGGTGGTTTCAGGAACAGCTAGGGAGTATGTATCATCGGAATATACGATGGGGAGTTCGAAGTTGGGAAGTTCAAGATATAAGTAGTAATTGTGGTCAGTATTTATATCCTTGGTCGAATTTATGGTTGCAAATACTTGCTTGTCAAGCCAAGGATCTCTATCAAATTCTCCATTCTCGTATCGAATCAAGTTCTTCTCCAATGGAGTGAGTCCAGGTATCTCGTCGTATATAATATGTTGAGTGGAATCTGTGTAGAGCGGTACCTTTTGCGACCCCTTTCGTAAAGTTGCTAAAGACGTGTTGAACAACGAAAGGAATGCATTGCCAAATAATTTGGGTTTAGTGGCGACAATTTCGTACACCGATAACTTGAGATACGAGTCGATAGTTAGCAGGGAGTATGTCGAAGACAACGTCAAATATTCATTCCATGTACGCTTATTGTTGTTGAATGATTTGTATGATGTTTGTACTGGTACTGACACAATGTTATCGTTACCGTCATAAACTCCTACCACCACAAATAGATCCGAATTGCTGTAAATATTGGATAGAGTTCGAAACACCAGCGGGTCCTCAAATTTAGTTGATAAATTTACCAAAGGACGAGGCACAGTACTTTGAAGATAACAAATTTTGATGGATATTGGAACCGTGACATCTTTTGATAGCCCAAATGTTGCAGTATTGTTCCTACTCATATGTTAGAGGAGAACTCAAGAGCTTATTTATTACTCTACAGTTTACCTTGAAAATTGGGGCTCCAATCCTCATTCTCCTGCATACATCTTTCAGACACCCAAGACCTATATACTTATTAATTACGGTTCTGACCAAACCAGATGTACTGGCTGTTCTTCTTTCCCTTGTTGGTGCTGTAGTCTTCATATTCATCGTCGGAAGATTCGGAATCGGAGTTGTCATCTGAGTTCAAGTGATAAAATATCGACTTTGATTTTTTATCCGAATCCTTGGGAACCACAGAATTGCTTGATGGCGTACTTCCCGTTGCCACTGACTCCTCCACTTTGGCAGGCTGTTCGTAGTTTAGGACTGAAGGAATAAATTTAACAGAATTCTTTCGCGATCTATTACTCGTAGGTTGTGGCGGAGATGTATTCTGTGACGTTTGATTCCCCAGTTTCTTATCCTTGAACGAAAGGGAAAACAATCTATTCGTATTATCGTCGGTATCTTCACTGTCATTTTGTTGCTGTACTTTCTGGTACTTTGCCAAAAGTGATTTACCTGAACTATTTGCTCGCTTGTAATTTAACGATCTGGCTCGATTCACCGAGCCAAAATTAGGCGGCGGAGGCGGAGGTGGTGAACGAGAAAATACCGATGAATGGTCTGCCTGGTGCTGGTTTAGAGTGAGCGGTTCGTTCCTATGTTCCTTAATGATGTCCAAATCGTCACCTTGTTCTCCAGCTAAAACATTGTCAAGCGATATATCTGAACTCGAAGAGTTAAACTTTCCAACCAATGAAGTAGAATGGTCTCTGCTAATTGCATTAGGGTTAGAAGTTGCTCTTTTTCTAGCAAACTTTGGTAAATCCACTGCTGAACTATCATTAGACGATGCGTTATCAGAACGTTGAAATTGTGCCAAGTTGACTTGGGAATTAATTTTCGAGTTCAATCTATTGATGGAGAATTCTGATGTATTCGAATAACGTAACCTCATTGGTTTATAGATCTCCTCATTTGACGATAACTTGCTCAAATCAATTACTGAATTGGATCTGGTTGGTGAGGAATTTGGCGACACTTCAGGAGTAATAGGCTTGATCGGCTTCCTTGATAAGTCAAATGCCTTCTTAAAGGCATCATCATTCATTGTCTTCAATTTAAATTCCGTTTTAATCATAAACTGACGAATCTTCTGTGGGGACCAATCTCTAGCTGCCGGAATGATAGGGTTATAATTTATATGAGGGTTGTTACGAATGGACTCGCTAGTTTCAGAGGAGGTATTTTTGTTTGTGGGCAACACCTTGAATGATGGCCGAGGTTTATCTTCCTTCACAGTTTTCTTCTTGTTACTTGGATTGAGCTCATCTTTCTTAATAAAATTGGTCTTATAATAAACAATATCGCTTTCCAAATTAAGGGTCGAGTCAATGTTTTCATCTAATAAGTCAAGGGCATCCAAGCAAAGTTTCCACGTAAACAATGTTGGATCGTACGGATCTTCGTCATCTTCGGTAGTCGAGGGTGCTTCTTCTTTATGGATGCGTTTAGCAAAGTTGATCTTGGCCTCAGGTATTTCATCAAAAATTGGGTGGTTCATGAAGTAGGACATGAAGTTATTAATTGCATAACCGTGAGATACCACAATGATTATATCCTGATTCTTTATATAGGTGGGTTTATCGTAAGTAGCAAGTAACTTCTTAAAATATGCCTTGCATCTTGCCAGGTAATCCTTGTAGCTTAGATCTGGCTCATTGTAGGGACCCAAAGTAGTGGTTGGTCTGAAGTTTGAACATGCAGAACGGTTCTTCAACACTTTCAAATTGGGTGTATACATGTTGTAGGCATCGTTGGAGTCTATAAATGGTGGTTTGTTTTTCATCCGATCATGAATCCATTCACTAAGGGCAAAATCCCCCAAGAGTTGAAACCGGATCTTATAATTAGGAAACCGCTCCAGTAGCAACTGTTTGAGGTCCGTGATAAGAAGATCCGCTGTCTGGCAGCATCTCAAATATGGACTGAAATGGATAAATATATTCTTCCGCTGTGAGGTTGTGTCTGGGGAGAATGTGTTTGTAGTGTTTAGAATATCGAGAGCGACTTGTTTGATTTGAGGAATCGCTTCAGTTGAAAGTGAGGGATCATAATCTTCGTATTCTGCCACAAGAGGCACAGCCTCCGGATTGACGTGCAACTCTTGGTCGATTCTCCTCCCGTGTCGCAAAAAGAACAACTCAGACATGGAGGGTAACGGTTGGCGACGGATCAATAAAGGGCGTTGCGTCGGGAAGAATACAGGAAAATAGTATTTTAACTTAGTGCTGCGGATAGATTGGTTTCAGCAAGATGTCAACTTAACGGTTCAAATTGTGGGGTTCTGTTACACTTCCCCCAAGGTGCATCCAGCCATTCAATCTCAGATCTCGTGGTATGAAGGTGGTCTTTTTTTTTGTGTGATGTCACACCGGCATATAATTCGGCAGAAGAACCCTAAACGAAATGTCAGATGACGAATCTTTACCCAATTGAGAAGTTTTTCAAAAGCGTAGAAGGCTAGTTCTGTACGTTGGCCCTAGCATTTTTTTTTTTACATTTAATTGATTTTACAAGAAGAGATGCAACATGTATGATTAGTGGACTAATTAAATTAAACGAAGTTTCATAGTTCAACGGTCGCCTCTCTCTCTTTTGGATGGGGAAGCGAGCGGGGTGGATAAGGGGTTTGGGATAACGGTTTAGCTTATGTAATCAAACAAGCGCGCTAGATTTGTTACTGCCTAGTATTTACAATTTGCTTCCTGATTGGCCTGCCCCGTCGAATAATAGATGCCAAGACCTTCACGATCTAAGAGAGGGTGTTTAAGTTGCAAGAAACTAAAAATTAAGGTATGAACTATTTTTTGGCCTCAGGCTGTCAAGAGGTTTCACTCATTTATATGCTCATCAAATACTAACCCTAGTAGTGCGATGAGGCCACCCCCCGTTGTGAATATTGTGCATATCGAAACCGGGAATGTGTGTATCCAACCCTGGATACCAGTCCAAGTTCCTCCTCCTCTGGTTCGGATTTTGAGAATATCGTGAATAAACCGTCCAACGGCAACCTGAAAAAGAAATCTCAGATCAGTTTTAAACATGACAAAAAATATAGCAACCGGAAGGAATTTACAGTTGAGACCTTTAATACCCTTGTCAAAGCCAGTGAAAGGGTTCGTGCCTTTAATTCTGGTGAGATTCTTTCTTTTGATCAATTGGCTACTGAAATTGTGCTCAACTCACCAACTACTCAATTGAACATATCTACATTTGAACTCCGTCTCCTTAACTTCTTCAGTCACTTCTGCATTCCATTATTCACCTTTGGTGTTGATCAGCTGGTTCATAGAGTATGGTCAAAATTTGTACCTACTCTTTTTTTGGAAAGTTCCTTGGTACGAAACAGTATCTTTTCATTTGCTGCTTTGAACTTGTGGCCGCTCTGCGATCTCAACCACCTCCAGGAAATAGATCAAGACACTGAATCATATAAGCTGCGTACAGCTATAGGCAAAGTATGCAATCTTCTCAATCCAAATATAGCTCTTTCTGGGAAAGAATCGCTCTATGAAACAACGACCTCATACTTTGTCTCAACATTAAACCAAACGAACAAAACTATAGATGAAGGAATGGTCGTGAACGAGAAATCTTCCGCAGAAGTTTTAGTTTCATCTATTATACTTTATGCGTTTCTTGGGGTACATCCGAATCGAATAATTCCTCTACTTTCTCCCGATAGATCAGAAGTTGATATGATCTCAATATCAGGGGGTATGAAGAAGACTTTCGTTACTGTCTTCCCGGTGGGAATGAAAAGTAGATTCCTGGCATTATTCTACATCAGTGAAAATACAGAAGTGGAAGAAATACCTGTAAAGCAGTCTACTTACCCCGTCATCATTGAGTTATTGCGAGACTTAGGCGACTCGTATTCTGAAACTACTACAGATTCAAAATTAGCATCAGAATATCATGCCTTATTAGCAGCCATTGAATCTCTCAATGTCGCTATGGCCAGAACTATTCATTACAATTATCCGGTACCGTTCTTTCGCTGGCTCTTATTGGTTGAACCAGAATACCGCGAGTTACTATATACCGATAACTTCTTTGCACGGCGGATTTTGTTCATATACTCATGCATTGCACTTTTGTCTCGATTTGCCATATTTGAGAGCCACAATATGTGGGTTGACTACTGCAATTGGTATCGCGATTACAATCACGCTCGGCTGGGTCTGTGGCAACATGAATTTGATGAAAAAATGTACATCATGTCAGTTGAAAAAAAGCATTGTTTCAAAAATCTTGATTTCCGGCCAATGGCACGTTTAGACCCTGACATCATTCTTCAATACTTTGAACTATTTGGGCTCTAGTTACATTTATGAAGCTCCGCGACTATATTTTGGGGCTTTATTTTTATTATATTGCTGCAAAATCAATATTGCGGAATCTTGCTCTCTATCCAGGCACTATTCACGTATCCTATGGATTGGGCTCTGTTCAGGGATTCTGTTCAATTAGTTCGAAGAAAATCTATCACTGAACTTAATATAAACATCACTCTGTCGCTGCTGCCATTTTCGAAGTTAAAATTCAGGATCCCAAAGAAGTTTTCCAACTCAATGCACCGTTCTAGAGTTAGCTGTACAGGCTACATGATTCTCGCATCAAGCATGTGCTCTTATTTGCTGACTAAATAGTTAGAAACAGCGAGAAAAGTCATCAATTAGCCAGCAAACTACAATCGTAGGTCTTGGACCTTGTGCACTATGACATTAGCTTGTCGGCAAAGTATTTTACTTTGACTGAATGGTACGATGTAGTTTTGCCATCACATGCTTACGTTGAAAATGTCCAAGCTTGAGTTATACTTGTTGAGTTTCTTCGGCTTTTATTGTATTCTGTTCCTTACAATTGGAATTAACCAAAAGATCAAATCTGGTTTCATGAATATAAGGCTGGTTTTATTTTAATTTTAGGTGGAATCGTCGAAGCAATTCTGTATTACTGGACTGTTTCAAATCAAAAAGTGGAAATTCTTCGATCGCTCGTTTAAGAGGGTTTCACAAATCTACGAAATGAATTCACAACGTGGTGTATTCTTTATTCAGTTTCAAAGCTGTCTTTGACACTTCAGAGCAAACTGTAACCGTGTTCCACGTGTTGTTTTAATAATGGCAGTAACCGAAAACTACTCTGTGTTTTTGTTCCTTTGGGAAATGTTGGTATGACTGGCATACCGAGAATTTTTGTGCTCTAAAAACTTTAATGTTGATTGTCTGCTCTTCTACTTGTTTAACGGGCGTATCACCTGATTTTAGATCCATGAGGAGTCTAACTTATGGTTCAACGACATACATTGGTACCGGGCATACTGCATTTAAACAGCTTGGTAAGTGTAAGTACCCTTTAGGACATCTTTCTGACGTTCCTGTGGTGGATAATAACTACAGGTAGTTACTTATTTTCAAAATCTTGGATCTTTAGAATCCGAGATGTTGCTCAAAGTCTTATGACCAGTTTAATGTTGCATATTTTTTCTTTTTTTCAGAAATACTCTAAATTTGTAGATCTTGCTTTGATCCTACTTTTTTTGGACATAGGTTCAACAGTTTATTCATAGTTCTTCTCTTATGACCAGTATCACAACCAGCACAATCCTCTTTGACTTAGACGGTACTTTACTGTATTCAACCCCAGCAGTTGAGAAGTGTTGGGCTGAAGTGATTTCAGAACATAACAAAAAGTATCCAGATCAACAGATTGAGTTGAAGGAGTTTCTCCATAGCAGCCATGGTTCAAAAGCCCAGGAAATTCTCAGGAAATATTTCCCTTATAGACCCCACGACATTGACTCGATAAACAAGTGGGAACTTGAAGTTTTCGAGAAATACAACCAATTGGGCCATGAAATCAATGGAGCGACAGCGCTTCTTTCTGAATTGCAAAAGGGGTTCAATTCAAATTGGGCTATAGTCACATCAGGTACTGCCACTCACGCTGGTGCTTGGTTCCTGGTTCTATTTCCTGAGCTTAAAAAGCCTTCGGTATTTATCACCGCCAACGATGTCACGAAAGGAAAGCCAGACCCAGAGGGTTATTCCAAGGCTTACAAGAAGTTGGTTGAAGTAAACGGAATCAAGCCAATTGAAACCTCCTCTTTAATTGAACCAGCCATCGTGTTTGAAGATGCCCCTGTTGGTATCCGCAGTGGTTGCAGCGCTGGTTTTAAAGTCATTGGTATCGCCTCCACTTTCGACAAGGAAGTATTGCTTAAGGCAGGCGCAACCTACGTTATCAAGGACCTTTCTAAAGTAAAAGTCATTTCTACGGGTGAAAACTCAGTGGAAATATTGTTAGATATATTGTAAAGAACTAATCTTCAATTTTGAGACCATCTAGTTCACCAAGTTGTTCAAGATCCTGGTGCTTATCTTTTCGAGCCTTTCTGATCTTTTCAGTTCTCTTTTTATCGTCGATTCCGTGCTTAAGGTCAATTAAATCGTCAACATAATCAGCGTACGCCTTTTCACCCAACTTCTTTTCGTCAATCTCGAACTCACCAGCTGAAACTCCTGAATAATCCAGGTCTGGGGCTTTGAGGCAGTCCTGGACAGTCTGGTTAGCAACTAACTGATTATGAAGCCCAAAACTGAAGCACGACTTTAAAGCTCTCAATCTTGCGTAAAGATACCAGCTGTTAATAGGAAGAGACTTGTACTTTGATAGCCGAATGTAGGTGGACCCCATAATTGATTGAATGATTTCGTTACCTTTCGTGGTATGGTTCAAAATATTCTTACGGCTCTCCTTATTGACATATGCCTTCAAAGTTTGTAGCACATCTCTAAATACGGAATTGAATTCTTTCTTGTCCTTCTTTGAAAGCTTTTTTGATGATAAATTGATCAACCTCTCAAAAACAGAAAATAACGCCTCTTGTTCATAATATGGGGAGTTGTCATTGAATTCCTCTTCGTTGTCGTCGTCCTCATCCTCTTCATAATGATATAATTCATAGATTACCCCGATTGTTCTAGCGGCGGCCTTTGCTATATCACGGTTTTCGTCATTGTCCAACATTGGAACCAACTTGAACATCAATTCTGCCATAAGATCGTTAAGAAAATCACCCTTGCGCAATAAGGTCAAAAGACAAGCCACTCCATGTAAACAACTTGTGGCAACTTGAACTTCAGCTTCCACGCTCTCGTATGCTTCAGCGATAAGTTTCTTGTCTTCATTCTTGTCATTAATTAAGGTCGAATGATCCCTCTCACCTCCTTCCACTCTTTTCTTCAAATTAATTGCACTATTACAGAAACCTTCAGCAAGCAGAATTAACCAATTTACTTTATCGTCAATTCCAAAACTGGATGCGTCGTTGTACAAAATAAGATTCAAAGAAACAAATCCTGAAATCAATGTTGCCTTTGCATGGTTGGTCACAATACTTGTCGCAGGTTCTTCGATTAATTGCTCGATATGAGACAAGAAATCAGTGGTAACAAATACGCTAAAGTCTTCAATGTTACTCAGAATTAAAGCAAACACAGTCCGACTGAGATAAACAAATTCCACCTCGGTTCTGTAGTCACCACTGCTAAAGATCGAAACAACCTGTTGTACTTTTTCTTCGTCAATATAATTTCGAGTACCATAATTTTGCTCATTGCTGACAATTATTGGTTTCGATACAATCAACTTGTATAACTGAATTAATAACAATTCTCTCGAAGTTGTCGATACCTGGGTTCTTGGTGAAGCCAAGGAGGATATAATGTCGGTGATAGTAGTAGATTCAGACTCAATACGGGACTTATTCAACTTCGTAGCATGGTACTGCCTTCTGTCAGCTGCATTGAACGTATCTTCTTTGACAACTTCTTCTTTCAGTTCAATTTCCTGGAGTTTCAATTGGAGCAAGTTTTGGATAGTTTGCAATTCTTGGTCGGCGTCTTCTTCGTAGTCAGAGTCATCTTCGGGCAAAGGAGTTCTGGAACCAGAGGCAGCACGTGAAGTACTGTTTGACATTCCATCTTCTCGAGTCCATCTCTTTCTAAGTAAACTTTTGTAGGCAGACATCTTTAGCTATACTAAGCAATAAAAATGGGGTAAGGTGCACTCAATTTAAGTTCAGTTTTTTTTTTCTCACCTGAGTCACAAAAGGGTCTAAGTCGGAGTTAACTGAGTTTCGGCCTATTATTCAAAAGACCCAACTTCACGTATGCAACCACAGTAATTTGACCAATCATATAAGGTCATGAAACCTTTTATTCCAAGAGTCACGATTTATTCTAAAAGATGGCAATCCTGGCAAATGAAGATAATTTTTACCTTTTGAGTTAAACTGGCAAACATTTACCAATTTTCTTGAGTGAATACAATAAATACAACAGTTAATATTAAAGGAAATACACGGTGCTTTGGCTCGAGAATCTTAAGCTTCCATTACTGAATTTCAATATAAAGAGGAGATTGTCACGAATCTGGTTAGATGCATAATTACATCACAATTAACAGCACAGCAATCTAATGTAACTGCGAATGAATAAATAATCCTCTATTTTAGGCTCACACTTCATCACTTATATATAAGTGCACTCAGAACACTACTTCTTCAGGCAACACATTGACCTGATCTCCATTTTCTCTCACAGTTTCGTTATTGACATCTCGAGGAAGTGATTTTCTCATGTCATACGCATCTATGTCATCATTTACGGCATTCTTATCGTAAGGCACCTCTCGACCATAATACCCAACTACGCGTCGGAACACACTGTAGCCAAGCTTCTCATACAAATTACGTGCCAATGTATTTGTCACTTTGACAAACAAGTCAACAAAGAGTGTCTCATAGGGTTTGCCGCTAGTCAATTTCTCCAAATTGAGACAAAGATCGGACGCTAATCCCAACCGTCTGTACTGTTCCTGAACTGTAACTGCGGTAATATGAGCATGCCATTCCTTCTTCAGCAATTTCCCTTCTGTTTTCCCCATCATGTATCCACTGATTTCGTACGCCTGACCATAGTCTCGGCACAATTCAGTTGACTTGAAAAAGAGTGACGGCCATTCAATTAAATATTGTAAGTAAAATGCAGGGTTATAGTTTTCAGTAAGTGGATCTAAGTTTACCGGATTCAATTCAAAGAGATCCTCAATCTGGACCGGTTTTACTGATGTCATTGTCAGAATCGTAACTTCCTTATGATCTCGATATGGTTGGTTCATTGGGAAGAGTCGTGTCCGGGTAAAAATATCCGATCCAAACCTCCGAAATTTTTCAAGATCGCAAAGCACTAAACCTCTTTCAATATACACTTTTCCCATAATGTACGGCGGTCCACCAAGTGAAGAACAAAAGAAGTTGCAAGAACAGTATGCTCAAAACACCTTAAAAACTGCTGGTTTAATTGCTGGTGCTTTATGGGTTGCTCCTATCGTTTTCCAATTCATCAGAAAACAATTATAAATAACTTTATAACCGTTGTATATACAAATCAAAGATTGAAACTGGTATTCTTTTACAGGTTATTATGTACTTTATTGGTTGTCATCGTCATCCTCCTCCTCGTCACTCAAACTTACTAACTCCTCCCGCAACTTTCCGATCTTGGTTGCCAAATTCATAAATTGCATTCTCTCCGAGATCTTAGCTGCAGCTAAGAGGGCCTTATCTGTCTTGATCAACTTGGCAATGCTAAATGCTTTGTTTAATCTCGATTCTTTGCATGATTCGCCGAAAAGCTTCAATAAAGACCGGTCAAATAGCAAACTGTATTTAGTTAACCGCTCCATTATATCCTCTTGTACTTCTTGTACAGTCTCATCGTTAAGGGCATCACTAGTTATCTTACCCATGGTTAAAGACCGTAAGAAGTTTTCCTCCGGATCATCTTGGTCAGTCTTGATGTCATCTTCAGCGTCATCATTCAATTCGTCTAACAAACCATTCTTCATCTTCTCTTTCCGAACCGCAATAGGCAACTTGATTTCCAACTCGATAGGAAGAGGTAACGGAAAGCCAGGATGCTGGCTAGAATTCTTCAACACCAAGCAGCTTAATTTGTCTTTATATATTCCCAACGGCCAACATTTCCAATTCTTTTTATTTGAGTTGGTTCCATGTTCTGTAATGACATTGTAACAGTTAAGAAGTGGAATCCACTTCGAATTGCCGGCATTCCTCCACGACTGTAATACTATAAGAGTATCGTCGGCTCCTCCAACCAAACAAGGGTCACCATATTCATTAAAAAAAATTCCCTTGATCAAAGGGGCACTATCGTAACTCTTTTGTAATGGAAGCATTACATTTTGCTGGACAAACTTGTAGTCTTGGTTTATATCAATGATGGAATGAGTGTAGACATTTTCAGCAACTCTGTTAATCATGAACAAAATAGCAGTTGGCGATGAAATTAACGTCACCACAGGCATCGTTTTCACAATATTAATACAAACCCCATGCAAGTTAAAAAATCTCAAGTAGCCAAAACTTGTACCCACAGTTATCACAGCGTCGCTGGTTGTGTCTGCAATACTAACAGAGGTTATGTATTCATCCTTTAGAAGGGGGATTTGTCTTTCCCATGAATCCTGTTCCGAATCGTGACTACGGTAATAGATCTTACCATTGTCTACAGAACGCTTATCACCATATCCGGATGCAGCCAATAAGACTCCATTGTTGTTAATAGAAGATAAATCAAACTTACTGTAATCAACGAAATGATAATCTTTGTGAACTGAACGGTCAAAAAATGAGACAGTAATGGTCTGCAGTCTTGCGCTCTCTTCATCGGAAGAGGTCTGAACGGACCATACATATCCAATGGATGTCATTGAAAGATATCTCTTGGAGCTCTGGTTACCTTCATGGTTCCATGGAGTAGATCCCGGTGAATAAGGTTTCAAATCTGTCTCAATAATTGGCTGAGGGCTTGAACGTGAAGAAGTTCCATTCGGCTTATGACGCTTTTTGAACTGAAATTGGGGTACGTCATCATCTTGGTCGATTATCATGGAGTCCTCTTCATGGAGCCTGTACCTTTCACGTTTAATTGCTGGTTCGATATCAGAATCTTGAAGAAGATCATCGGTATTATTTCCTTCATCTTCTTCATGATCTTCTTCTCCGTCCTCCTCAGCTTCATCTATGAATAAGCTATTAATTGTTTTTTCAGGATTCTCAGTGACAAGGTCCTTAATTGCTAGCACTTCACCATTTGTAGTACCAACGTACAAGGTACCCTTATGCCATGCAACATTAAGAAGGTAAGCTCCATCTAAATCCTCAGGAGTATATTCTTTTATAAGCTTGGTATTCTCAAAATCAAATACTTTAATTGAAGAATCGAGTGTGATCACTGCAAGATATTTGTTGCTTACTTCAAAGTCAATTACTTTCCCAGAAATACCAAACGTCTTCACAGGTTTGGACCAATTGGATCTATCATATACCTGAATGGAGTCCGTGTCTGTTGCAACTACCAAATGCCTGCCATTAGATGTCCATTGTGATTTGACAGAAATCAACTCCTCAGGATTGGCCTGTGCATCAAACTTATCAAATGAAGTAAATATCTTGATATTTAGAATGCTGGGGATAGTGTGAACCAAGTTTGGTTGCTCGTTGATAACGGAATAAAGCTGGATATTTCCGTTGGATAAACTGACAGCGATGAGCTCGCCAGTTGAGTTATATGAAATATTGCAGAACTGATCAGGAAGTGAGACTTCCAGAAAGTTGCTAGGGTTCTCTAAGTCAATCGTTACTAACTTATTGTCATCACCTCCGCAGATAACCCGCTTTCCCTCGTTGATGATGGTGGAATCTCTTAAGCCTAGCCCTGACCGGTAAATCATACCAATTGATTCTCCCTTCCCCAAATCCACAAGTTCCAAGTTACCACTCGTAGATGTCAATGCAAGTTTATTACCATGGTGTGACAAGGAAGTCACATTTTCCACAATATCCACCGATAATGGTTCCAAGTCAGGTTCCTTGGTAATGAATAGCTTAGCCAAGCCTTCACTATTACCAATAATGAGTGTCTCGTCTGTATGGAGAACATAAGAGTTTCCATCTGGAAAAGCTGCAATTCTTTTCTCCGTCATTGAGTCACTTCAACCAACTTCGTGTTTCGATTTATTTCAATAAACCCAAGACGCGTTTATTGATACGCGCCTAGATGTCGTGGTCTCCTCTCACAGAAGTCGCGCACTGCTATCACATTGAAGTCACGTGCTCTTTTTAACAGCATTGCACTGTCAGAAGGAGGGTGAAGTAGGTATTGTTTATGGATTCTGAAACTTGTGGTTGTGCGTAATTACGACAAGTCAGCCACGCGGCTCAGGTGAAATTCTTTGGCTTTCAAGAAGCTTAAAGATTTTTATCAAGATGGCGTGAAGTAGCAAACAAGGGAATTGAGGTTTGGATGTTTCTCATGCGATGTACAAGCCAGAAACAAGGAACTCTTCTACTGGGAAGTCTCTTTTTGTATATACTGTAAGGATTTATTCATTAATCTACAATACATTTACATATTGCATTACAAGGGAGATAGGAATATGAGTAATTAGAATATCACAACTACATGGGGATTCTTTAGTAGTCCTAGATTTGAGCGATTTGAGCGATTTTATTTCGAGGGAAATTTTGAAACAAAACCTCGCAAAATTTCGCTACGCCACTCAAACCCTATGTTCGATGCAGCTTGCGAACGTAACTAAATAAAATACCGCAAACATGGCAGGGCTTTGTTTATAAAGTTGTGGATTGCAGTGGTCAAAAAATAGTTTGATACCATCCAAGACATACTTTTCTGAAGGGTACAAATAGAGGTGGTGTTTTCCCTACTTGTTGGTGTCTCTTTTTTCTTCTCTGTCGTAAATTTGACACCATGCATCTGGCATAAACTTATCCTTCTGATACGGTCGGCTGCAAATAATAATTTTTTGATGTATCCCCAATAGGAAATTACCCTTCCTCCGAAAGGACCTCGGAATCCAATAGTGTTAGCACCGTGCGTCAAATTACGGAATTATTATGGTTGCAAGGGTTACATTAGCTCTATTTGGCCTACCCCTCCTCATGCATAAAAATAGCCTCGATGAATTTTGACTATAATTCTTTTGTCGCCCGTAAAAAAAACTTCCAAATTCACGTTAACTATGAGGGATTAATTTGCAAAATCTTTCTATTGGTCCTTTCAAACAATCATCTGATTCAATTAGAGATTTTATGTTCTGACGTAACTGTAAGAACAATTATCAATCTCACGTTGTACTTGTAGGTCTCTATTGGGAAGGTGGGGCTACGGCTGCGCCTGTCACTGTTACGCGTATAAAGGCCGGCATGGTCCGCCAAAACCTTTAGTTTTAGGCTGTCAAACCATCTATCTCTGCTGCTGCTGGTATATGTCAACTACTAACAATCTCAAATCTCGCCTTCTGCAAGATGACTTGACGAATCAAAGTGTTGACTCGGTTGAAAACACCGAAACTTACACTATTCAAGACCCTAGTACTGTACGTGAGTCTTCGAGACACGGTGATTATGATGAGGAAGCTTCGATTTCTTCAGATGATATCAACCAAGTGCCTCAAGTACGGAAACAACCATGGAGTGAAATTTTGATGCTTTCTTTCTCATCTTTAGGTGCCATTTATGGTGACATTGGTACTTCACCATTGTATGTGTTGAATTCCATCAAATACTCCCTGACTCCTCCGAACAAGGATGACATTTATGGTGGTGTTTCTGTTATTTTCTACGTTTTCACAATTATCGTTATTTTCAAATACGTTTGTATTGTGTTGTTTCTTGGTCCTAACAATGGCGAAGGGGGGCAAGTTGCAATCTATGCAAAAATTGCCCGTTTTTTAAAGATTGGACCAAAGGGTGTCCATATTCCTGGTGCCCCTGAAGTTTCTGATATGGAATTGATCTCAAGACAAGATACTACTGCTTCTTATAGATCTTCCAAAAGCGCTAAGTCATTTATTCAGGATTTTAAGAATAGGCCAATTGTCACCAGGGTAGTGCAAAAATTTATCCTTTTTGCTTGTTTCCTTGGATGTTCTTTGGTTATTTCAGATGGTTTATTAACACCAACTACATCTGTTTTGAGTGCCATTGGGGGTATTCAGATTGCTAAGCCTTCGTTTTCTAATGTGTTGGCTGTTTCTGAGGTTATTCTCGTTGCGTTATTCATTATCCAACAGTTAGGGTCGCACAAAGTTTCCTTTCTTTTTGCACCCATTATTTTCCTCTGGCTTATTGGATTATTGATTTGTGGTATTTACAACATTGCAAAGTACCATCCAGGAATTTTTAAGGCTCTTTCTCCTTGGTATGCTGTCAACCTCTTGAAACATGGTGGGATTGATGTTTTTTCGGGTGCCATGTTAGCAATTACTGGTTGTGAAGCCATGTTTGCTGATATTGGTCACTTTGGTAGATTGCCAGTTCAATTGACTTTGACCTGTTTTGTCTATCCTGCGTTGATTATTTGTTACTTGGGACAGGGCGCCTACATTGTTGTTCATCCCGAAGCATATACCAGTCCTTTCTTTTTGTCTCTTCCTGGAGGCACGGGTTCCGGACCCTACTGGATTATGTTCGTGTTGGCTACATTGGGTACCATTATTGCGAGTCAAGCGTTGATCCTTTCTGTGTTCAGTATTGTGTCACAGTTAATTAACTTGGACTGTTTCCCAAATTTGAAGATCGTCCATGTCTCTTCCCACTACGCCGGTAAAGTTTACATTCCAACTGTTAACTGGTTATTGATGATTGGGGTCTGCGCAACCACTGCTGGTTTCCAAAACGGTAACAATGTTACCGCTGCTTATGGCTTGGGTATTACTCTCGATTTCTTGGTGACTTCCCTGTTGATTTTCCTCTGTATCATTTATGTCTACGATGCTCACATCATTTGGGCGATATTATTTGCCTTGGTCTTTATTCCTTTGGAAGTCATTATGGTGGGTGCAAACTTGAAAAAGGTACCACATGGTGCTTGGTTCCCTATTATGATGTGTGTGATAGTATTCTCCTTTTTATCCATTTGGAGATGGGCCAGATCAAGAAAGGTGAATCAAGAAATCAAGGCAAGAGTTAGGATTGGTGATGTCTTCCCAGTGTACAAGAAAGCTCCAGAAACTGTTGATTTGAATCTTGGTGGTACAAACCCTGTACATTCCGATGTTGAATCGGATTATGCTGATAAAGACGAGGATTTACTTAAGATAAACTCCAAGTTTGGTATTACAAACTTGAAGAGACACGATGGTATTGCTATTATGCATAATGATGCAGCAATGCACAATTTGAACTCGCCAAACACTCTTCCTCAAGTTTATGCTAAAATGATTCAAACTTTTCCATCGATCCCTTCTGTCTTCATTTTCTGTACCACAAGAACATTAGCTATTCCATATGTTCCAGATGAAGAGAGAGTGTTGGTTGCAACTATGAAAATCCCAGGTCACTACAGGTGTATCTTGAGATATGGGTTCATGGAGGAAGTAAAAATTGATACTTTGTTGAATAATCATATTCTTGATAGTATTCCAGATGTTCGCCTGATCTTGGCCAAGAATCAAGCCACTGATGGCAATTTCAGTTTGGAAAACATTCCTATTATTCATGTGTTTGAGGATAACTTGATCAGAAGTCATGACTACAATGGTGATGAATATAAAACTAGAAATCCCTTTATCCATGTCAGACGGTTCATGAGAAAGGTCTTGATCAATTACTTTTTCAGCTCGATCTACTCACTTACGGTTCAGCATGGCGACTTTGTTAGACTTGATGATGAGGATGAAGAAATCAGCAAGAAGTTATTTATTGGTGGTGTTGCTAGAATTTAGCAATTTATAGATATACAAAATTAAATCATGCAACTTTTATTCTACACATATTTCTTAACGGCTTTCAGGCCCATTCGGGCTTCGTGTCGTAATCGCTTCTACCTCTTCCACGACCACCGCGACCACCACGGCCCCTGCCTCCTCTCCAGTTGCCACGGCCACGACCACGGCCGCCACGTCCACTTCTTTGAATCGAGGCTTCGCCAAATGTATCCATATTGAGGGTCTTTTCTTCGGCCCACCTCATAGAACTCCTGACTTCGTTTGAAGAAGAAATATTATCAAAGAAAGACGATTGTTTGTTGTAGCCTGATGGTTCTGCGTTTCTCTGCGCTTCTAATTCCTTTTCAAATTGAGCATTAGCAGACTCAAAGTCAAACTCTTCCTGAGGAATGGCAGGTCCACTAGATCTCTCTGATTTCTGTTGCTGGGGATGGTGAAAGCCCACGCCTGGCTCTGGTCCTGGAACCAGGACATCCTTTGGTGCTTGTGATGATGCTGGTGTAGGTTCGGAACGAGGTTGAGATTGATTCTGCGTCTGACTTGGAGTTGGACCGTCAGTCTTCGTTGAAGAAGGAGCAGCAGATGGAGCAGCAGATGGAGCAGCTTGAGCTGGGGAAGCTGATTCTGGTTTAGATCCTGAAGTTTCCTCCTTTCCCGTGGACGTTGGTTGTGGTTGGCTTTGAGGATTTGGGGGAGCGTAGTACTGGTAAGTTTCGGGCTTTACAAGATCAATAGGAGTATCCAAAACCGATAAGTCCTTGACATCAGAACCTCTAAACACAACGTAGTCGTAGATATCAGAACCAGGCATCACTTCCAAGTTGGGGTTACCATTCTGGGCCATTCTGCCTTCAGTCCCAAACAAACGAACAGATTTCAAAGCGACTGTGGCATCCTCACTGTTGATATTATCCAACAATCCAACGTAGCGAAGTCCCTTGTTGGAGATCAACGAGATGGTTTTACCAATGTATTGAGACATAATGTCAATAGTTGACGGTGGAGTTTGGTGATAAAGTTTTGAGTTGAAGGAAAATTTTAGATGCAGGAAGTTAGCAACGGTTATGGGGATCTTGGTTTATCGACATATGTATTCTAGTAGAAAGAGAAAAAATTAAAAGCACTGAAATAGATATTGATGCAAAGCATGTGGCTTATGAGTTTATTGTGATTGTTCAATTTTATAATTGTACCATTTGAAAAGACGGGAACCTTGATTATTTGATTATAATTCTTCAGCTTTTTGCACCATTTTCATGAATTTTCATAATTCAAGTAATTGAAAAGGGTAAAATAATTTTTATCACAATGATTAGTATGAATAACAGCTTTCCAATAAGACTTCTTTCTGATACGTAAATTCACACTACAAGAGTTTCTATGAATTTAAATTATTTATTAAGTAGCTTGTTATCGTGGGAACAATTTATGTTTACTCTTTCGCACGACCTTTTTTTAGAGTCCATCAAAATTCATCATCCAAACAAGTAGAAAGTGGCAGTATGTCTGACTACGAAGAAACACAGGAGGGAGCTGGCGATTCCTCAAGAGAAGCACCATCACAAATGGCAAATGTGTTTGATGATGATGAGCCAAATATGAGTGCCAACGAGGAAGAAAACATCTACTCGTTACAGGCCCACAAGAGTGATGCCGCTAATATAACCCAAAAGAAGAACGTCAGAAAGATAAAGAGAAACACCGAACTGCTTAACTTCAGCAGTGAGCCGGTCATAACTCGTGAAGAATCCAACAATGATCTTATTGATTACAGCAACGAGGACCCACAGGCAAGAAGGAGAAGATTACTTGAAGAAGCCATGGACTCTGCCATAAAGAAGACCACGACTAGACGTAGAAAGGCTAACGAAGATGACTTGGAAAGAATGCAGGATGACAAAATCGATTTCTTGAAAGATCAGATGATTAAAGCAGCCAACTTAGATGTCGAGAAGAATTCCACAGGGCAGATTGCCACTGAGAAATTAAAGCTATTGAAGGAGGTGAGTGAAATTTTATCTAGAGCAGACTTGGCTATCTCCATTTTGGATAATAACTTGTTGGAAGCCGTCCGTTTGTGGTTGGAACCATTACCTGATGCATCTATGCCAGCATATCAAATCCAAAAAGAATTGATTATGGCGTTACAGACCCTACCAATCAAGACAGATCACTTGGTAGCTAGTGGAATAGGTAAGGTGTTAGTGTTTTACCAACGTTCTAGACGTACACAACCAAATTTGAAGAAGATTGTGGATCTGTTGATCGGTGACTGGACCAGACCAATCTTGAACAAGAGTGATTCTTACAAGGACCGTACAATTCAATTCGGTGACTATCACAAGAGCAAATATACCAACCAGTTGGCATCTGCTCGTAGTAACCGTCCTAAGGAAGCTAAGACATTGTATGAAGAAAATGCCGCGAGAAGAAAGAGGGCAGCTATCCCCAGTGCAAGAACGGCTGCGTACAAGATTGCTCCTAAGGTTGATGTTTCCTTGTTAAGAAGAGCACAAAATAACAACACTGCCTATGATGAACGTTTCCGTAAGATCAACACAAGATTGCTGATGATCTCAACTAAAAAGAAGGTGACCAAGAAGGGTGGTCCTTCTATCGAAGGTAGAAACTTAGCTTTATAAGTAAAAATAATACACATAAATGTTCAATTATATGACGTCGATATATATAACAGGTATATAGATATCTTCTGCTGTTGTAATGATCGGAGGGGAATCTATGATCTTGGCTTTTCCTTCTTTTCCTTCCACAAAGCCAACAAGGAGACACCGGAAACCTTGACGACCTTGAATCTGACACCTGGAATATCACCCTTAGCCTTACCTCTTCTACCGAAACCAGCGAGCAAGACTTCGTCGTTTTCGTCAACAAAGTTAAGACAACCATCGTTTGGAACGAAAGCAGTAACCTTCTTACCGTTCTTGATTAATTGAACTCTGACACACTTTCTGATAGCGGAGTTTGGTTGCTTGGATTCGACACCGATCTTTTCCAAGACAATACCCTTGGCGTGGGAAGAACCACCAAATGGAGAAGACTTGAAGGCAGTTCCCAACAATCTAGCCTTATAAGATTGGTCGGCCCATCTGTTGTTACGACGGTGGACTCTCAATTTTCTAGCGGAGTTAAGACCTCTTGGCTTTCCCTTACCCATGTTTGCTTAATTCTGTATGATAAGTTAGAAGAAAGTGTTGCCAAATTAAACAGACTTTTGTGAGGTGGAAGCAGGAGTGAGGAAAAATTTTGAAAAATTTAAAAATCATACTGTGTGCAGGCCACAAAATCATACTGGTGTGATGAGCAAATCATGTGATTAGGGTCGCAGCCCTAATGTATTATATGCAATACGAAGACCAAAGCATCAATTTGGCTGCAAGTATATTTACATCGTAATTTACATAGTAAGATATGTTAATAAATATTGCCAAATGTGTATTCCATATTTTATGCTGCAGTTCTTCTCTTTTTAATTGCACTCAACAAGTATAAGAAGGACAAATCTATCTGGTCTTTAAACATAAATAATAAACCCTGCACCACAACTCCCTTCAATAATTGGGGACCAATACCCTTGTATAAGCCCTTAAACTGTTCTGTATGCCACAAGTGAGCCAATGCGTGTTGAAAGGTATCAAACTTAATATCTTCCTCCTCTTCCTCTTCCTCTTCATCACCACTCTGTTTAACCTCTCCCTTCTTGTGCGTCTTCTTCTGTAACATGGCCTTGGACACAATGAGTGGTTGTGTTACAATAGTAGCCATAGACTTCGCCAACACCCCAATAGAGAAACTCTCCAATGGGCCCAAGTATTCCTTGCTACCATACAAGATTTGTTTCAATCTTTCGTATGAACCGTAGGTGATAGATGGGTTGATGCACAACACCAAGGAGACACGAAGTCCCTTCCACAAGCCAGTGATCCCTTCGTTTTCCAAGATTTCTTTGGCCAACTGGTACAAGTTACGTTGTTTCTTATCGGTTTGCTGTTGTGTGGTGATGACACCAATAGGCATAGTAAACATTTGCGATATGGCTGCCGCCAAAGCACCGAGGAATAACTCCATCAACGTGGTGGGCTTGTGGTTGGGGATATGACGGTTCAATTTTGCATAGACACGTTTGACAATAGTGTACCAGTAAAAGTAACTAAAGTTCTGAGCAGCAGTTCCCACAATTGAAGAAAAGAGCCCATGGTACCAGCCCAAAACACCCTTCTTGGCGTAGATTTTGCGCAAGACATCAGCAGTGCTTTTATATTTTAACTCTCCATCGCTGTTCTTGCTTGCAAGCGATTTGGATAACTCGTCCAGATCTGATTCAGATGATGCCGAAGGACTGTCATTTTTCTTTTTGACCTGAGTCTGTATGATTGTTTTGGACAAATCAAGTGGATACACCAAGGTATTTGCAATGGCAGAGGCCAATGCCCCACTGGCAGCTTTCTCTAATGGTGTAAGAGACATACAATCAAAGGTAACGTAATGCTAAGGAAATCAAGAAGATAAGAAATATTGCTTGTTTCGCTATATATATAAGAACAGCGGGGTTACTACGGCACAACGGGTGCTATTTTGTACTCCCTGCCCTACCGAACATTTTTTTACATAATGTGGAGTGAGCAAAACAACCGAGGGTAACCCAAACACGTTCCGTCCATGTGCAAGCCTTATCGGAATAAAGAAAAAAAAAAAAGTCGCGAACTAACCCCACACTTGGCCCGCCTGACTTTCCGAGGGTCCTCAACTATGGCTGATTTAGGTCCAAGCAAGCACTTTCTTATCAATGCCGGCAGTGACAAGACACGACCCGGCACTAAAACATCTGATCCGGCCGTTATGACCTGACATCTCCACCACAACTTTTTCCGATAGTAAATCAATACCTCTCACCACACCGTCATCACCAGCTACCCACACACCGGAACCATCGTTTCTCCAGGCAAGCATAGCATGACTATACTTATCCTGAGGAGCCAAAGTATTGAGGTTCTTGAGGATTTGACCACGGAGCATAGTCAGTGAAATCGTGGGTCCAACTGGAACAATTATAAGCCGCATATACGGTTCGTGCGATGTGCCGATGCAAGCCATTGGCTCAGCACCAGCTTGAATCGAAATACTACGGGGTGTAAATGTATTTGTAGCAAACTCAGCATCGTTCAATGACACCTTGTTGGCCAATTTGATTTCAGCCAAGTTTTGTGTCACGTACACCTCCAAATATGTACATTCGTTTCTCCCGACTACCATAAGCAACTCACCGTCGTTTTCCACAACATCAATGGCCAGAGGTGGGCCCGCTACGGTAACCTCAGCCACCAACTCGAGGTTAGTGCCCAACTTCCAGATTTTCAACTGCTGGTCCCACCCAATTGAAATCACATATTCGTTTCCATTAACAACTACTCGTTTCGCATGCACCACTAACCGCTTGTGTGCTGAAATTGAACTGATAGTTTTTCTTGTAGCGATGTCGTAGTGGTGGAATCGGCCATCCATACCCACAAGTAATATTCCCAGATCAAGGGGCACGATTGTTTTTATAACGACCCTGCCAATTACACCTGCTTCATCGAACAATATCTCGGCTGTTTGCATATCGTATACCACAAGTCGTTGTGTACTGGTGCCTAAGTACAAAATATTCCCCTGCTGGCTGGCGCACACAGCCAAATACGACACAGGAAGTTCTACCAGCTCCTTTGCATACGGTACACTCCACTTTTTAAACTGTGTATCAAGCAGGCTGTCCAAGGCCAACAGATCCATCGCCTTGTAAACTCCTCTATCCGACAAAATCTCCTCTAGAGACTCACCTTCGGCAATATCAAGAGGAACACCAACCTCTTTCTCAAACTGTTTCAAAGTCTCATTAAATTTGTTCTCTTTGAGAAACCGTGCTATCAAGCTGTGAACAGACATGGCGAAGAGATAGATAGATATTCAGTCACGTGAAAACATTAAATCCTTCGGTTGTACTGTAACTTATTTCCTACCAGCATCAAAAAAATATTAATCTGAAAAAAATTAGGTCGTACCCGGATTCGAACCGGGGTTGTTCGGATCAAAACCGAAAGTGATAACCACTACACTATACAACCTTATTGTTTCTGTGTTGCACGAAGATACAGTTTTAAGATCAATACTAATAGCTTATATGCTAATTTGTTAAATAATGCGTTCCTACGTGATACCAACAGGTTTACATCAAGCTTCAGGCTGTACTCTCTCCTTTAATAAGGTTTTTGCAACGAGTTCTATTAATAGCCCTGGACATCATCCCCCGTAAAACACGGCTGGATCAGTTTTTCGCGTCGCGGCGCAGTTTGGTTTCATATAAAGTCGTGGCAGTTTGAATAACTTTATCCCTTACTCCGCAATATATTTTCCACTATGTACATTGAAGTTTCAGAAATAACAAAGCTTGTGCTGAGATCGTTTGTCGATGACGTGAAGAATGGTTCATACAGCTCGTGGGACTCTTGTATGGCCCATAAAGGTTGTAAGATCGCGGCAATTATTGGTATCGTGTTAGCATCACTTGTGCTATTCTGGCTAATTCTGACATTTGTCAGGTGCTGCTGCATGGGTGTTGGATGCCTTGAAGCCTTGTGCTGCTGCTGCTGCAGGCCAGCAAACACTCGTTATGTTGAACCTGAACCTTCCGTATACAACAACCCGAACATGTATGGTCGCCAACCACCGCCTATGTACCAAACTCAACAGCCACCACAAGCATACTTTACCAATAACGAGGGCTATACTCCTGTTCATAACAATGCAAACAATACCCAGCAATACGGCAATTACAACCAAAACAATACTTTCAGCCACAACAATCGGGTTTACGACGACGAGAATAAGAATCCGTTCGTTGACCATACATACAAAGGTTAAAAGCTTATAGGTGTTGTTTTTTGAGGATATTAGTACAAGAATTTTATAAAAAAACCTAAGAAAAGAAGAATGAAAATGTAATGGTATCACCACACAGTGGCGTTGTTCTGGCGTCTTTGAGTCTGCGGATGTCTCTTATGCTTGATAGTGTTATGGAACTGGTTGGTAATTTGTGCCAATGGGAAAACTGAAGGCGGACTATCGCAAGCTTTCTTGTCTTCAATCATGAGACCCTTTTCGCGTATGTAAAGAGTAAACTGTTGGATAGCATTGTCCAAGTGCTGTTTGTCATAGTACGACAAGAGAATCTGGTGATGACGTTGGTTAGTGTTCTCGTTAATCTGGATCTCGACACCCAACATAATGGTGAATGGAATCGCGACACGCTGCACGAATTCGTTTCTGTTGGTGACAAACGTTTCCTCGAACCGGCCTGGACTGTAAGTCACCTTGAACTCGTAGCTATGTGGCATCATTGCCTGCAAAAGGTTATAACACTCCTTTGTCTTGACTTCGGTACCTTTAATTGCGAAGACATGATCGTTACTGCCATCAAATACATCCAAAGATGTTGGGAAATCTATGAAACAATTGAGAGAACGCTCTAATGCTGCAATTGCAGGTAACTTGTTGTTACTGACAAGCAACAAGTAGTGACTCTTGGGCAAGACAAACTTGGTTGTATGGTAAACTGTTGTAGTGGCCAGACGAGGAATCTGGTTCATACAACACTGGTAAACCAATTGATCAATCTCGTATTTCACCAAAGCAATGTTGGACAGGTTCTTGCGAGGACACTTGATAAGAACGTTATTGAAACGCTTGTACGAGTAAAAATCGATGATATCGCTGCTGGTGCTGGAAAATTTGATAAAAACGTTATACTTCTTCATGATCAGCTGAATAATGGATCCCCCATTTCCGATTATTGATTTATGGAACACTTCAGGAATGTTAAACTGGAGTTCAGCTGGCAATTCCAACTCAATCAAGTCCAATCCCTTGATTAACACGGAAAGGTCAACATTATCATATACCTCCAAGTCAACAAAGAAGTTGTATTCGTTACATGTTTCAAATTTGATCATGGTCGTCAGGTTCAATTGGTTCAAGATTTTGATTAGCTTACCATTTTTCTTACCACTTATGAAATCACGTTGAGTGTTGTTGAGCTCAAGACGAAGCTTGATAGTGGTGTATGTAAATGATTTCCGAGCCAATTGGTGTAATATCTGCTTAATTTCAATACTACTGCCAGTTATTTCAAGTCCCTGACTTGAAGAGATGATAGAGCATGTTTTTTTCAACTGCACCAATTGAAGCAACAGGTACTTGCTGAATTCAGGACTGGCTATCTGAAGCGTATAGTATGATCCACTTAATTCACTGATACTGCTAATAGCCTGCTGGACTGATTCCAACAGGGCACCCTGCACAGTCAAGGTACTGGATGCCAGATCACCCAAACTTGGCATCTGGACAAATACCCGGTGCTTGAACATGATTTCCAACACTTGCTTTTGATTGTACAATATAATGGCATCCATCTTGGTACGCAGAAGCTCAATGTCCTTGGTTACAAGTCGTTTGGATTCAATTAACTTATCCAAAATATTCTTGGAGTAAAGTATATCTGGCAAAGTTTTGGCGGTGATCCAGATTTTCAAGTTTTCAGTGTTATTAAGGACCTGTGAGCTGTACAAATTGGGTAAGAGGTTTGGAATGTAAATTGAACTCTGGGTTTGTTTGGCAATTTGATTGAAGTTGAATAAGTCAACGCCCCCGAGTATAGGGATCATGGAAAGCGGAATCTCAACCGAATCAACATGATGATGGTTGAGAAGGGTATTGACAAGAATGCGGACTGCGGGTTCACAAATAGTGATATTATCGTGGTTTCCCAATATATGAACGTAGAATTCATTGAGCGAAATTTCAGATTTATTGGCGTAGTGCTTGACGTTATTAATGACGATTTCCACATGGTACTTAAGAGCAACTTGAACCAAGTGGTTGGTAAACTTAGGATCCAAGGCAAGAAATTCCTGTTGTGAGAGTTGAACTGTTTTGTAGCTTACCTGGTCGTAATGGTGAAGAATCTGCCGACGGGTCGAACTAACAAATGGCTGCGAACCATGTACTGCGACGGTAATAAGTTGGTTGTTGATCTTGGGTTCGAGTAATGATACAAAGTTTTCGCTACCTTGGTGCTTGTTATTTATGCTAAGTATTGTCTGGTGAAGCAGAACCAAGTTGTCTATGAGACGATACGAGATGCCGTCGCCGATATATTCTTTCCAAAGACCTGTAGCAGTTTCATAGAAGGTAGTGATGTTTGGATTGGCTGCCTTTGGGTCGACAAGAAAGCTGTACTCAAGGTTGAGTACTGAGGAAGACATGGTTGAATATTTAAGAGTCGCTTTTCTTTCGTTCAAAAACCGGATCACTTCATTATATAAATGCATACTGGGTATTGGTGGAATGGCCTAAACAGGCAATTTTTTACATTAATGAGGTGCATGTATTTATTTATGTTCGTGCCTAAAGCGGCAAGAAAAAAAATGTAGCGGAGCGACTATCACCCAAAACGGTAATGTCGCAATCTCAGAGACGTTTGATGTCCCAGACATAAACCATCTCGTCCCAGCCGGTAGAGGCTGCCCAGCCTGGTTCTCCCCATAAACTGTAATCGCATCCGTACACAAATTCCTTGTGACGTGCCATAACCCCACGACAACCACCATTTTGTGGAAGGAATCGTGCTCGTTCATTCAGATCGTCATGCCATACACGAACAGTCATATCGAACGACGTCGAGAGCAATTCCTGACCGTCATGAGGAGACCATGCAACTCTACGCACAGCAAATTCGTGACCCAAGAACTCATTTAAAGGAGTGGGTCCTCGGGTATGATACAGAGGCATCGGTGCGTGCGCTGCAGGTTGATCGATCTTTGTGATCATCCTGAGATCCCATACTCGAACCGACTTGTCAGTCCCAGCAGATGCAATAATAGTACTCTTGTACTTATTCCAGTCACAACTCAACAGTTCCAACCCACCGTGTGCAATGTAGTCAACCTGGAGCGCGTGATTGGCACGAAGATCCCATACCTGAACATGCGACAGCCCGTTACAACTAACGAGTGTCAGGGGGGAATGTGGCAGAAATGTAGCGTTAAATATACAATTGACAGTATTCAGAGGGTTCTGATGCTGTGGCTGATGCGAGAGAGGTGGCTTTGCTGTCTGCGATATTGGCGATGTTCTTGTCGTAAAATCAACGGTCTGGGGGTTCAACGTAATGAGCGACTGCGGCCGTGAGGCATCCCATATTTTGATAGTTCCATCCCACGACAGGGAAGCAAACTGGGCCTTATCAACCATGTTCCAGTTAACAGAAAACACTTCACGTTTATGCTCATGCCAATTCATCACTGGGAACTGACCAACTGTCGTATCGAAGAGTTTGATCGATCCGTCACCGCTGGCAACTGCTACTTGGTTTTCATGAACTTCACTCCATGCAATATCAAATAAACCATCTTGTGTCTCCCAGGAAATCGGACTGTTGATTGAACCGTCTGGCTCAATGGTTAAGATAAAAAGTCGTCCATTACCCACTAAGCCATAATTGGCAGCAGTGGCCACTGCTAACTTATTATCAAAAAATGGCGAGTACTGTACTCCATAGCCATTGTACCCTTTTGTTCTATATGATAACATGCCAGAATTTTCTTATATTCGTAATCTTAATCCTCGGCTTCGATCCAACAGTTTCTCCAGACACATTTTTGCTCCTGTCGACTGTATACAGGATTGAACCACCCGCCCCCCCCATCTGAATCGGCTTGTCGAAGATCGGCTTACATATTCTAAAAAAGATATCACAAACACAATGCTTAACCAAAAGCAACAAGTGCACCTCATCACTCAGTTACAACTGAGAATGCCTCAAAATACCTGTTGGTTGTTAAAGACTAAACGACATTCTGTGTTAGATACATGCTGAGCGACATTTTTTATAGCTTAACTGAGACACGGTCGTACAAGAATTGCAAAATAGAACGAGGGCAAGATAACAACAGGGTGGCCCGCATTCCTTCCACCATCGTAGAAGGTATACTGAACTGTTTCACTACCACCTTATTACGTAAACTGGTAAGGCTTGTTGTCACAATCTCAACAGGCTGTTACCCAGCATCAGCGCCAAGGCAACTGAACATAGAAAAGGCTGACCGTGTTGCAGATCAAATCCTTATCCCACATCTCTATGATTTCTTCAATAGATCTCTAACAATTTATTAACTCCTATTTCAAACATCTCGTATCTAAGTACTTGATCGACAGCCAGTGTTTTTGATCAATTTCATCCTTGGTCATAAGCCCAAGTCCGATGAAGTCTCCGATTACCAATCCAAATTTGTGTTGTGCATACTTGAGGTAGTCAAAGTCGTCATCGCTTGAAGTGATAACTTCTTCTTCAACCACAGGTGACTCGTTCAAATTTGCCAGCTCAAGGGATGTAGTAATCTCATACGTACTGTCAATCCCCTGTTCTAACTTGATACCATTAGGTTCAATCAGTTTTACTGGTCCATTCTGGATTAAGCCCCAGAGGCCCCAGTAAATCTGTACAGTGGCTCGCCAAAAGATACATTCGTTGTAAAGACGCTTAATCTCAAGTTGGATCAAGTCTGTTGCACTCGTAGTAGCTAATACCTCCTCCATCAGTTGGTCTGTTTTAAGTGTAGACCCAGGAAACTGAAAGTCGTATTCGACATAACTCTTGATTAAGTTGATCTGCTCGACTTGCGATGGGAAGCGATCTTCGTAAATATAGTACGACTGGGTCGGATGATGGTAATCAGCCATCCATTCGGAAAAGTGGTTAGCCAAGTCAAAGGCTGGGAAATTTGGTCCCAGGTATTCAAAATCAATCACAACCAAATTATTATCCTTAGTGTTTGAGGTTGTCTTGATAGCCGTGTTGTTGTCGGGGTTGGTCTGCTCAACAATATCCTTAGGGTCGAATTCCTCCTGCATTAACAAATTACCGTATTGAGTATCATTATGACAAAATTTGTAATTCAGCAGCACTTCTGGTTCGTACTTGTCAAAGAGCCACCGCTGGTACTTTTGCATCAATTCTTTGAATTTAATAAACTCAACTAAAAAGATTGAATCAGAGTCCTGGTAAGATGGCAAGTAGTCCTCTTCAAAAATCTGGAGCCATTTGTATATTAATCTCCATGACATTGGCAATTCAGCCACCTGTTCAGCAGGATCCAATTCAATACGATAGTGCAAGTCTTTCATTCTTCTTGCCAACATCTGAGAGATCACTTCGTCACGGATTTGTTCCTTAGTCAATGTAATGAATCCTTCTAAGAATTGTTCAAAACGACCATTGGCAAAGATCCCTAACAAACGGGGGCCGATCTTCTTTTGAGATAACTTGATAAGAATGGCTAATTCCGAGTCTCTGTCAATGATCGATTCCACATTCTTACCATAAACACGCAAGAGCAATGCTGGCAATCGCAAGTTTTGACGGGGATCATGGTATTCTAACTTGTAGATGGAGTTAGTGAGGGCACCTGAAATCCGGTTCACGACTAAATTCGACACAGTCAACTGACGCTTATGCCATTTGGAAACCTTGAGAGCCTTTATAAGAGCAATTAAATCCTGCTTGAAGAACTCAAGGGGCAATGTATTGTCCAATGTCGCTGTAGTAGTGGGAACCTTCTTTTCACTATCAACAGACGTTGGCGTAATTACAAGCTTGTTGAGTGCTGTTCCCAGAAGTGATCTCTTGCCGAGTGATGGTCTTCTGCTTGAGCTGGCCGAGCGCGAACCTGAGGTTCTCGTTCTAGAACGAGATCTCGAACGGTTAGTTGGTGGTGTTACTTCCATTTTTTTTATCTATCAGAATAGTGTGCCGAGTTATTGGTTACACAAGATCGCGAACTAATTGTCCTGTGACCATAACCTAGAAAATTCGAAAACCAAAAATAAATATTAGTCTATGTGCCGGAATTCAGTAGTCAGATAAAGGCGGTCTTTACCCCACAGCGGGTGTTATCATACCTCAGGACGATATTAAAAATTGAGGATGTTTCATAAAGACAGCACAACGTAAAGAAATGAGGTAAGAGGTAATCTTACCTTTTATAATATAGGTTAAAAAGAGTTTAAAAGATCCACTGAAAATCTAGTACCACATGTAGCCGAGATGCCGATGTCAGTAGTTACACACTTTTCTTAAGTATACTATCGGGTTTGAAGCTTTCTTCGTAAGCAGTTTAGTTTTCGTGTTTGCTTTATCAGTCACTCCTTCCCCCACCCTCTCCCCCTCCAAAAAAAAATTACTGAATGTACTGTTAGAGATTCTTCAACTTTTTATTATTTAAGATATTACCTATTAAATCCTGTTAATAGTTTGCAATAAAATTGTTAACGATATCAAGTGTAGTTAAATCATCCCAGTTCCTTCCACCAGACTCTGTGTTTCCCAGAAGATAATTCAAAATAACGTCGTAGATCAAGTAATACTGTCTCAAGTTCTGCACCATAGAAATCCGCTGCTTCCTAAAATTGTTCACTATTTCATATACTGGATCCCTAAGAAGCTCGCTAGTACCATTGCTCTTCAATAAGTTTATAATGGTATCAATAGTGCAAAATGTACCAGTTCTTCCACATCCAGCGGAGCAATGAATAACAGTAGGATAAATTGTATCTGATAGCTGCAAACCATGCAAAATCTTGTCCTTTAATTGAACCAATTGTATTAAATCCAAGGGCTGCATTATTGTACCCATATCTGGCCACGATAACAAGTGTATTTGAAGGACCCGGTGATGTCTGGCATCGTTGCCAACGTTTGTTGATATTTCAAATGATCTAAGCACAAGAAACTCACTAACTGTTACTTCATCTTGCAATGTCACACTCACCATCTCATTATTTGAGGTGTACGTACCCGATTTCCAAAATGGAGCACACTTCAATACACCATTCTCAATTTCCTCAGTCAATGACAAAATGATTGGTGATTTCAAATTCATAATACACTTCCAGAAGTCACCGATAGTTTGCTGTAATGGACCCTGGGTTGCAACAAACTTTAAATCAGTCACAAGCTTAGAATTAACGGTCACAAAATCCTCAAGGTTTGGAATTGGATTCAAATATGAGGCATTAATGTATCCAGAATCGTCGTAAGGTGACAAGTTATCATTCAACTTAACGCGAGAATGCTCATACAAGAATATATCCTTGTATCTATTCTTGTGACCATACTCGATACCACAACTTATAATGGGAGCCACTTCATCACGTAAAGGCGAATCAATGTCACAGTTCTTGTTATTAAGAGATAATGCACTAATCAACCGTTTCTGTTCAAATTTTTCCAAGTCGTAAAAGTTATCATTGAGGACTTTGTTGGATTGGGTACCATCTTCTTCAAACAAAGATTTCATGATCCAATTTGGAAGCCTTGATGTATCTTCTGGGATATAGTTTAGTTTGAATAAAGTGCAAGCGTTTTTATTCAACGCATGACATGACGCTGCCTCAAACGGATTTGAACCGTCGTTGTTCAACTCTTCGTTGTGTCTTAATTTAAAGACTTGAGAGGTGAGTTTGGGTAATGAAAATTTTGATAAAATGGGAGTACTGCTTACCAACTTTTCGCTTTGAAGCGTGCGTTTCTTTGTTTCCACTACCAAAGGGGGTAAGTAGTTGTTGAGATTATCTGACGACTCAATATTCACTGCTGTCGTGCCTGTCTCAAATGACAAGGGATACATAGCCATTATTTCACTAAACTCGGCATCAATCAATTTTATTGGGTACATGTCTTTCCCATGAACACCGCTGTTTACCAATTTTGTGCACATATGGTACAAGTTTGATGAGTTGTTAGTGTGGTCATACATCAATATTGACCCACCCGGTTTATTGAAAAATGATTCCAATAGTATCTTTTCTGAGGTTGGTAGTGAGTTTATGCATCGTACGAATGTGAAGTTGGGTCGTTTGAGTAATGTAGAAGGAAGGCAGATATTTAATGCATTTTTTAAATGTGATTTGACAAAATCGGCAAAGGGTCTGACGTCAATAATAAGCAAGTTTTCATCCAAAAGATCCATATGGGCCAATTCATCAAGATTCAAATAGGAAACTCTTTGCGATAATTTCTCAATTTGAGGTTTGAAGTTGGACGATGGAATAGAATGTAAACGCTTAAGCTGTTCCTGTTTGACTGAACTGAATGATAAATCCGATGCAGTTAGTTGTTTCTTTAAAGGTTCCAAGTTTGAGTGTAGTATAGATTGTGATAAGCGTTGTTGATGGAAAATGACTTCTGGCGTAATTTCATTCTGTGGTATTGGTTGTGTGGTTGGAGTAGAGTTAGTTGTGTTGTGAAACGGAAACGATGGTTCTATCGCCGATGATGCCTTAAGTAACTCGTTTCTGTCGGTATTAGGGTATTTGTTAAATTCGCCGACAGACGAAGCCGATAACGACAAGTTATACCTGCGTTTTGGGACATTTAACTTTAAATCAAGCACGCTGTTCTGTTGAGCTTGGAATGTCAGCTCTTTAAATGATTCCTCCTGTTCGTCAACCAATGTATCAGTGGAGAAAACTGAGTCGGTTCTACACGGTTTCTTATAGATGGAAGCTGGCTGGTCGTAGATGGTTAGGTCAGAAGTATTGGAAGTAATGGAGCTGATGGAGTCGTTTAATGTTCTGTGAGTGTTATTTGGTGATGTATGGGAATACTTAAGCTTGAGAGATGGCTTTCTAGTCTTATTGTTGAAGAACGGATTAGTTTGTTTTGCTATTTGTGTACTTGAGGTGGAGATAGTGAAGTAGTCCATATGAGATTCCGTTGTAGGAGGAAAAGTAAAGCTTGGTGACGTGCAAATAGAGGGCGACGAAACCATGCTTAATACTAGGAGTAGCGAGAGGGGCTGGTATGTCAGCTCGGATGTAAGTTAGCAGTAAAATTAATACCAACACCCAAGAATTTATTTTTAGAACTTGGCTTGACCTCAAAGAATACGGGGACTTGAGGGAGAAAGGATCTAGGTCAGGGTAAGAAATATTTCGATGACGGTTTTGGGATGGCAAGTGTTGAGTGACTAGTTTGAAGTTGTAATGTTTGTGTTTTTGTTCAGCCTCGATGGGAAAAAAGCGTGGACTTGAAGGAGCCTACTAGGTGTGGCTATGGTAAATGTATGTTGAAAAGTGAAAAAGTGGGCGGGAGTACTAAGAATATAGTTATACAATATAGTGTGGCAAAGAAAGGGGTGTTAAGGAAGGTACAAAGGAGTGAGAACAGATATGGTCACTGGGGATGGGTGTATCAAGGTTTGAGCTAAACAGGGTCTAGACCCACCCAAGGTGTCCAAAACGTCACACTCTTCATACGAAAGAAAAAATTTTTTTTAGACACTACGTCATAGTTACCATGTAAAGTCAGAATAATCAGCTTAATGTACTGTTCTGCGAAAAAATAGGTTATATAAGCTGTGCTATTAATATCTATCCTCAATTAACGTTTATTATGCTGCATAGTTGTCGATCGCCGATTATTCCATTAAACTTTATCCCTTCGGCGACAGAAGGAACTCCTGGGATCTACTCTTGGGAGTCGTGGTTGGTTACTATTTCATCCAGGTGGCAGTTTCTGTATTGTTTCCAAGGCTTAGACAAATCTATTTTTTGGTATCCGCGCTTATAGTTTGCCACGACAACCACTGGAACCATTTGTCCCGTTTTCAAGTTCCAAGGGCGATGACCGAGATGTTGTAAAAGTGACTTGATCAACCCTGAGTGGGACACTATCGAGATAGTCACGTTCCTGTCGTAAAAAAATATGTCTTCTAACAATAAACGAGCCCGGAGTTGGCGATGCTCGTGTGACTCATGTACGTCATACTGCCACCAGGGATCGAACTGACTAAATCCTTTTTCAAAGAGGACAAACTTATAACGTCTTTTGATATATTCCCGACTATGGCGTTTGCTGGATGTACTAATTCCGTAAGTTTCCCGTGCGTTCTCAGTAACTATAGGCTGTACTTGTTGTGATTGCCACAACAATTGCCAGGTCTCAAGGGTTCTCCTCAATGGTGATACATAATACGATTCCGGAAATGGCGTCTGCGTTTCTTTCCATCTGCGCGATAGTTTATTGATCTGGAATTTCCCGGTATCTGTTAACTCCGCATCGTACCATTCTACAGAACCGTTGCCGTTTTGGGTTTTCCAGTAACATTCCCACTCATTTTCGTCGTAATCACCCAACACTATATTATGGAAGCCTTCACCATGTCTCTGTAAAAAGAAAAGTTTATAATGCACAGATGGATCTTGAAGGTTAAGTTCACGTAGCTCTTGGATTACCTGTGACCAATTATACTCAGGCTTAAGCCCAAAGTCATTCAAAATGTCAAATTCGGTATCGTTGGTACGAACATCGCTCTGTTTGAAATATTTATCAACTGAATTATAATGCCATGACTTTTTGTAATGCTCAAATACTTCTTGCTGGGCCACCGCTATTCCAAGTAGCCATACATACATAAGTTTAGTATACCACATCTTGTTGGGAGCTAAAGCACAGAATTTTTCCTGTCTTAAGTACTCCATAGACTATAGTAGTTACACGTGGTGTGAAATGACTCAAGGGGGCAATACAACTATTGTTTCAAAGACAACATTTTCATATCTCGTACCATCCTCTCAATATTTATCCCTCTACAGATAACAATCTTTGTTGTCTCTAATAACAACTTTTTTTTGCTGATCTGCATAAACCATGAGGCACGATTGAAAGCTTATCTCTAAGTAGCTAAATATTCCATTGGTACTGGCACGTCAAATCATCACATTCTATGTCCAGAATACACAACGATACATTTATCTTCTGTCCGGAATCAGACTCATGTAACCAGCTAGATGACATTAATCTTAATTTTGTTTATCCAATTGCTGAATTGTACTTCTGTCCATCTTGTCAATTGCACAAATCTGAAGCAAACTGTTACTACAATGTAGAAAACCGCTTCTGCTCGGACTGCTTGACAGACTACTCAGACACACAATCAAGAAGCTGTACAAAAAACTGTTTCCAATGCCCATCGTGTCTGTCACCGTTAAACATTACGGTAGCCGATGGTAACTTGAATGGTAAACCCGGAAAATCGTTCAAATTCCAATGTCTTTACTGCTCCTACTTGTATAATACCAAAGTCATCACTACTCCAAAGTCATTGGCAACTATTATTTCATCAGAACGCAATCTGAACAACTCATTTTATAAACAACTTCAAACCAAGTTAAAAAACCGAAATGAAAAACCCGTCACCGATTCGATCCTTTTAAAGAATCTTTCTCTATCGAAGTCACATCCAGAACAGGTAGTCCCGTCACCAATTGAACTGGAACGATTATATCCCATTTCAAAACCGTTGACACTCAAGAAGTCCTTGAAATGTTTAAAATGTAATACATATTTGCTACTAAACAGTACCGACGAGAAGCAATTACCAACGGTTAACAAATTCATATTCAAATTTAATGCAATTGACTATATGCCCATGATTAAGCTAACACCATACGATCCCAAATTCAAGATAGGAGAAAGTCGTAACTTTCTTATCAGTTTTATGAATCCCTTATCCACTGATTTGTCAACCACAGTATCTTCTAAGCCCATAATCCCATCATACTTCTTAGATACATTGGATAAAAAATACTCGTTTGCATTAACATTTCCTAGATCAGAATTTAAAATTAAATCCATTCAATCAAAATCTTCTGTTAAGTCAATTCCAACATCACTCTTGACTCCAAATACGCCCCAAGCACGAGCTGAACTATTGTTACGAGACAATGGTCCCGTTACAGAGGACTTAGAGTCACTTATTGCAGAAGGCAATAATTGGTATCTGATTCCACTCAATATGAGTATCACACTCAAGCCAAACCAAGAATATTCTGATGCTGATGCGAAGTTAGTGTCGGTGAGAGTTCCAATATACATAGCAATAAGCACCTCATTGCCGCTGTCAATCCGGGAATTGAAACTTTCAAAGTCAAGTTTATCTTATGGTTTCTGGAATATCCTCCATCTCAAACTTCATATAATACCATAGCTAGAAATCCAATGCCAATACACCTGCTATTTTGGCTAAATGACGCGAGTCAATCAGATCGGATGTGTCACCACTCTGAGCCTTTCTCAATTGGGCTTGTGTATTTGACTCATCTTCAGGGACATCGATATCGTCTTCAGAAACAATCTGGTCATTGTCGTCCTGCTTATTGTCAATATTATCAATACCGTCAACTTTAGTCAATGAGTCTCCTTCCAAGCACCGCTCTTCATTTGATCGTATAACAGCCTCGTTTACAAAGAGCTTTATGTATTCCAATGAAAGAGCCAAAGTGTTCACAGTAATCTTAGTATCTTTATTCTTAAAGGAAGATTCACGAAATATCCGTGCAATTAAAGCTGCTTGACCCTTTGCGTCCATTCGATGTGGTTGTGGGTTTGATTCCGCAAGACGCGCGCGGTTTTCATTTCATAAAACCCGTACCAGAAATGTCACTACCCTACATACAAAAACAGTAAATTCTAAATGTCTTCCTGGCACTTCACATATGCAAAATCGAAAACTTTCTCTGGTACTTAACTTGTTTATTTCAGTTTATTTTAAGTAACCACAAGTGCTCTAAAGATATGAAACTCTAATCACGTGAATCACATTTAATGGTCTAAAGACCGATTCTCGTTGGGGTCAATTCGGAAGACCTTGTCAGGATTAAGGATTCTGTATGGATCCAAGGCAAGTTTAACCTGCCTCATTAAATCAACTGGGCCTTCCCCAATTTCTTGAACCAAGAATTCTCTTTTTCCTATACCAACCCCATGCTCTCCGGTACAAGTTCCTTCTAAATCTATTGCGCGTTGTACCATCGCATCGACGACTTTCTGGGCAAGTGCATGCTGCTCAGGGCGATACAAGATGAAACTATGGGCATTTCCATCCCCGATATGAGCCACGAGTGTGTTGCTGAGTCCATTTGCATCGATATCGGCCTTTGTCTCTGTTAAAAACTGGGGTAATTTTGATAAGGGCACGGCAGCATCAGTGGTCCAAAGCTGAATTTCAGGGTCCTTACTTCTGCCATCATCAATCGTAGACCAGAGAGCTACTTTTCTTGCTGACCATAACTCAGCTTTATCCTCTTCTGTAGAGGCATACTGGAAATCTTGAGACTGGTTTGCAGCAACAATTCTCTTGATCTGAGTACTCATTGAGTCAACGACGTCTTGGCTTGATCCACCCAACTTCATGAAAAGAGTTGGTTTTTCATGCCATTTGCGTTCTGTCTGTCCGGACCGGTTAATGACAGTCATCATCTTGTCATCTAAAAGTTCAACTGCATTTAACTGAATTCCTTCCAATATAATCAGATTAACAGCTTTAGCTGCAGCTTTGATGGTTGGAAACGGAACTACAACAACTGATTCGTAGCGAGGTTTGACATGCAACTTAACCGTTGCTTCAGTGATAATACCCAATGTTCCTTCACTACCAACAAACAAACTGTTCAAATTGTAACCAGCACTAGATTTCCTTGGCCTTTGCTTAGTCTTGATCACTGTTCCATCAGCAAGTACCACTGTCAAGTTAAGAATATTCTTGTAGGTTTCACCATATCTACTGGCATTAGTCCCAGACGCATTGTTTGCACAGCATCCCGAAATAGTGGCACCCGGACCAGGGTCGGTCGAGAATAAAAGATTATGTTCATCTAAGTAGTCAGCCAAGGTTTCCCACCCCACACCTGCTTGAACTTGGATGTCCAAATCAGTCTTGTTGAAATTAAGAATCTGGTCCATTCCAGACGTATCAATAACAATGCCTCCTCTAGTAGCAATAAAATGACCTTCCAAAGAGGAACGTCCACTAGTAGGAACAACAGGAACCTTGTGCTGGTGGCACAATTTCAATACCAGTGAAACTTCCTCTGTCAGCTTTGGATAGACTATATATTGTGGTCTTTCCTCTGGCGTTGGATGGTGAGTGTTGAAATAAGTGTCAGAATGTGAGTCTACTTCCTTTTTATCTTTCGTAACTTGTTCAGGATCGGGCAAGATCTGGCGTATTTTAGCAATAACTTGCTCAATTTGTACCTCGTCAGCGTACACCGGCGGAGACAATTGACTCAATGGTAGGGTAGATTTCGCAAGCTGAAGTGGTGGAGACTTGGTGAACTGATATGTTACGATACCACCAGCAATTGAACCTGCTGCAAAGAGAAAAGCTGATCCATATTTTGTAGTTGGTGGTTTACTAGTGGCATACCCACGTTTAAATTTGGGAAAACTTTTTACTATTCTTGTAGCAAACATAGTTTTTCGAATCAGAAACAATTTGGTTGCATTATTTTCGGGTTTTTGTGTGGTCTGAGAGAACGTGAAAGGATCGGACTTTTTACTTTCTTGAGAGTTTTATGAAAATTTTTATAAAAATTACCCACATATAATTAAGCACACAAAACAACTAAGAAGAGGCTACATGAGAAATTATGTATTCCATGGACACCAATCATTGGTTGATTAAGAATTGTTTTTCGTTGTACAACCATTGATTCCTTGGGAGATTCTCTACACACCGTAAAAAACCATAAAAAAATAATTAATAATGTGGGAAAATACACTAAGGCAACGTGACACAAAATATAATTCCAAATAAATCCCAATCGCCTTATCGATTATGCTTCAATAGAGGAAATGAAAGAAGAGGTAACAGATAAAACGACCCCAGAAGATGAAGCACATGGGCAGAACTCTTCCAAAGCTACAAATGAGATAATTTTACAACGGTTACAAGATATCCCTCTTGACCAGCTAAAGGAGATCCTTAACAACCAACTCGATTTAGAGATACGGTTGAAACACCGTGAATTAACCTTAACACAAAAGGAAATCAGCAAGATAGAGTCTCAGATGCTTGTGTTGCGTAAATTCTTTGAAATCCCAAATAATCTTAAAATAGGCAACGAGCCCAGTGATTTTACTCTCAAGTACTTTGATATCCTTAATAAATCACTTACCTTGAGCTACAACGAATTAAAACGAAAAAATGACGAGTTAAATTACGGTGGCAAAAATTATAGTTATGATCTATTTAAACCCGATTATATGAGTTCGGATCGCCAGGATTCCATCGATTCTATCCCTCCACTCCAACAGGGTTACAGAACAAGATCCACCACCTCATCTTTAAGACCGCCAACCCAACCAACGGCCGCCAATCCTTATGCCCATAAAAATCAAAATCTTGGATGCTTATACAGACGCACTGATGGGATTATTGTTCGACTTACCTGCCCTGATTGCCAACGTAGCAATTTTTCATCGGCACAAGGGTTCTTGAACCATAGCAGAATTGCCCACTCTAAGGAATATACATCACAAGATGCAGCGGCACTTAAGTGCGGCGAAATACTTCCTGAGATTAAGCAGGATCCAGAGGGTGAAGCTAGTCTTCAGCAACTTGCGCAAAAGAATCTTGATCCTAATAAGAACTTGAATGTCAACGAAATCTACTTTGATGGCTTGAGTAATACATTGAATACCGTACACGAAAGTATTGCACCTACCAACAAATCTAGCTTTACGGGAACCAATTGTTCTAGGAACAGCATTAGCCCTGAACCGGGTTCCAATTCGACATATACCAGTGACATTGGGTCAAAAAAGAGATCACAGTCTCCTGAGGATAAAAAAGGTTCAGATGGAAGCGAGTTGCTCAAGAGGCTTACTAAAAATGGGAAAATGAAAAAGGAGGAATACGAAGAATTACTCGAAGAAACGAAGAAACCTACAATTAATGCCCATTTGTTTGAAAATGAAGTTGAAGAAGAAGAGGAAGAAGTTAATGAAAAAGCAGATGGGATGTCTCCTGCAGCTGCAGATATCGAATTAAGAAAACGCAGAAAATCTCGGGGAGGTATAAACATAAATTTTCCTGCTTCTCAAGAGACAAGCAACGACACCAATGAAGAAGAAGAGGTACTGGATACTAAGAGGCGCAGACGGTAAAGTTGAACTCTTGTTTTGTGACATACACACGATAAACTTACGTAAATTAGTGAATATAGATGCACCTGCAGATAAACAGAAGTCCGGCATCGAAAAAATTTGTAAACCTCATCTCTTCAAGAACTTGATTAACCAACCACAAGAACATTGATAGAGATGTCAGGACCATTAATTTGTTCTCAATTTGATCCAAGCAATACATATTTGGCATCTGGTGTTGTTGAATTGGACAACCACCAAGTCAAGGTTCGATCCATAAATCCCTCGCAAGGTTCATTGAATACTTCGTTCAACTTGGATAAATCTTGTCGGTTGACTAACATAGCATGGGTTCCATATAACGGACATCAGGTTGTTGCCTTGAGTTTAACAAAGGGTTCCACCTTAATTTACTCTCCTTTGACTAACGAAGTGGTTGCTGAGTTGGTCAGTCCGTTCAACTTACCGATCCAGGACTTCCACTACTCGAAATATACCCAGTCGGCTTGGTCTGCTGATAACAATGGAAATATATTTGAGTGGAGTATGTCCACATTCAAGTTATTGCATAATTTTGAACTCAGTGACATTCTGGAAAACGCTGAGTCCATCACCAGAATAAACAGTATTATCTACAACGAAAGACCACACTTGTTGTTAGGCTCTCATTCAATTTACTTATACGAAATATCCTCACAGGAAGTAGTGAAGACATTTCCAGGTCACATCAATTCAATCAACTCCATTATTCCTGTGGACGACGACTTGTTTTTGACAAGTGCAACGAACGACCGTTTTGTCAATCTATATTCGATTGCCAAGTCATCTACCAAGTCTGTCTTCGTGGCACAGTCTTCCATTTTGAGTACCACTTTTGCTACGTCTAATAACAAATCTGTGTTGATTGTGGTGAACGAAAGTGGTCTCTTGGAAGTGTTCAACGATCCACTTGTTGCGGATACAAAAGATGCACAGCCAGCTTCCAAAAAAAAAAGAAGACAGGTCACTGCAGTTCAGTCAAGATCTGCTAATGGATCTCTCAAGCTTTCAAGACCAGAGGATGAGATTAAGAACACGTCCGATGCAAACTTGTATATACATTCCGTGTCTGTCAACGTCGATTCCATTCTATTCTCGTGGCTTGAGCGTGGAAACTTGCCAGCGTTCAGATCGCTTCAGTGGATTGATAAGACTGGAGAATTTACTATAACTAGCGACCAAAAGCTTTTCCAATCAAAGCCAGATGCTATTATAACTACTCATGCTGACAAGGGCCATGACATTGCCTCTGCAAAACATTACAATGAAGGAAATGCGATCGTTAGCGATGGTGGAAACTTCAAGGACATTGAAATTGAAAGTGAGGATGATCAAGAGACTTTAGCCGATAAGCTCGAGAAGTTAACGGCAGATCAAAAGCCACAAACTCCAAAGAAGAAGAGAATCGGAGGAAAAAATGGTACGTTAACCATTATCTTATCTCAGTCGTTGAGGAACAATGATCATTCGTTATTGGAAACAGTATTGAGTAATCGTGATCCAAATATTATCCAAAACACCATTGCTAAGTTAGATGCTTCCCTTGCTGTGATTTTGTTAGATAGATTGTCGGAGAGAATTCAACGTCAAACTTCCAAATTTGATCAATTGCACTACTGGTTGAAATGGATTGTCATCATTCATGGAGCAGTATTGTCATCTTTACCCAACTTAAGTATCAAGCTTTCCAACTTGCATTCGGTATTGATCAAGAAGTCCAACACATTACCCAGATTATTGGAATTACAAGGTAGACTTACATTATTATACCATCAAAATGAGTTGAAAAAGAAGATCTTGACAGAAGCTGAAATTCAAGAAAAAGAAGATCATGAAAGTGATGTTGAATACATCGAAGAGATTGACGATGCTGAATTCCTAGGGCTTGACGACGATGAAATGGATGTCGTGGATGGTCAAGATGATTTTGAGGAAAGTGACATTTCCTCGGACAATGAAGAGGACGGAGAAGACGACGATATTCCTTCGGCACTTGATTTAGACGACGAAGAGGATAATTACAGCGATTTAGAAGCTGACACGAGGTAATGGTATAGACTAATGCATAGTTACATTTCATTATTTCTTTTGTTATTATGACTCTCATCACTTCTTTTTCTTTTGATACCTAGACAGGTGTCTATACCTGGTGCTAAATAGTGCGTCCAGTAGTCAAAGCTTCGCACCAGTAACTGGCTGCTGGCATTAGAAATCAATAACAGCTCTAATACAGTCACCCGCTTTCATGTCTTCAAAGGCAGTGTTGATACCTTCCAATGGGTGTCTGTGCGTGATGAACTCATCGACCTTTAACTTACCGTTCATGTAGTCCTCAACAATACCTGGCAATTGAGATCTACCCTTAACACCACCAAAGGCAGCACCTTTCCAGACTCTACCAGTGACCAATTGGAATGGTCTGGTAGAAATCTCCTTACCAGCAGCTGCGACACCTATAATGATCGAAGTACCCCAACCCTTGTGACAGGCTTCCAAAGCGTTTCTCATAACATCTACATTACCAGTGCAGTCAAAGGTGTAATCACAACCGCCATCTGTCATCTCAATCAACTTATCAACAATAGTAGTTCCTTGAGGCAATTGAAGGGGGTTAATGAAGTCTGTTGCACCAAACTTTTCAGCCCATTCCTTTTTCTTGTCGCTAATGTCAACAACAATGATTTTGGCGGCATTTCTTTCCTTGGCACCTTGGACAGCAGATAAACCAACACATCCAGCACCAAAAATAGCAACATTGTCACCTTCTTGGACATTAGCAGTAATGGTGGCCGAACCGTAACCGGTAGTGATACCACAACCCAACAAACAGGTTCTGTCAGGCTTGGCTTCAGGGTTGACTGCAACAACAGAGATGTCAGCAACAACCGTGTATTGCGAGAAAGTGGAGGTACCCATAAAATGTAACAATTCCTTACCCTTACATCTAAATCTGGAAGTTCCATCTGGCATCACACCCTTACCTTGGGTTGCTCTGATCTTACCACACAAGTTGGTCTTTCCAGACTTACAAAACTTACACTCCTTACATTCTGGAGTGTATAAGGCCACAACACTGTCACCAACCTTGACGTTGGTGACGCCTTCACCAACCGATTCGACAATACCAGCCCCTTCGTGACCCAAAACAACAGGGAAAGCACCTTCAGGGTCAACACCGCTCAATGTGTAAGCATCTGTATGACAGACACCGGTGTGCAAAATTTTAATACGAACTTCATGAGCTCTTGGTGGTAAAACTTCGATTTCTTCAATGCTCAATGGCTTTCCAGCTTCCCAGGCAACGGCGGCCTTACAAGTAATGGTCTAATTGAAGGAGAGTTAGTATCCTAGTAGATAATTGCTTTTATTAATTATAAAAATTGGCACTTACTTTTCCAACAGTGGATTCTGACATTTCAGATGAGTTGATGGAAGTTCAACTTATCAAGCAAAATGTTCTAATTTATACTTGGCTTTCTGATCGGAAAATTTTGTCCTAATGCGGAAATGAAATCCGTATGATTACATATTCGAACCGAGATTATTTCGTGAAATCAAATGAGGTTAATAGGGAACAACTTAAGTTTCGTGTATTGTGAATTTATAAAACTGCACCAAATCCAAAAGTGATCTTGATTGATCTGACATAGTAATCTTCGAAGTTACCACGGACTCTGTCTTCTTCGCCAATAGGAATGCCAGAGAATTTGACTACCATCTTGGTTTCTCCTGGACCCTGAACCAACTGAATATCTAACTCTGCAAAATGGCCCAGCTTCCAATCGTCCAATCTCCATAATTGCACAATATGTTTGTTTTCCACTATCTTGAGGAATTTGCCAGAAACAGAGCCTCCAAATAATTTGTACTCAGAACCTTCGGAAGGAGGGAACTTTTCAATAAGTGGCTGCGAGCGAGCCCAAGCGTTAATTCTTCTCTCGTCCAACAAAGTTATATACAATTGTTCCGCAGTAGTGTTGAATGTAGGCTCCAAGTGTAAAGTGGAGGTGTTATATTTTGGAAGCGACGAAGCAGATGTTTGCTTTGGCGTCTCATTGGCTTTGGTTGGAGCAGCAACACCTTTAGCTGACGTAGATGTGTTCTGGGGAGTCAGTTTCTGTTGAGGGGCCAGGGCCGCACTAATCTTTGTAGAAGCGTCCTGATTAGCCTTTGTGAAGGTAGAGTCGACCTTTTCTGAAGACAATTGGATATCAGAGCTATGAGTTGTGATCAAATCAGTACCAAACTGTGCCATTACCTTTCTTATAGATGGTACCAACTCCTTTTTGACAAGAGTTCTTGCAAGTTCTGTATCCTTGTTTTCGTTGTAAACGCTAACTTCGAACTGTAAGTCGTCTGCAGTAGAGTCGTACGCCAATTCAGGAACAATAATTGAACCTTTGACTGGAGATTGACCAAAGTTTTCCCCAGAAATATCTAAAACGATCTTCAAGTCAAACAAAGAAATTACCTTACCCTTTCTTTGACAGACCTCGACATCACCTTCAACGGAGGATACTGACTTGACACTCACATTCTTGTCACCCTCGCTTGCAGTTAATCCTACGAGCTTTTCTTTGAAGTAATTTCTTGTCCAGTCAATACAGTTCTTGTCGACCCAGTGCCAGTTATTAGGATTGTTCACAACCATGTTTGGTTTGCTTTTCAGAAAGGTAGCTTTGGCCTCTACTAAATATCAACCTGGTAGACTTTTCTAGAATTTTCATAATGTTACACAAAAGTAAAACGATATATAATAGTACTTACTATGCTTTAAGCATCTTACTTTCTATTTTTATTTTATTTATAAATGGGTACTAAGCATCAACTTCCATGGCATCATTAGTGGAGTTGAAGGTTATGACTTGTTCCTCTATGTCCAATATGTCGAATACCTTTTCTCTCAACACGGCTGTGGTTCCTCTTGGGAATTTGTAGGTCTTTTGCTTCTGAGCTCTGACATTTGGAGTCAAGTAATTTCTGTACAATTCAGCATCCTTACCAACTTCCATAACACACAAATCGACGTTGGAACCGGAACCCAAGTCATTCCAGATACCGGATTCAATAGCGTCGGCACATAACTTCATAGCCTCTTCCTTCGTCATATCCTCCTTGAAGTTAGTTTCCAACACAGCCATAGCTGCCAAAGAACCAGAGCCCAAAGATTGGTACTTGCCAATATCAGTGGATCCATGTGCCTGCACAGACAACAAGTGAGCTCCGGTAGGATCAACCCCAGCAACAATCAAATAAGCTCCTAAGTGACCTTGATACTTGAATAAATGCTGCTTCAACATAGTCAATGCAGTAATGACACGAGGTTGTCTGTTTTCAGAAAGAGCATGAAGCTCGAGGTTGGATGCTATCAATTGCGTCACCATTTCAGTATCAGCCGCGGTACCGGCTCCAGCACACCAGATCTTTGGCGCTAATCTGTGCAACTTTTCACAATTCTTATCAGCAACGATATTACCTGCCGTGGCACGAGTATCAGCGGCAATTACCACTCCTCCTTTGAATTTACATCCAACAATTGTAGTACCAGTAGAAGTCGCAGTTGGCGCGCCAAATCCCTTTGTGGTTAAATAATGGTTTCTTTGATAGTTGTCAAAACTCAAGCCTGGCATCTTTTGTCTATGTTTTGATGGTGTGACAAGCTGACAATTCAATAGAGTCAAGTTACAAGTTTCCAATCTTTATTTGCCTTCGAGACTAAATTGTGAGCAGGCGCGCACGACCTTTGTTTACCAAAAAAAAAAAAAATAATGATATATTTCCACGCATACAACTTTGATCCATCCAACGTATCATAATCACGATCAAGTTATAGTATCAATTACGCCTTTGCAATTACATGTTTAATCTTTCATAGATCATGAGCGATAGTTACAATTATATTGCACCTGCAAAGGTAAAAGTATTACTTGTTCCGATCAATGAGTGTTCTCAAGACAACTTTTATCGCTATGTTGATCTCATACGATTGAATACAAACCAAGTTAGATTACTGGACATCACTCCAGATCCCTCACTTCACTACTTTAATCCACAGTCATTCCCCTCAGGTCGTATTCAATATGACTTTTCTTCATCTTCTCCTGATGTCGATTCCATTTTTTTGCATGATTTTGAACCATTTCGCAAGACGTTTATTGTTTTGGGAATCGGAAGGTATGAGAACAACATACAAACCAATTCTATCATTACTCAATTGGAAAAATTATATCCAAGCTCCATTGTACATAATCTCATTTTGTTTGATACACCAGCCAGTGCTCTTGCCGAAGTTAACCAGCCGAATAACCATAATCAGAAGAAGGAGTTCTACCATGACGGCACAAGTAATCATAATCTTACAGCCCTAAGTACCATAATGTGCGAAATCAGCAGAAACTTTGTGACTTTCTTGGATAACTACGCTTCTTCTTACTTGAATATTACTTTGAGGTCCCCCGTCTCAATAACTGACAGCACAGTACTTACAAAAACAATACACCAAGCACAAAAGAGATTAAGTTCGGGTACAACTTCCTTTAAAGTATCTTTTAATGGTTCATCTTCACCCAATTCTGTTGATTCGAAGACAAAGTTCCATCAAAGGCAAGCAGGAAGACAAATGAAGTTGATGGGAAATTTTTATCTTCTAGCAGGGAAGTATCCAGACGCTCTCCAGTCATTTGTTGAATCACTAACCAATCTTAAAAAATCAGAGGATTACCTTTGGCTAGGAAATGCTTTGGAAGGTATTGGCATATGCATTACTCTTCTACATTATGTTGGTTCGCCGTATCAACTACCAAATCAACTAATTTGCAACATCTTACAAGTTTCAAGAAGTAAACTACAACACATCACCGCATCAACTTCAACTGATGCATCATCAAGCAGATCTTCGAATGAAGGATCGCGTCCAGCGCAATCTGTTGCGACTAATGGACATTTACCCAGACCTGCTGGAAGTACGTCTCGAAATTCTGTTCACTCTCCACGAAATTCTACGAGCAGCACAAGCAGTTTTAACTTTAGTTTAACACCAGATATTTCTTCCCTTCCATTATCTGAACTAATCAAACTCATTTCCAATCGAGTATTGCACTTTTACCAGTTAAGTACTAATGACTATGAAAATATGGTTCCTGACATAATCTATGTTGAATCAATATTGCGCTTTGTGAAGTACATGGTTGTGATATGCTTAAGTTTAGAAGTATCTAAGTTAGAACGAGCTGACCCTATTGTTCTCAGCACGAGAGGAAAGAATACCGATGGTAACCCCTTCACAAGTCAAGACATATTAAAAGAGATTGATAAAATCTTTTCATTGCAGTTGATTGATATGTCAATTTCAGAACAATGCAGAATTTACAGCTGTTTGGCTGCTGTATATACTGATTTGGGCTTAAAACGGAAGACTGCATTTATTCTCAGAACTATGCTTGTTGGGCTATTACCGCAACTTGAGGCTAAGGTCAAAGAAAACGCTGATCCTGAGTCAGCCCTCTTTGATCAAGCTCGCTCTCGGAATTACGTAAGTAGTATTCGCGATATGTTTGATTACCTTTTTCGCGTATACGGTATCGATCTGGAAACAGAAAGCTCAAAAGAGGCAGCATATTTTCATTCTCAAGGAAGTTGGACACTCTTAAATACACTGTTATTAAAGCTTTGCATAAGTGTGGCTGATGCAATTAAAGATTATGACAACATTCTTAAATTAAGTTCAATACTATTGACTAGATACACACATTGTTTACCTTCTGACGATCAACACAAACTTAAGAAAAAAATTGATGGGATTATTTACCACTCAAACAGAAATAACCTTGGTTTGAGTACACCCTACTGGGATCCTTTTTTGGTTAGGCATGCTCTGGTTTTAAGCAGTAAACTGAGAGACGAATTGCTCTCATTTGCAGACTATGAGAAGCATTCAAACAAAACCAGCCAAACGAACAAAATCTCAAAGACATCTAATACTTCGAACAATTTGATACTTTTTGATCCTTACAATAAGAAAAATTGCGATAAACCTAACAAGGAAGCGTTACTAATTAAAGGTGAAGTATACCAATTGAGGGTTCAACTTCAGAATCCTTTTGCCTTTGATTTGGAAATTAATGACATTTCTATCGTGACTAAAGATGGAGTTTCTGTGCAAACACTTAATGCCTTTACAAGATCACACGTTAATGTCGCTCATTTTCCAACCGTACCTTCCCTGGTAAGATCGAATGTTGTTGGCAACAAAGTAAGATCCGGAGGTTTTACAAAGAAGCCTCAAATTGTTGGTGATGCACATCTAGCAACCACTTCATATGCAACCGGATCTTCAAGTCTTATTCTCACCGGAAGATCCACAGACACCTATTTGGTAGCATTCAAACCTCTACTGGATGGAGAGTTGAATATTGTTGGATTCGACATAAGGCTCGGGAACTGCAAGTCGCAATTCTTTCAAATAATCGGTGAAGAAAGCTTTGTAGAAGATTTCAACATCAAACCGAAGATTTCCAAGCCGTCCAAGATTAGTACACTTGATGCAGTGAAGCTTAATTTAACGGAGAACAAAGTCGCTCCTAGAGTGTCCACCCGAAATTTAGTACTTCATGTTGTTCCTCCGCAACCTGAGCTTTCGTTAACAAACATTCTGATCCCAAATTCTTGGATTCTGTTGATGGATGGCGAGGAGTATGACTTCGCAATCTCGCTTACAAACCATTCTGAACAAATAATTAATTTCTTATCTTTTTCATTTTGGGATTCTACAATCGAACCGTTGACGAAGAAATTAGCATCCAGTGTTGGGAACCAAACTTTACCAGCTAACGAGGTGTATGAAATTGAGTGGCATTTATTAAGAAACACTCCTTTCAAAGTGTTAAACAAGGAGACATTGATGGAGCAATATAAAACAATTGAACCAAAAACTGAGATTAAGATTGATTATCAATTGACCGCGAAGAGAGGAATGAAGGAACTGAAAATTATTCTTGAATATGCCAAAAGATATCTTGAAGATCCTTTGAATAGTTTTGTGAAGCAAGTTCAGGTTCCCTTGAACTTGTCAGTAATTCCCTCGATTGAAGTAGTTGGTTGTGATATCGTTCCTTTATTCTCATCATCAATGCAAGGATTTGATGGTAGTACCGGGGAAATGAATTACCAAAATTTAGAAAAGGTGTTGAAGTTTATAACAGAGATTATCGACTCTGATGAAGAAGAAATCACTGACTACTGTTTGTTAATTGTTGACTTGAGAAACTCTAGTTATGAGAAATTACTGAGCTCCTTGCAACTTTCACTTAGACAGGCTTTCAACGTGGAAGAAATTATAGAGCCTGGAAAGACAGCTAGACTTTTATTGCCAATGAAGAGAGTTTCCAACAAGGTTGTTGATCTTACCAAGCCGATTCCTTCTCTTAGGAACAAACAGTTTGTTAAAAACTATTCCTTGAGTGAACTGGAAGAGGCAAAGTTGAGGCAATATTTCTGGCTTCGCAAGCATATCTTGGATAATTTAAAAGGTACATGGAAGAAAGAAGACACCCGACGGGGCAATATAGATTTGAGAGGTATCAGATTGACTCCGAAATCTGCAGATGTGTTGTATTATAGTTCTATTAGACTTGTGACATCTATTCTCTCGGAAGAGGATCCAGAAACTATGATTCCAGAGGTCGGAAGGCAGTACTTACTTGACGTTGATCAGTTCTATATCTTTCGGACAACGCTATTTAATGACTCTGACCAAACCATAAGAGGTATTTTGAGACACTTGCCTTTCCCTCTGCGGATGGGCATCACAAATATCAATTACTCTCAGGCCAATATTGATAGGAAATTGCTTGTTAATGGTCTTTTGCAAAATAATATAGAAGAAGGAATTCCTGCTGGGGGACGCATAACCATGGATTTAGGTTTCGTTATACTTGAACGAGGTGAGTTTGAATGGGGTTCTCTTTTTGATGTTCTCAACCAGGCTGACTTACAGGTTGTTGGTAGAGAACCAGTATTTATTTCAGCATCTTAGCATTCTACTAATATATGATTCAAAAAAGCCTCGTTGGCTACTATGTACAAAATCACCTATAAACAGTGGAAAGCATGTTACTTGCGGTTATCAAGCTTGAATGGAAGAGGTTGGGCACCTTCTGCTTGTAACTTGGCAATGTATCTTTCTCGTTTCAAATCATTGGTTCTCTTTTCCTGAAAGTGTTTGACCCAACTGGCAACACAACTGTTTTCAAATTCCTTGAGAAGAGCACCACAGTTGTTCTTGACATTTTCCTGTTGCTTTGCGTCTAGTGAATCATCGATATTGTTTTTCACCAAACAATCAAAGAATCTATCGCGTGCATCCCAGCACTCCTTCCGTTTACTCTTGTTTGGTGGCAACTTAGGAACCTCTTCTGACTTGGTAAATAAACCCATATTGTCAAGAAATCTTTGGAGTTCAGTGAATGGATCGCAATGGTGTATGGAATTAAGATTTTGTGATCCAGTATTTTACTCGAAAATGCGACATTTAGCGGAGTCTGGTGTCTTCTCGTACGACATTTCTGGTAGGCATTCGTGAATAACGGTTTGCAAAAAGCCGTTGGGGTAATTTGTACATATATATTGTGAAGATACACCTCAGAAGTGACCAAACCTACATTGAACATGTCTCATTCTTCTAGCTATGTACCATTGTCGTCGTTGCCTGAACAAACTCCATATGAAATTCATCATGATGTGCAAGATGTAGAGCATCCCATGTTCAGAATCAGACATAGAACAAGTTCCTTTGTGTCAACCAGTGCATTGTCTGAAGCATCAGGTATTGATTCATTACCTACTATTAAAGTGTTAGGCACTGGTGGAACTATTGCGTCAAAAGGTTTGACCTCATCGCAAACCGCAGGATACGAAGTTGATTTAACTATTGAAGATTTGATCAAGACGATACCAGATATTTCTACTACCTGTGTTTTGGATTATGAGCAGATCTTGAACTTGGACTCAAAGGAGATTGGAACTGAAGAATTATTAGTATTATATGAGAAACTCAAAGAAGATATTGACAATTATGATGGGATTGTCATCACACACGGTACCGACACTATGGAAGAAACCGCGTTCTTCTTGCAATTAACCATTAATACTTACAAGCCAATTGTCATGTGTGGTTCAATGAGACCATCCACTGCCATTTCATCTGATGGGCCAATGAATTTATACCAAGCTATCGTTATCGCTGCTAGTAGAGAATCTAGAAATAGAGGAGTATTGGTTGCGTTGAACGATAGAATCGGTTCAGGTTTTTATATCACAAAGTCCAATGCAAACTCGCTTGATACTTTTAAGTCGATTGGTCAAGGGTACATTGGAAATTTCGTGAACAATGAAATTCATTATTATTTCCCAGCTGCCAAACCATTAGGGTTAACTTACTTTGATCTCAAATTACCATTGAAGGAGTTGCCTGAAGTACCTATCATTTACGCACATCAAGGATTAAGCAATAAAATTATTGAAGTAAGTATTGATGCTGTTGAGGCCAAGGGAGTGGTTCTTGCGACTATGGGTGCAGGTTCCATGGCAGACAGTACAAACTCGTTTATTGCTGATCTCTGTGTCCAGAGACAAAACAATTTTCCGGTAATTTATTCGAAGCGTGCTATGGATGGGATGGTGCCAAAGGGATCACTTCCCAAGTTGCACCAGAACAAAGGTCAAGCTGAGAAAATACCAATTGACTGTGCAATTGCTGGCGGTTACTTGAATCCACAGAAAGCGAGAATTTTGTTGCAATTATGTTTGCACGATAAATTATCTATTTCTGAAATTAAGAAGATATTTAGCGGTGTTTACGGTGGATAGTTATTAAAGGATATATTTATTCTTTTTAAGAGATGCTATCTTTTTCTCGAGCTAATCAAGATCATTGTTAAAATTTGTCGCCCGAGCCAAGGTAATATTTTTCCAGTCGCGCTATGCGGGGCATTCTAGTTACACAAACTACTAGGATGAGATCAACGTTGGCTAAGCTGTATCCACTTGCTTGCCAAGGCTGTCTTACAAATAACACTGTCCAAAGCTTATAGGCTACATCAAATAATCCTCAAATAGGCAGTACTCGTGTTTTGTAAAATTTGTACATAAACAGCATGCCTTTTTTAGTGTATATACTTTTCACGTCTGTGCGCCGTACAATCGCCAAGGAATTAAGTTTTAGGTCGTATATCTGGAACAAAGGGCGATGTGGCAAGTACGTCGGCAAAATCAGTTCAATGAACTTGCTTATTAATAACTATATTGATTTCCTTTTCAAGAAATTATCTTACATAGCCACAATATTCGATTGACACATGTGCTTGCTCCCCCTGAAGTGGAGCACCACATTCGGTGATCAGTTCGTAATGCAGCGGACATTACCCCGTTATAATACCCCTCACTAATAAATCTTTATAAAATAATTACATTAATGATTAAACATATTGAAACTATACCAAGAGCTGCTGCTAAGGGAAAATAAATAGAAAATTCAAGTAGTTGACAAATAATATTCATGATCGCTCTTATCGTACTTAAGCGTAAGCCTCGTCAACCTTTTCTTGGTTGGCTGCCAAGATCTTCTTTCTCTGCAACTTTTGGGCGGAGGTGACGTACCCGTTCTGTGGGGTCCATTCATCGTCCAACAACACAACGTTTTGAATCAATTCAATTCCCTTCAATCCCTGGCTCTTACCAGTAGCAACCAACGACTTGAGAACAGACTTCACAACCTTTGGATCAGCAACCAAGTGACTAAGGTCCTTCTGTGCCAATTCAGAGTCTGAATAAATCTTCTCATCAGCAATATGTTGCTTAAGATGATTAACATTTGGAATGACAATAGCAATTGGCTTGACTTTAGTTTGATCAGCGTAGGCACACAAGTTAAGAACAACGGGGTTTGATCTGTAAATGGATTCAAGCTTTTCCAATGCAATGTACTCACCATTCAAGGTTTTCACCAAGTTCTTTTTACGGTCAATGACCTTAAGAGCACCATTAGCAGCCCATTCACCAATGTCACCAGTCTTGAACCAGCCATCTTCAGTAAATGCATCGGCAGTCTCCTTCTCGTTCTTGTAGTATTCCTTAGTGATGGAATTACCCTTTAACAAAATTTCACCTTGGTTGTTCTTAGCATAGTAACCAGCATCGGCGACATCAACCAACTTACATGTGACGGCCCCGGTCAACGAACCAGCAACACCATATTCAAAGTGTTCAAGTTCGCAGACAGTTGTATTAGCACAAGTTTCGGTTAAACCGTAACCAATCAACATAGGAGCGATCAAAGTACTGATGAAGACTTGTGCATCTCTGGAGATTGGGGAACCACCATTAAGAACAACTCTTAATTCACCACCAGTAGCGGCCTTGACTTTCTTGAAAATCACATCAAAGATAGAACCACCTGGAATGTGGTAGTTGTGGAACGAAGACTTAGCTTTGAAGGCAGCCCAGAAAATCTTTTGCACTAGTGGACTTAACTTCTTCACCTTGGCCAAAACACCCTTTCTAACTGATTCCCAAACAGCAGCAACACCAACCATAATAGTTGGTCTGAACTCTTGCAAGTCAGATTTACAGTTTCTGCACGAGTCATCAGTTAAGGTCTTGACGTTGGCGTAACCTAAGCAACCACCCCACCAGAAGGTGATCAACTCAAAGATCATTTCAAAAATGTGTGCCAATGGCAAAAAGGCTATAACACGGTCCGTATTTCTGACAAGGTCTCTGCCTGCATTGGTGGAGATACCACCAATACCAGACAACAAGTTAGCATGGGAAATGACAACACCTTTAGGATCACCGGTGGATCCAGAGGTGTACATAATACAAGCCAAATCTTCCTTATTTGGGTAGGTAATGTGACTTTCGGAGGAAGTATCAACTTTTTGGCCCAATTCAATTACGTCGTTGTATGAGAAGAATTTAATATCTGGTCTTACGGCCAAAATTCTTTCCTTGGCAGCAAGTGCGTCTTGGTAAAGCTTACCCTTCACACGTTTGTCGTTTTCGCTAATTGGATCAGTGTGGATAATGAATTTGACCGAGGTTGCCTTTTCCAATGGCTTGACCAATGTGTTCAACAAGCTGTTGTCGGTGAAAATAGCATTGGAATCGGTTTGAACAAGGGAGTGAGTTAATCCCAGTTGACCCAAAGTGTCATAAGCGGTAACAATCGGAATTGATTGGAAAGTAGCAGCCAAGAATGTTTGCATCCATTTGTGAGAGGTAGAAGCGTAGATGTGTAACTTGTGTTCATGTGACTTCAACCCCAATTCCTTTAAACCAATGGAATAATTCTTGACTAAGGCCAATAAATCAGGGTAAGAAATGTAGTTATATGGGGAGTATTCGTAGTAGAGCCATTCCTTGTCAACTTGAGTCTCCTCACCATTGACAAACTTAGTGATTTGCTTAACGTCGGAGTGTACTTCAATCAAGTTTCTCCAACCCATCGCATTTCTAGCTCCATGTCTCTTAACGGATTCTTCCAAAAATTCGGGAATAGTAGTCGCTTTCGAGTCGAGTGGTCTGTCGAGGGCGCCGGCCTTCTGGGAAGCCTTTCTTCTTGGAGCGGTTTCACCTGGCTTGGCTTCACCTACTGGAACGTTTAAAAGCATTGTAATGTGTTGGTTTAATGTAGATAGTATGTAGCAGATTCAGTCTATCCTATATTTGGGCCAATTGCCTATCGGAAGCAGAAATCTTTCTAATATATGAGTGGCCGAGAGAAGAGGAGACAGGGCGAGCAAACAAAATATTAAGTTACACAAACCAGAGCGGCCAAAAAAATAATAAAATATGTTCCGGTTGTCACAGTAAAGTATCCGTAAATGACACAAAAGTTCAGACTTAGAGTTGTGGGAAATGGATTTACCTAATATAGAAATGTTCCAGAGTATCCCAATTTAACTACAACCACATACGTTTTGACTATGATTCAGTAGTCATTAAAAAGTAGATACTAATAAAACTTTATGAAACAACCGCCAATGACTTTTCGAAGTTGCATATCTGTGCGAAGATCTAATTAAATAATTAGTTTGCTGACTTGTTTGTAGACTTTCTGTAATCAAATTACGCCCTCAGTCAGTGTGGATCAAGTAACGTGGCGTTCGTGGTAATTTAAAGTCACGCTTCTAAAGAATCACATTCTCCTCCTTGTCTAGCTATGCGGTTCTGTAAAGTGATTATGGATGTGATCAGCGTGATAGTGATACGGAATTGTTGGGGAAACTTTAATTAATGTGCAGGCCTCCTCATGTTGGGTAATTTTCTTGGAGTCATCTACTACGATATATAGCACAAATAGGCGCCGTCCAGAACAATAGCGGCCTAACAAAGAATTTGTACACGACCTACTTGTTTTTCATCACATGATTAGTAAGACATGTGAAGTTCACCATGTGATCAGAAGGCACACTATCATTCGTAAATTATTATTTATTGATGATATCTATGGATTGTTGGACACTTCTACAATAATCTTTCTTCAAATCTTAACTCGTTATTGACAGGTAATCCAACCAACAATCTCAACAAATTTTCCAAAGCTTGTCTTTGTTTGTTCAAACCATTGATTGGTTGGAATCCCGGCTTGGATAATGGTGCCTTCAACCAGTAACTCAATAATGTAAGTACAGCGTAGAAATCTTGGTACTTGCTGTCATCTTCAGAAGCCTTCTTGTATTGAACTCTTTGTAAGAATTCAGTGATAACAACTAAGTCAATAATCAATGGAGTAGCTAACAAAGAGTCTTCACAGACGTTGTGAATAGAAATCTTGTTGTGACCACCCAACATCAATTCGGAATAGTATTCATCCATGGCAACCTTGGAATCTCCAACCGCTGGCAAATACTTGATAACAATACAATGATCAATCTTCTTGCCGTTTTCTTCGTTGTATAAGATTTGGTTGGAGTCGATAATATCATCCACGACGGATTGCTTCGAGATTTCCTTAGATCTGAACTGAGCTGGTGCCGATAAGTTGTACCCATCGTTGTTACCCAAATGGTTGTAAGAAGCAATAGAGATTGGTCTGATACCGGCATCAACTAAAAATTGCGCCAACACAGATTTGATCTTGGTTTGACCAGATTTGAAATCGTCACCACCGATGAAACTGTTGTGCTTCTCGGCTAATTCAATTACACCAGGAACAAAGGTGTTCTGTGGGGAACCATTGATATAAGGAACCTGTTCCAAGATAGAAGCAACTGCAAAAATGGTTGAAGGAGCGATTTCATCGTGGTTGTCCTTGATGGCCTGCAACAAGTTGTCAGATGTGTCGTTGATCTTAGGAACAATGTCAGCGTATCTTTCAGTATTAGCAGTCCACAAAACAATCACCTTGTCTAAGTTGTTTTTGGCTTTGAACTCTCTGATATCCTTTCTGACTTTTTCCACATCAGCCCATTTGTTGTTGGTTAAGACCTCACCAGAAGTACTAGAATTGAAAACGTTATCTGCCCTTTCCTTTTGATTCAATGCAATAAAATCTGGGTAATAAATAGAGGATAATGGCTCGTATTCCTTCAAGTATGGAGTCAACTTTTCCTGTAAAGTAACATCCAAAACCTTGGCTCTCTTCATGGCAACGTCTAATGTCAGCTTACTAATGTCCCATCCACTGACAACCAAATCGTTAGGATTGACAAATGGAACCAACGAATTGAATGGAGCGTAGACATCATTTCCAGTTTCGCTATCGATACCAATCTTGACCGTCGAGGATTGAGTCACAGAACCATAGTAGTTTGGCTTAATAACTCCTTCTTTGGTTTCAAAGGAGATATTATGCTTATTGGCCAAAATAGAACTAACCAAAGTAGTACCATTATTGCCACCAAGGCCGACCAAAAGCAAACCAGTCTTTGGGGTATCCAAATCCACTTTGAATTCATAGTCAATGGAGGTTGGAGTAACCTTTAACCCACCTTGTGCATCCTTTTCGACAACTGAATTCTCGTACGTAAACTTGGTAAATAACTTGTTGTCCTTCTTGACAGTTTTGTTAGAGTTGAATTGAACAGACATGGTCAATATTGTTGTTGAAGTTGTTGGGATTGAATTTATATTGAGACTTGGTAGGAATTTTTGACCTATTTATACCCAAAAAAAACAACGACA